>QEPC01006683.1:1936219-1950181 GCA_003113815.1 Sphenodon punctatus | reverse complement strand
GATCTTAGCAATGTTGTGGAGGGAGAAGCGGCAGGATTTGGCCACGGAGTCAATGTAGGGTTTGAAGGTAAAGTGTGAGTCGAAGATGAAGCCCAAGCTACGGGCTCGGGGACAGGGAGGATGGAGACCCTGTCAATGGCAGCTGACAGGGAAGAGGGAGAGGAAGGATTGGGAGAGAAGATCAGGAGTTCAGTTTTTGCCATGTTCAGTTTGAGTTGGCGTTGAGACATCCAGGCGGAGATATCGGAGCAGTTGGTGAGATGAGCCTGAACAGAGGGGGAGAGAGAAGGAGTGGAGAGACAGAGTTGAGTGTCGTCAGCGTATAGGTGGTATTGGAAACCGTGGGAAGCAATGAATTTGCCTAGGGAATGGGTGTAGATAGAGAAGAGAAGAGGGCAAAGGACAGAGCCTCGGGGAATCCTGACCGAGAGGGGCAGGGAGGAGGAGGGGGAGAAGTTAGGAAGAGATATATTGAAGGAGCAGTCAGAAAGGTAGGAGGAGAACCAGTCGAGGACAGAGTCCCGGAATCCCAGGGTGTGAAGCGATTCAAGCAGGAGCGAGTGGTCAACAGTGTCAAAGGCAGCAGAGAGATCAAGGAGGACAAGAATGCATTTGGTGTTTAGCCTAGTGAAGGGAAGGCTGAGGAGGATCATAGAACTAAAGGGTTGGAAGGGACCTTACACCCTACACCTGTAAAGCATCCCTGAAAGAGGTTTGTACAGTCTTTTCTTGAAAACCTCTAGAAAAGAAGATTCCACAACCACCCTAAGCAGCTTGTTCCACTGAGGAACACCCAGGAAATAGTTCCTCATATTTAACCTAAACTTCCCTTCCTATAATTTAAACCCATAGCTTCATTCCTATCCTCATTATCAGCAGAGACTAAGTGTTTGGCATCTTTTTTGTATCAACCTTTTAAAACAATAGAATGCATGCCCCTCAATCTTCTTTTCTCTAGGCTAAACTTGTATTTCCTTGTATGAGCATGTGTTCACTGTGGTTTCCCCATTAGCTTAAAAATGTCCACAGCGTGGCGTGCAAGATAAAGAATATATATTTACCTGCTTATCTGATCTATCCACTACGCAGCACAGCACAGGAGGATTTAAATTTTCAATAACTTTTCCAACATCACTTCGAAATGAATCACTAGCAGGCAGGCAGCTGAATTAAGAGAAGAGACATGAACATTCATTTTAATCTGAAGGTCATTTTAGTTCATTTACTGTATTTAAATCTACAGTTTAATAAAGGTTTTACTCCAAAAATAAATATTTAATATATTTGCATGCAAGGTTTTCGTGTCTAACTGAAACACATTACATATAAGCAAATGCACCCCCAGTAAACTATAGATCTCTAGTCAAAAGTTTGCAGACAGCTATACTACTAGTATAACTTCAATATAGCAACCCTCCATGGGACTAGACAAAATTTTCTGTCTATCAGGGTGCTCAATATAGTGTTTGGCAATTTGTAGTTGACAGAAATGGTTCTTGGAAGTTGGGATTTTTATAAACAGAGGTTCATTACAAGCAGAGTTTGCTATAGTGAGGTTTGACTGTATATTTAAAGCACATTCATTATTTTCTAACTCATCTTCAAAGACGACCTTACTATTTTTCACACAATTGTCTAAAAAGGCATAGCTGATATTTATTGTGACAAAAGTTCATCACCACAAAACCAAAGTACCTTGCATGGGTTGAGACCAGAGGGGTCCGATCTCTTTCCGGACAGTAGCTAAAAAGAAATAGAACAGGATCTCCATCTAAAAACATGTTAGTTGGTTCTCAAGTGGTGAACTTTCTTATATACTACTAATACCACCTAGCAGTAGAATCAGAGTAGTGGCATATTGATAAAATTATCAGTTTGGCCTGGGATAACGTGTGCAGTGCTCTGGACAGTACTGCATCAGAGATTAGCTGGAAAATCTCCCAAAACTTGTACTACTGAACTACTTGTACTGAAAATACATCAAGCTTGGATTCTGAAAAGCAGCTCAACTACACCCTCAACAAACAAATCACAGCAGCATACAAGAATATTGCATTGGCTATCAACTAAGCAAAGGTCTGAGCAAAAAAACCTAAGAAAGACTTGCTCCTCTTGGATATAGTTAAAGCCTTGAATTTTAAAAGTATTTCTTAGTATTCTTATAAAACAAAAAACCCCACACAGCATTAAGGATAAACATTTTAAGAAATATTCATTTGATTTAGTGATTAAATATTAAACAAACCTAATTTGGCATTTTATTTTTACTCTACAACTCATTTTTTCTTGTGCCCAGTTTATAAATTTAGAGTACCTGGCAGGTAATTTGTAAACGAAACTTTGCCCGTCTTCTGTCCATACAATCACTTTGTCTGCTGACACAAAATCACCTCCAGTCCAGGTCTGACCATTTTCACTGGCAACCGAACATAGCAGGGAATAATCTCCGGCATCAAATACCTGAAAGGAAGTTAGAGGGGGGAAATTCTACTTGTTTATCATCACACTGATATTTTTCTACATGATAGCTTATAATGATCACATAATCACTATATGTTTTAATGTTTCAGAAGGCCCATGATATACACTATAATATACCATAATAAACCATAATGTATCATAATATACACTCCCTTACCCTCCCACGCCTTCCCTGCTCGCCCAAACGCCTTCGTCCCTTCTCCCTCGCTGCCCCGCACACCTGGAACTCCCTCCCTGCCCACATCCGCCTTGCCCCCTCCCTCCGTACCTTCCAAGTCCCTCCTCAAAACCCACCTCTTTCGCTCTGCCCTTCCGAACTCCTGCTAATCATCCCCACCCAGGATTATCCCCCACCTGTTATCTGCAAACTCCCAATGTACTGTAACCAAGCCAAGAGAGTGTACCTGAGTTCTCGCATCCTCATGAATGTTGCATCCCTTGTCTCTCCCTCTGTTCCCCCTTCCCTGTCTCCCCTCCCCTTGTCTTCTTTAGATAGTGAGCTCTCAGGCAGGGACCGTGTCTATCTTGTTCTCTGTAAAGCACCAGCTACATCGCTGGCACCATATAAATGCTAATAATAATGAATGTAAATGCTGTCTATGTTACATATTGGAAGATAAATCTAAAAATTAAGAACTTAGTGCAAGGGTGGGGAACCTTTTCCCTTACAAAAGCTGCTTTTAAAAGTGAGTACGAGCTTCAAGGACTGCACAGAAGGTAGGGGCAGGGATTGTTATGGGGTGTGCTCAGGAAGAGGAGGGTTGATCATGGGTCTGTGCCATGGATTTGTCCCCTATCCTTGTGTACATGCCCACATCTCTGCTTCCTTATCTTGAGCTCAGTTTTTTAGTGTTCGGAGGCTGGAACTGGATCCAAGAGCCAGATCTAGAAACTGGAAAAGGAACCAAATAAAAAGCTACTGCAAGCCATATTTGGCCCCCTGGCCTGAGATTCCTCTTCCCTGGCTTGGTGGATAAGGTGTTGGACTTGGGAGATCAGGGTTCAAATACCTTGGGCAAGTTGCTATCTCAACCTCAGTTTCCCACCGATTTGTTGTGAGGACGAACTAGATTCAAATAAGGATTTGAAAGTGTTTTGAACACAGATAATGCTGTATAAATATTTAACAATACATATATATATATTATATATATATTTGAATGTGTTCTATTTGCTTATAATGACTTTTCTGATTTCTAACTAAAAATCAAAAGTTATACCAATTATTTTTATTCTTCTAAAAGGGATTTTTCATTTGCTCAAATAATGTTTTGAAGCATGAATGCTTCATGAGAGCAACACTGTGAGCCAACACACTTTAAAAGAGGCTACATACTCAGACCTCTAACTGATTTGTAAACAAGCTTGTCCAAGCTTCTTTCCTTGGATGCCTCACTGGCAATTTGATTAAACAGACTCTACAGTGAAGGAAAGCCAGCTTTTACTTAACTGGTTATCCTTACCCTCCAGTATTTGGAGCACACTACTAAAAGCGATCTTTGGGTAAATGCACAAAAAGAAATGCTTTGGCAGTTTTGACAATAAATTGGTTTCGACTCCTCCTCGAATATTGGTTCTGTATCCTAAAAACAAAACACATAGACAGGTATTATTATTCAACCATGCAATAATCCTCAAATGGCTAGTTTACTCTCATCTTTTTCAAGCTGAGCTCTCTGGGTCAGGAGGGGTCTAGAGAACAAATTGGGTAGTTAACAGAGTTTATTCTGTCAATGAACAAAACACTTCTCAAGAGTTCAAAAAAATACTTCCTGCCAGTTGCAATCCAGCCTAGAACTTGGAGCCCCAAGGGCAAAAAGAGGGGCATTTTTCAACATTATTGGACCTTGTCTTCACAAAGAATTGCATTGGTGTAACTAAAATGTGTGAATTTAATCTGGTTTATTTAATTCAATGTGAACTCCCACATGGACACTTCAGTCTCAACTTAAGCATGGCTTTTTTCAGTTCAACTGGGAACATTAAACTATCCAAGAAAGACCACTTTTAAAATTAAGTGTGTCGACCACATGCAGACTTACACTAGTTAAATTAAGCCAGCATAAGTCTGCATATCAAGATGGTCTTAGCCCAACTCAATTAAGCAACAATTTCCACCTCCAAAAATGTAAGTTTGGGTCTTTTCACAGCAGAGCTAAGTTGGCTTAAAAACAAATTATGTGCAGATGTTGTTATACTGATAATCTCTGGTTCAAATGTGTCTTAGGTCACAAAACATGTGGTGGTCTCCATTCAATTCCTTTGCAATCATTAAAGCATAATATATCAGTTATAAAATATATCATTAATTTGAAATTATATGAAAAATGTTTGGTTTAAAAAAAAAAAAAAAAGAGACAGTAACCTTATAATTCAATTAATCACTTAAACTTAGTTTAAGATGGCAGAGTCCATATAAGTAGAAAAGAAAATCCTTTCATACAAGGCCATATGGCCATCTCCTGAAGAAGAGCCAAAAAGCACGCAGGAGTTCTCAGTCTATTATTCCTCATAAGAAGATCTGAGTGAGCATGTGGCATCCTATTCTGTCACTATTAAGCCTAACAAATTCCCCTGCTGGACAGATTAGTGGGGCCTATTTAGTATTGTCATTGTCCAACGAATGGCCTTGCTGGTAAACAGTTGGCCGAGTCCAACAACTGAATAGAACGGGCGCCCTTTGTTTGAAGTTTAAGCAGTGTTCTTTCAAGAATACCAACCCCCTTTCACTAACAAAAGTTCAGATGACAAACCATTATAAGCAATTCTGTTGCCTCACTCAACCACACCTTTCCAATATAGTCATTACCCATTGAATGTTTCCAACTGCCTACCTCAAAAGGATATAGAAATATTTTCCCATTAGCTACGCCACACTGGTTATGTCACACAGACCAAGTTATTCCACAGAATACACCAGCCATTTTACTCAGCACAGCAATACCAAAGCAGCTGCTCTTTCTGATAGCCACAGTGGATGGGCAAGGATAAATACTATTCTAGTCTACCAATAAAATGCCAGTCCTCTTTCTTGCTGTGTGCTTTAACTAGTATAGGAGTGGGCAAAGTTTCCTAATCCTGAGAGCTACATCCATTTATCACAAAGGAGCTAAAGAGATTCATGTTGCTCTAGAGTCACAGTTTGCCAGCTTCGGAAGTAGTACAAGGAGTATTAGAACAGTTTGGCTATTGGCTGCAATCCTGAAAAACACTTACTCTGGAACAGCTCCACTGATTTCAGCAGGAATACTTTTGAAATAAGCAGTTTAAAAACTGTGGTTTTAGTGAGATACCCTTTGCAGTCAAGCTAATTGGCAGTTGCTTAATTCAAGAGTAGTTACAGGCTTTGGAATTAAAACAACAAAATCTGAATTAGTTGTGAAGATTTACACAAGAGAATTACATGCCTTCACTCTTTTGAGGGAGGTTTTAAGAAATTATTCATAGATTCATACAGCGCCAGACTAGAACTAAATATCTGCAAATAATACCCACGGCTGTGTACTAAACACAATCCTGAGGGCAGCTGAAATGTTGGAAACACATCAAAAGTGAGAGACACCTCCTAAAGAAAGTGATCCTCCCTTTACATACTGGTCACAGTTAAGATGCAGCAGAACAAGAGGCAGAAATTGCACAACTATAAATAAGAGACTATAACTTTCTGTGTAACGGTGAAAATTCACACAAATTTTACCTCTATGCAATATGATATAGTAAAAATTTTACTTACCAAAACTATATTTATTTATTTAAATTTTTATCCCGCCCTTCCCTCAAAAGGCTCAGGACGTTTTACAAAATAAAATATAAAAACATTAAAATACAAACTACGCCTCCCAAAGAACCCCCAACCCACCCAGAACCCCCCACAAAACCCACCCAATACTACTTCTCCCATTCCCTGCATCCAAACCCCTCCTCACACTCCTAGCCCGAACCCACCCACCATCTCCACCGGCCAAACGCCTTCTCAAACAAAAAAGTCGTATGCCATCTCCGGAAGATTCTCGGGCATCAATAAACATCCGGGGGAAGGGAGTTCCACAGCACCAGGGCAGCAACTGAGAACATATCACTGCGAACCCTTGTACAAATTAGCAGATGGTAACCTAGAACGTCTGCTGATGGCAGAGGCTGCAGTGGGGCATGGAAGAACAAGCAGTCTTTCAGATATGTGGGGCCCAGACTGTTTAGGGCTTTAAACAGCTTGAATTGTGCTTGGAAAGCTAGAGAGAGCCAGTGAAGACTGCTCCTGACACCTCGCACCTGAAAGGAGGTGAGCCACCGCATTCTGTACCAGCTGCAGATTCCCAATAGTCATCACGGGCAGCTCCATGTAGAGCGCATTGCAGTAATCTAGCCTCAAGGTGAGAAAAGCACAGACATCGGTGGTTAGATCCGAATCAGAAAGAAAAAGGCCACAGTCTCCTCACCAGGTGAAAAGTGATCCTGGCCATTCCCGCAACCTGACAATCCAGGTGCAGCAAGGGGTCAAGAAGCACTCCAAGACTGCAAACCTGATTGACCAGAGGGGGCCAGACTCTATCAATAACAGGTGTACCAATCCCCTCCAGGTCCAAGCATCATCAGCTCGGTCTTGTCTGGATTCAACTTCAATCGGCTTATCCTCATCCAGCCCCTGACAGCAGCCAGGCAATGGGTAAACACCGAGACTGCAAGGGCTTGGGTTGGATGAGGTAGAGCTGGGTGTCATCAGCATACTGACAACACCTTGCACCAAGCCTCCAAATGACTTCATCCAGCAGCCTCATATACACATTAAACAAAAGGGACGACAGAATAGAACCATGCAGGATGTCACATGTGAGGCACCGAGAAGACAATGGGCAATCATCCATCACCACTCTCTGGAACCTCCCCGACAGGAAGGTGTGGAACCACTCAAGAGTGGTCCCACGGACCCCCAGCAGATCCCACATTGTGTCAACACCTCATGATCAACTGCATCAAAGGTCGCTGAAAGTTCTAACAAGATCAACAGGGTGGAATTCCCCGTCAGTCTCCAGGTACGGGTCATCGACCACGGCCATAAGCACAGTCTCCATGCCATACCCAGAACGAAAGCTGGACTAAAATGGGTCCAGGAATCTGATGGTATCTAGATGTGCCTGGAGCTGCCAGGCAACTACTTGTTCAATAACTTTCCCTAAAAAAAGAAAGGTTAGACAGGCAGATAGCTGGCCGGGGAGTCATCTTCCAAAGAGGACTTCTTAAGCAGGGGCTGGACAACCGCAGTTTTAAGAGCATCTGACACCCCACCCCTCCTGAAGGGAGGCATTGACAACCCCAGCCAGCAATGGCCTCAACGTTTCCTGACTGGTTTTCACCAGCCAGGATAAGCAAGGACATTATTCACAACTGGTTGCCCTCGCTGCCCCAAGTACCTCTTCCACAGTGGTGGTTAATACCAAGTGAAACTTATCCAAACAAAACAGGACAAGACAGAGTTTCCATAACCTCAAACTCTGATTCTTCAGACAGGTGGCAGCATCCAAGTCATGGTGAATACAAACGATTTTGTCTGCAAAAGTAGTTAATAAAAATGTCCCAGTGGCATTAGACAACTCCATTTCTGGGAGGAGGCAGACCAGATTAGCCAGACTCCTCTCCACCCAGAACAGCTCTGCTGGACGAGACTTTGCAGACGCTATGATAGCAGTGAATAAAGCTTTCTTCACTGCCATCACAGCCACAGCATGGTCCTTTAAAAATGATCTATGCTGCAATTAGTCGTCTTCAGCGCATGTTGAGTGCCACCTGCACTCTAAAACCGCCTACCATCCCACTTCATCTGCCTCAGCTCCTCTGTAAACTGCTACTGCAGTGGTAGGATCGGATGCCTGGGTGCAACCATGTTGATGGCCATGGTCAAGATGCCATTCCACAAGTCGACAAGGTCATTGACAGCGTAGCAGCTAAAGTCAGTAGGTAAGTCCCCCAGAGAACTTTGTAAACCGACTGGATCCATTAGCCTCCAGGGGTGGACCAACCTAACTGTTCGACTACCTGGACACAGGCATACGAGGGCCAGGATCTGGGCTTTTAGAAGGTAATCATTTGACAGCAACAACTGTGTTGTAACACCCCCAATAATCTGAACTCCTGTATCCAGGCTAGTGCAAATAATCAAATCCAACATGTTCCCTACCTCACGTGTCAGCCCAGATATTATCTGGGATTGGCTCATGGTTATCACATTGGCATGAACTCCTGCTCTGCCCCTGAAAAGCTAGCCGTGGCAGGTATGTTGAAATCACCCAAGACAATAAGTCTGGGTGATTTTAACACCACCTCAGAGATCAGTCGGCTTGAGTAATTAAGGAATCAGCTGCGCAACGGCGTAGTTGGTACACCAGGAGGATTCCCAGTCTATCCCCAGTCAAAATGAACACAAGCTGTACACATTCTGTATCACATAAGTTAGACACCAGATTCCTCCAAAAGGCCAAGCTGTCTTTACAGATCACAGCCCTCTGCTCCCCCGCCACAGCCAAGTCTTGTACTGCACAGAATACCCAGCTGGCACCATCTGGGACAATACTGCCCCAGATACTTCGTACAGCCAGGTCTCCGTAATGCATACAAGGTCGGTGGCCTCATCCCGAATCAAATCATGGATGATACAAGTTTTATTTGTCACTGACCTCACATTAACCAGCACCAGTGTCAGAAGAGGGGCCCTATTGGCCTTAGCCCCAAATATATAGATGTTATTAAAGAGTTATTATTTTTAAAGGTAAGAATTAAAAATAAAGCAGTTAAAGCCAATTCTAGAGCAGTGGTTCTCAGCCTTTTTGCATGTCTGACCACATTTTGTGACTCCATATAATCCAGGAACTCAACACAGACCATGCAAAGTATATCAGATATCAACCAGGATTGTGACCCACCTCCACCCCCCTGTGTGTTCTCCCACACACAGTTTGGGAGCCTCTGGTCTAGAAGAAAAGGACAGTCTTGAGAGTTTTGAAACAGTACTCAATGGCGTAAGACTGGAGTTCATTTTCTATCTTTACCTAGGTGGTTCTTTGTGATCTTAGATAAGCCACCTAATCTCTTGGTGCCTTCGTCCTCCAAACTGTATAATGGGGATAAAAAGGATGGGGGAGAGGAAGTACTTTGTGTGTCTTGCCCATGTAACCTTTAAGCTAGTTGAGACAAGGATTATCTGTTAATATGTGCATGAAAAAAAGCCAAGCACAATGAAGGCCTCAGTCTTGACTAGGAACACCAGGAATTATTGCAATAATCTTTGAAGTGGAAATGTTTGCCATTTGGTTTTACTTTTTGTTATCCTTGTGGAATTTCTGCTGTAGGCACTAGGCAACTTCAAGAAAACACTGCTCCCTCCACGAGTGAACACATAGAATACTGTTCTCCCAGAGGTACTAACTGTCTGCTTACATCATCGCTGCCTAGCATTACATTCCGGCATGCAGTTCTTTGCATTGTGGTTAATTTCAGATGAGCCACAAAGGATCCTGAGGGGTGTGGCTGGAGTCCTACTTGGACTATGTATTTGGGCATGAGTCAAGCCCAACTGCAAACTTGTGCCTGAAGGGGCTTGACAGCTGTGATGTCATAATGTTCTGTAAAGGGCTGGCGTTAAGACACCCCCATTCCAATGCGGCATGACTTCATGCCGCTCCGTAAGGGACAGGGCCACCCCCTAGCCTGGGGCAGACAGCCCAGCCGGCTTGACTCGGGCACAATGGGACCTATCAAAGTCCAGCCAGGCCTGGGCCATGCTGCAAGCCTCTAGGACCAATCATCTCCTTGCACATTCACCTAAACAGTATCCTGGCAACCCCAAGCATTACCCTATTCTGCCCCTTTGGTTGATGTTAATTCACTCAAATAATCCAAGGAGTAACACAGTTACCACTTTAACCCTTTCATGGACGCACTTCCCTATTTAAAGTGAAGGGACGGGGAAAAGAAAGGAACAGAAAACATTACAAATATTCAAATATTTGAAGTACCATCTTTGTCTTTCAAAGCAGGTTGTATTCCATCTACAATGTAGATCACTTGAAATCTGAGTGTCACACCAAAGAGAAGGAAAACAGAAAAAGGAGTAAGGAGACAGACAACATTAAGAAACACGCCATGCAACAGAGCTAGAACTCCACCTTGGAGAAGAGGGCATAATGCATGGACGGAGAAAATGCCAGGGAATTACACAGCTGGTCTGAGGAAACTACAAAGAAGAGGTTAAGAGGTCCCTTTATTGTAAGATGTGGAGATTGGTCAGTATCAAACTTTTACCTGCATGCGGCTAATTTCAGAAGTTACAATCCACACTTTCAGAATACCAGTCACTGAAACTGCCACAACAGTATCCTCTGAAAAAATTAAAAATAAAATAAAATAAGGATGTTGAACAAGGAATTCCAATCCAGTCAAAAATATGCCAAAGTGGCATTTGCTTTAAAATTACTAATAAATTTTTGCAGTTATTTATTCAGAACACAGTTGAATATTATAGAAGCAGCAACCTATATTTTTCATATTCTAAACACTGCTCCCTTGTTTTCAGGAATGAAACAAGTTAGTTGCACAAAGATGGACAGGGCTGGGTGCACACAGACTGAATGGAAGAATGGTTGGGGGGTGGGGAGGAGTATGAAGGCACGCACAAACTTGACTGACTGGGGGCATAGCTGGCACATGCAAGTATAGTTGAAGGAATAGATGTCAAAAAACGTGCATTGCTGGAGGCTGAAGTCAGTGGGGAAATCCCCCAGATTCTGGACACAGGCTGAAACCCACCTGCATTACTGTGTGGGGTATCTCATTTAGGGGGTTAAGAAACGGCATGATCGGACACCCATTCATGGGGGCTATCGGGCCATTTATCGAGGATGCCGCCATGCAAGCTACAGCACGAACACGTGTTGGCTCCTATGCATGCCATCTATTGGGGAGGGTCATGGTTGGGAAAGGCTCCTTCTCCAGCTGTGACCCCCACCCACCCCTTTATATTCCACCCCTAGAGTGGTGACTGCAGCCAGCATGCGGAAGCTTCCAAGCCTCAGTGTACCTGCACCAGCTGTGGTTCCTGGGATGCTGTGAGCCCCGAAAGCTCAGCCCGGTACACAAAGCAGAGGGGGCAGGGGGCAACAGCCCCATTTCAAGCTGCAAGTATCCTTGACACTAACATACATATCCATTTATTGGATGCTGTTACTCACAAATATGGCCCTTTTCACACAGACGCTCTAACACTGATCAAATGGGTGTTGCATTTTATTATACATGTTGCAGGGCTGCAGGTGTGCTCTATGGGTGACCTGCAACATGTATAATACAATACAACACCCATTTTATCAGTGTTAGCGTGTCTATGTGAAAAGGGCCTAAGTGGAGGAGTGTCAAGAACACTCACAGCTTGAACACAGGGCTATCCTCTCAATTATTTTCACCCTTCATTATCTGGACTGCTTAGATTCCCAAAATACAGCTATACATGCTTTGCTGGGATTCAATGGGTGCTTTGAAAGGGGCTCTTCCCCCATGAGTTTATGAATATTGACAAATTCCAGCATACATAATTAACCATCTTCGATAACAGCTTCTGTAATCAAATTAGTACATAAAAATATAAAATTTAATTTATTTTATTTATTTTTAAAAAATATTTCCTGTGGTCTGGCCCCATCCTGGGCAACACACTTCAAACACCCCACTAACTCCTATGTTTCAGGCTTGCAATCTTTCTCCCTGCTGATCAGCTAATTGGCAAGGAACCGATGTGTTGCACCTTGCCTGTACCACAAGTCTAGGAAGTGGCGGGAAGGAGCATTGCTGCTGCCAGCTAATCAAAACAGGAGGAATCCCAGGCCGAGGCTTGCAATGTGGGAAGGTGGGTGATCCTGTCGACATTGGCGTGGAACAGGAATCCAGGGCTTGGCTTTCTGAGTCATTGCATCAGTCAGGGTTTCCACTGAGCCCGACAGCCAGGCAAGCCCTGTACCACTCAAACTCATGGTTGTGAAGAACATGAACACGTAACTGGAGTCCAAGCACTCAATGCCTTTCAGATTTCACTAACCTTGTGTTCTGTGCGATCGAATTATGCTCATGGAGCTGATCCAGTCAGGAGAGATCTTTGACACTAAGGAATAAAGAACCTCCAGGCTAGTGGCATCCACAACAAGAATTTCAGGATAATGGCCATGGCACAGTAGCCTCCCTTCACGCTGTGTTCCAACTGTGAACTGGTAGAACTAGATTAATGTTGAGAGAAAACAAAATATAGTTCAACTTTAAGTCAACATTTTACTTACTTAGGAGCTTCTCAGTTTCACTAAGTAACTGGCATTTACGAATGATCAGTTTTCTTTATATTTTTGCTAACCGGTTTTATAGTTTAGAATCCTTAACTAAGCTCCAATTAACTGCAAATATCTAGTTGGACATATGCTAGGTAGTGTTGAACTTGTGCTTTATCCATGCCAAGATGGAAAACTGCTGACATTCTAAACACTGAAGAACTGAATAACCCAATATGTGTTTCAAGTACTTCTAGAATCCAGCTGCTTTCTGCTAGGAAGCAGTACTGTTTGCCTGCTGATAAAAAATAATCACTAAAGTTACACTTGCCAATAAAAGATAATTTATAAATTTTATAATTTATAAAAACGTATTTTCAGCTCTATAACATTTTGCAAGGCACATCGAACACATCATGTGGTAGCTCATAAACGCACATCACTGAGCTGGCGACAAAGAAAACATTGTACTATTTAAAAAGGCCAAGAAAAAAAGGTAGGCAAGGTTCCCAATCCAAAGAGCTGTACATCAATATCTTCATATGGCCAAGTACTGCCACTGAATGTCACTCTAGCCTTCACAAATGCATACATGTTCTCTCGTAGTGGGTGTTTTTAAACAAGCAAGGTGAGGAGGGTGGGGTTCGTGGCCACTAAGCGGCACTGCCACGGAGCACCAACGCAGGTGGAATATGTGGGGCAGGATCCAAACAGGTGGCTCCTAATGTGGCTGCCCCAGCCACGGAGGCAAGCCGCCACACACTCCCCCAACCATGGACCGTGTGGGGGTCGGGGAGGGAAGCATGCCGGATTGGCCTTTGCAACCGACATGTCCCCGGCATGAGCGTTGTGGAACCCGGCCTCCCCGGCACTCCTGGCCAGTACTTGAGACTTGCAAAGGCTGTGTCCTCCACCCACAGAGCCTATGAGTGGCTGACTGGTCTGTTGGCATGGCTGGCTGTGCCAGTTCATACGGGCACGGGCTCTGTGGCCAACAGTTGCCATGGAGCTATTTGGTTTGCCCACACAGAGCACTCTGGATTTCTTGGCAATGCTCCGCGCATGGCCATAAGTGGGTGCTCCGTGGCTTATGGGAGCGCGCATCCCCGTACTCTGGCTTCAGACGGGCAGTCAGATGCGTGGCTCCTGGGTGGCCATGTGGGGTAGCATCTCATCTAAAAAC
>QEPC01006683.1:1892186-1920360 GCA_003113815.1 Sphenodon punctatus | reverse complement strand
TTTGTGACACCAAACTACTTGGAACCACCACCTTTTTGCCAAATACCCCCAGCATATCAAGCTTACTTCTTTCCTTGGTTTTTCTGCAGCATGCCGATCAACTTGTTATATCGCTAAACAATCTCTTAATTTAGTGATAGTATCCCACAAACTAAACTGGAATTACAATGAAAGTTATCCCAGAAGGAACTTTTATCACTCTATGCGTTTTGTAAGGTGATGGCTGCATTCAGAATGGTAAACAAAACACAATTTAAAAAAACCCAAGTATGATTTTTTTTCCATTTATGAAAATGAGATTAATATATTTTGCATATACTTACATAAAACAATGACAGTGGGAAATGGCATATCTTAAAACTTCTACAGAGCAAGCCACAGCTACCAAGTGGCAAATTTCTTTCAAGCAGCAGAGAAGCTACACATTTTCACTAATGTTCCTCTCTCAGAGTGAAAGACCATCTGTGGCCGCCACTTAATTATACTGTAGTTTTGAATATCCTTGTTTTCCCAAATTATAGAGAACATACTAAATTGATTAATAAAAAAACCCAATATTGTAGTCCAGCAAAACAGTACAAGGTAGTGATAGTCTTCCAACTAATACAAATCTTAGAGATTGCTATGTAAAACACTTGCCAATTTCTGTACGTTTGTATTCTTTTCTCTTGTCTATAGCTCAGGAAACAAATGGCAACAGTCTTGATTTGCAATAACTCCACAGACTGAAATACTAATATATATTTTTAAGTGCAAAACATTCACGTTGCACTGACATTTACTTCCCTCTACAATTTTTTGCACATTAAGTTAAAAATTAAATCAACTATAAAACTTTTAAATGAGTTACAGTACATGTAATAAAGAACTTCTCATCTCATGCTTTCCGAATATTTATAACATAAGTTCATACATATTTTAACACAAAAATTAAATTCCTCTTTTCTGAATAAAAATAGCTTAATAAAATATATATTGTTCTTCTAAAAATGATTTAATGTCCAAACTAAATACCACCCACACACACCTGTAACAGAATACTTATTAAATGCCTTCCAAAAAGAAATAGATTATTTTCCATAACTACCTGTTCTCTTCTAGTTTTTTATTATGATATTTCAATGCTTTCATTAAAACCTTTCTCATTTTGAGGAGGTACCAGAGGCTCATGTTAGCAGATGATCAAGTTGGCTATAACAAACAGCTTCTCTGTCATTACCAAACACATCTCTTGTTTAAAAAAAAAAAAAAAAGGCCTCTCTATGTTAATGTCAATAAACAATCAATATTTTTATATCAATGATGGAAAACTACAGTAGCAGGCAAACAACCCAAAAGCTGAGGGACATAAATATTTACATAACAGAGTATCCCAGTTTAGCTTTCTGAACTTCTTTCCGGGAGGACTTGGTTAAGTTCTGAAGGTCCTAGAATGCAGTATTAAAGCTGGACACCTAAAAACGAGCATACTATTCTTCACATGCAGAATCTTTCCCCTCTGGCCTTTTGTACATCCCTATCAACCACACTTTAGTCTCCCTACACCCCTCTTTAGCCCTTATTTCCTATTCCACCCCAGCTCTATCTTCTCAGCCTCTGCAACCCTCTCCCTGCGGCACCCTCGCATTTATCTACTTGTCCATCTCTTTGCCATGTCCTCATCAAACATCTTGCTCCCCATGTTGCTTCTCCAGGGGTAAGTATTAATTTTTCTAACAAATTCTGCACTGACTAAGAGGAAATAGCTGTGAAAGCTGCAAGCAGAAATGCATGTAAAAAAAACTTTGGAATTGATGGAGACTGATGTTCAATAACGGGAATTCAAACAAACATACAAACAACAGAAAGATTTTAAGGAGACAGCACTGAAAATATTCTCTTTACAAAAAGCTTTGCAAAAAGCCAGAGACACAGAAGGCTGCAGAAAGATCTAATAAGATCAATAAGGAAGAATTCCCTTTGTCCATCTCCAGGTGCATGTCATCGACCAAAGCCACAAGCATGGTCTCCGTGCCATACCCAGGACAAAAACCTGACTGAAACGGGTTCAGGAATCTAACAGCATTGAGATGCGCCTAGAGCTGTTGGGCAACCACACTTTCAATAACTTCCCCTAGAGATAGGCCAATAGCTGATGGGGACGTCAGCATCCAAAGATGGTTTTTTAAGCAGGGCCCGGACCTGTCTCTTATACACATCTAGATGTGTATAAGAGACAGTTCAGAACCTGGGGGATGAGGCGGTCCCGCAGATAGGTAGGGTCTAGGCCGTTTAGGGCTTTAGAGGTCAAGACCAACACCTTGAATCAGGCCAGGAAAACTATCAGCAGCCAGTGCAGAGAATGGATATGTAGAATGCATACACACACTGGAGTGGAGTGCCCCACCAGGGGGCCCATTCCCACCTAGCTAAGCCCCTGATGGTAAGATTTCCCAACTTTTTCCCACCTCACCCCCCAAATTTACTAAAATGCCCATGAATGAGGATTCTTGGAAAGTATAAAATTCAATCCATGATTTTCTCTAGACACGGAAGTATTTTTAAAATGTTCCATTATATAAGAATTAGAAAATAAGTAAGTAATTTGCTGCAGTGTCACAGCATCAGGACAGAAGCAAGAGCCGTCTTATAATACAAGGTTTGTACAGTCTGCTACAAAATGAATTTTCAACAAAACAAATATTGTGCGATACAAAAACATTCCCATTATTGTTATTCTCTTTTTCCTAACTCCGTTCTAAAGGCTCAGTACTGTCAGCTGTCAAGTATTCACAAATTTAAAAGTTGTGAGAAGTATTCCCAAATACATGGTTTTGCCTACACAACATTAGAAGAATGCAGTTTCATGAGCTTTTCTGCTTCCAACAATAGGACTAAAATGTTTCACCATCACACCCAAGACTCCTGTGCTGGAACCTCCCAGAATCTTCCACGATTACTTCTACTGGTAGACAATTGCAGTTCTGACTTTTTACCGTTCAAATATACCCTGTGCCTCAAGAAAGCTACTGCTTTTGAAAGGTTAGCCAAATAAGAGTTAAACAACTAACTTGTTATGCAATCAAAGCCTTTCTAAATTCACTGCCCATGTTGTCACAACACGTTGTATAGTGGAGCAGCATCTCCTCTCAGAAAAGATAGCATCTTCAACATGAAACCATTCAGTAGTGCCATAAAAGACTAGATTTTTTATTTTAAAAAATTCAAATTAAAAACTTTAAGCAGCTGTTTTAATTATGCTAAAAAGTAGCGAGCATTTTTTTGTATTACCCTAACATCCAGAGATTCCAGGTAGATTGGAGCCTATCGATGCTGTTCAAACTATGGCCCTAATGAGGTAAACATACATATATGGGCGTAAGATCCCTGGGGCTTAAACTCAGCTCTGCTAGTTCCAGGGATGCTGGCCCTTTAGAGGGTTATACAGGGAACAGCACATGGGTTCAGGTCTGCAGCATTTAAGGTATGTCACACCAGCCATGATAATAATCAGTGCCTGATTGGACATGCGTGGTGGCTACAATGATCATTGTTTGTAATCAAAGAACACGTGTTGCTGGAAGAAAGCTAGAAGGGTGACCAACCGGACAGTTTTGCTCTACTGACTCCCACTGAGCAGCACAGGCGCTGTTCAATGGGAGTTTGCTACCGCCTTAACTATTGGGCCACGACGGGAGCCCTATAATGAGTATACAGTGGTAGCAACTCACTGGCACATGATGCAGCTTCTGCCCAAGCAGCAGGATGGCTTTCATGGCCTCATTAACATGTGGCCAGTGGCCTGAGTCATCCCCAGTCGTGTTAGCCGCAGGTTCCTGACCCGTGTCGGTGGTGCACCGCCATCACGTGTGGTTTTACCCTATGAGGCCTGGTGGAGTCAATGGCGAGGAATGATGATCACTGATTTTTCATTTGTAAGCTAAAGATGTTTTATAAAGAAACCTATTGTGCCAATTTTTCCAAAGTCTTTTTCACTTTTAAAAAGATATTGCTATTTTAACAGCTACTGGTATTATTTAAGATTTCTGTTCGATAGCATAATTATTAATTATTAATTATTATTATTATAAGCATTTATATATAGCGCCAGAATTGTACCAGGCGCTTTACAGAGAATAAAATAGATACGGTCCCTACCCGAGAGCTTATAATCTAAAGACAAGGGGAGGGGAGACAGGGAAGGGGGAACAGAGGTAGAGACAAGGGATGCAACATTCACGAGGATGCGAAAACTCAGGTGCATGTTCTTCGCTTGGTTACAGTATATAGGAGTTTGCTGATAACAGGTAGGGACAATCCTGGGTGGGGATAGGAAAGGCGGAGCGGAAGAGGTGGGTTTTGAGGAGGGACTTTAGGGTAGTATTTGTATTTTGGCAAATACTACACACCTTCATGACAAAGTAGAATACTATACCTAATTAGTATGCTGCATACACATAAACACACACCACATCATCTAGACATTAATCTATCTAGTAAAAAGAATTCCAATATGGAAACTTACACTTTTCCACGACAATATTACAGCCAAAATTTTGAATATTTAAAATCACCATTAAAAAACATGCCATTAGACAAAGTTACTTATGTGCTTTTAAANAAAAAAAAAAAAAAAGGCCTCTCTATGTTAATGTCAATAAACAATCAATATTTTTATATCAATGATGGAAAACTACAGTAGCAGGCAAACAACCCAAAAGCTGAGGGACATAAATATTTACATAACAGAGTATCCCAGTTTAGCTTTCTGAACCTCTTTCCGGGAGGACTTGGTTAAGTTCTGAAGGTCCTAGAATGCAGTATTAAAGCTGGACACCTAAAAACGAGCATACTATTCTTCACATGCAGAATCTTTCCCCTCTGGCCTTTTGTACATCCCTATCAACCACACTTTAGTCTCCCTACACCCCTCTTTAGCCCTTATTTCCTATTCCACCCCAGCTCTATCTTCTCAGCCTCTGCAACCCTCTCCCTGCGGCACCCCCGCATTTATCTACTTGTCCATCTCTTTGCCATGTCCTCATCAAACATCTTGCTCCCCATGTTGCTTCTCCAGGGGTAAGTATTAATTTTTCTAACAAATTCTGCACTGACTAAGAGGAAATAGCTGTGAAAGCTGCAAGCAGAAATGCATGTAAAAAAAACTTTGGAATTGATGGAGACTGATGTTCAATAACGGGAATTCAAACAAACATACAAACAACAGAAAGATTTTAAGGAGACAGCACTGAAAATATTCTCTTTACAAAAAGCTTTGCAAAAAGCCAGAGACACAGAAGGCTGCAGAAAGATCTAATAAGATCAATAAGGAAGAATTCCCTTTGTCCATCTCCAGGTGCATGTCATCGACCAAAGCCACAAGCATGGTCTCCGTGCCATACCCAGGACAAAAACCTGACTGAAACGGGTTCAGGAATCTAACAGCATTGAGATGCGCCTAGAGCTGTTGGGCAACCACACTTTCAATAACTTCCCCTAGAGATAGGCCAATAGCTGATGGGGACGTCAGCATCCAAAGATGGTTTTTTAAGCAGGGCCCGGACCACCACAGTATTCGCATTAACTGAGAATACTGTCTGGACAAGCTAGAGCAGCATAAGGAACCTTGGTGAGATGGTTGTATGGTCCTGGGCAAGAAGATTTTATTCTCTGTCTACGAATGGAAGTATTTCCATGCTCTATGAATGATTGAAGAGGCAGGAAGCTATGTGCATGCAGGGGTGTCTGCAAGGAAGGGCCTTGGATCAGAGGACAATATTATTTATCACAGGTTTACGTGTGAATTTCCTTACATTTTTGAAAATGCTGGATTGGTCACATGGTGTCCCCCCCTCCCCCATCATATCCTTTGCAAGCATATGGTGAACACAAATAATTACCTGAGAAGACAATCCCTCTAGCTTGCATGTCCTCCCCCACCCCTGGTCCATTGTCATTTGCAGGGAACTCCCAAAACAACAGACATTACCTACAGTGCTAATGAAGAACCTACACAATCATATTTTTTGCTGTTTCCAAATAAGAAACCATATCATGCGCATGACTACACAAGTGTCACTCCGCACTATTATGTAATTCCTAGCAGGAATCCCAACTTTTGCTTTTTATTACTACACCAAACTCAAAATGGGAAGATCCCAGTTGGAAAAACCCAGTCAAGGAAAAATAAGCTGTGGGAGCTGCTGAGTTTTTCTGCCCCACCTAGAGTGCCGAGCCTGATCCTGGGGTCCAGGACTCAGCACTGCAGCCGGATAGAAAGGGGGTGGGGGGACCCCCTCCCATCAGCAGCCCTGAGTCTCAGTCCTGGAGTTCAAGCTCTGCAGTTAAAGTGGCCTCTCCTACTTCTTCCCGTCCCTTCAAATCAGATTTTCAGCAGAAGGTGTCACGAAAACAAGGAAAATGTAATTGGTTACATTTACAAAATTAAATAGAAAGCCTTCTGCCAATATTCTAGCTGAACTACACAGCTTTGTTCCTTTAAACTGAAGGGGGCTGCTTTTGAAGGTCTCATCCTGGATATGTGAAATTTTTCACTTTGCTAGCACGCTCGGTGCTCAGGTTCATAGGTTTCAAGTATAATTTTCAGACCGATTATTATAATTAGTCTTGGTTAAGGGTTCAGAAGTACAACAGTAATATTGGTGCTCTTACCAAAAAGAAAAATATTTTTTCATTTACTCTCAATGCTTATAATAAATAATAATTTTCTTGCCATCTGTACATGGTGTGCTGTTACTTATTGAAGTCTGCCTTAGACTTCACCTTCTGATACTACCTCATTCCTGATTAGTGCACACACTCAAAAATATCACACATCTAATCACACTAGATTCAACTGGCAGAAAACCAGTTAAATGTGTGTGAGGAGCCTTTCATGGAAAATGCAAGGTGTGAAAAGAATTTAATTTTAAAAACTCCTCTTCCTAAGCCCTTTGTGGAAGCTCTTTCTGAGACAGGAGCGTCTGTATCTAACAGAAATTTGGTTCACACTATGGAAAAGCTTCTTTTACTGTCATTGGTCTTGCCTCAGAATAAGGAGATTATCAGATGTATTCTAAAGCATACAAAGAAGGAAATCAGAAAGAGCGTATCAGGTCACTAGCAAGTGTGAAAATTCACATACTTGGTATCCCAGACCAGGATGTGTGTGTGTTTCTTTTTGGCCAATATATGTTTTCTAGGAGATTGTTTGTTTGTTTGTTGGGCAGAGGAAGGATGTACAATATTTTCTGCTGTAGAGTATCTGAGGTGGTACCGATGCTTTTAACAGTTTGTGAACAAAGTGTCCCCCAAACCAAATCTGGACTCTGACCATGAAAGCTTCAAAATGAGTCGCTGCAGACTGTCAAGTAAATATCTAATATTTGGAAATGGGTATAAGTACTGTATGTTTTTACAAAATAAGTCATTAGAGCAGGGATCGGGAACCTTTTTCCTTCCAGGGGCTGCTTTGAAAAGGAGTACAAGCTCTGAGGGCTGCATAAAAGCTGGGGGAAGGGGTGGGTCAATTTCATGGATCTGCACTGTGACTCTGTCCTTATGTGCATGCCCTCATCTCTGCTCCCTTTTCCTGAACGCCGTCTTTCAGCGCTTGGGGGTAGGAGCCAGATCTAGAGGCGAGATCCAGTCACTGGAAAGGGAATGGCCAAATAAAATCTAGTTGAGGGCCACGTTTGGCCCCTGGGGCCAAGATCTTCCACTCCTAGATCACAGCTTACGGTCTGAGAATTATACTTGAAACCGATGAACCACTATATTGCCTACAAATGTTATCCGTTCCAGTGTAGAAGGGTTCTCTGACATTTGGGTTCTCTCCTCCTCCCCTCCCCAGACCATCTTCATGGGAATTTATATTAGGTTTGCTATTTTACATAGGATAGTCTCTTATTTACTTGTATACAATATCACCCAACCACCACCACTGGTCTATAAATGGGTATTTGGGGTTTCCAGGCTATAAACAGTTTTTGCTAATGTCTTTCACTTTTATAGCACCTTTCAGCCAAGACTTTTAACAAGATTTATAAACATGACTCAAGTCTTATAAAACAGATTTCCCAAAAGCATTAGCATGGAATGGACAGTCAAGCAACAATGGGGATACTTTCTCACTCCCTTTTCACTTTAAGCCTGTGCTCATGGCAGAGAGTAAAAAGGTAGTTAACCCCAAAAGGGCCTATAAAAACAAGCCCTTAGGGTCATGGAAACAGATGTAACAAGTAAACTATTTTTTCCTAAGGAAAGACAAGGAGCTTGTGGCTGACAGATACGAAAGACAAGTGTCCTTCCCCGACTTGTGCTGAAGCCGTCACCAATATCACCTAGTAATAGTGGCAATTCAGTGAACATAGAATAAATCAGTTTCTTAGCTATAACACATTAAGCTACTGTATATTATTATTATTATTATAAACATTTATATAGCGCCAGTCCTGTGGCCTGGTGCTGTACAGAACATAGAACTAGACGCGGTCCCTGCCTGTGGCTTACAATCTAAAAGACAAAGGGGGGGGAGACAGGGAGAGGGGACAGCGGGAGAGTCAGGGGAGAAGACAAACAAACATTCAAGCGGATGTGGAGTCTCAGGTGCGTGTGCTTGGCTTGGTTACAAAGAGGTTGGTGGTAGCAGTCAGCAGAGGAGGGCCGACAGTAAGTGTACGGGGAAAGACTAGCAGGCATTGGGAAAGGCAGCAAAGAAAAGGTGGGTCTTGAGGAGGGATTTGAAGGAGCAGAGGGAGGAGGTAAGGCAGATGTGGGCACTTTAAACACAATAAATCAGGCTAGGTTTTTTTTCCCCTAAACACCGAAATTAAGAATATACATCTATAAACAGGACTGTGAAAGTCAGCTTGCCTGCTGGCTAGTGGATTTTTTGAGCTGGCAAGTGGATTTTTACATTCTTGGGTCCTCTGCAAAGTCCACCAGCATGTACAGTCTATTAGCCTGACTAGTGAATTTATATATATATATAGATATAAAAAACTTTTTACAGACCTGACTAGAAATCTCAGAATTACCTTTGGACCACTGCAAGAAACACAGATCACACAGTACTGCAACTTTTACAATACCAGATACCTTAAAATTATTTTGAAGGCAGTTTATTTTTGACTTGCATCACAAAGAGTGACTATCATTTGAAACGACGCCCAATAACAACAGAATTTCTACCAAAATAGAAACAGCTATACCCTTGAACTCTGACTACTCTATATATCAAAGTCCAAACTATATTTAGATGACCTCAAAATTGTATTTATACACATACCCACTAAAACTGTAGTATAAAAGAAAATGTTTCTTCATGCAATATTACAACACACATCTTTCAAAAACAGGTGAAGGAATTCTTAATTACAAAAAACATAATTCCATATTTTTTGCAACATTACAGTGCAATCAAGAAGTGAATATTGTCACTATATTGCCACTGTAAGTTGGTACTTACATTTTTGCAAGTCAGCAGGAAGGCCTAACCAAAATATACAAAGGCTGAAATGTTTTCATGCAATTCTTTTCCTCAGGAAGATCAAAAGAAAGTGAAGGGCTACGCTAGCAACTGGTGAATTAAACTGCAAATGTATTCATTTTACACCTCCTAAATCTTGCAAGAACACTTGTTGTATCCAGAGATTAATACAGGATACAAGATTTCCACCTCCAGATCACTATTTTGAACTAGGACCAATATGATAGGCGGTTTAGGGATTTACATACATTAAGTAGGTAGTTTCAGTCCTGTTACTTAAGTGATCGGTAACCAAGCTGTCATCACAAGGATGGCCAAGCCTTAAATTAACCTGGAAAATTAGCCACTGCCTTCATCTCTAAAGGTAATCCCAGATGGGCAGCTGAAACCAGAATTTCAGTAATATTGCATAAAGTAACAGGTCATGGCAATAAATGCAGTACAAATTCTTACGGTGGTGTGCACTGATTAGAAAGCAGCTTGAAATATCCAATGCACAAACCGAACAGATGGCTAGCAAAACACCTGAGAAATTTGATTATCCTGTGGCGAGTTCTGGGCAGGCTAGCAGCGTGCACAGCACTTAGCATGGGTGTGAATTCCATTCACTTCAGTAAGATTTACCTGCACTAACTGCTGGCATGCACATTATCCTGTGAAAGATCACACTATTCGTTTTTTAAAAATAAATCTTCAAAACCCTTGATTATTCAAAAATACACACAAATTAAACATGCAAATTCAGCTTAATTTATTCACTTAAGTGACACAGATGAAACCTCAGAAACCATTTCAACAGCAAATATTTCAGAGAGCCAATATTTGAAATTTCATTGATATTGGTACATATCACTCAGACCTTTTTCCAATTGAGTTTTTCCTGGCTAGGCAGGCAGTGAACTGGCTAGTGTTAAGCCTAAACACTCATTTTATTGCAACCTTGTCAACTCAATTGTTTTACACACCGTTTTGTTTCTACTACTTGTTGTACCTTGAAATAATACCTAGAGCTCAGTTCTTGAAAAGATTTGCTTTGCCACTCAAAGTAACACATGGCAAGTCTTTGCAGAATGAGTCCCTAGGCTACAACCTCTGAGAAACTGTTTTCTTCTAATTTGTATAGTACCTAGTATAAAACTAGGTCCAAATATCTTCATGAAATGCAAATACTACTCAGAATGTAATCCCTAAACTTTTAAAATACATAGCAAATTAATTAAACAAACCTCCTACAAAAAGGACCTTTTTGTCATGTAAAATACTGATGAAAAATTGCCAGTTCAGATTTAAAAAATCATCATGAGAAAACATATGACAGAGCTATTACTCCCACCACCACAAGGGAAATGGATTAGCAGCATTATAAAATACGTAACATGCCAAATCATTTTGTGTTTTCTAGAAAAAAATTCTCTATAATTCAAGCTGTCTCAGTCACATGAAGACTTATTCATGGCAGTTACAAGATTAGACTTAAAACCTCTCTGTTTTTCCCAAAGATATGGTGCCTTTTTGGAATACAAGTAGGGCATGAAATTGCAGATCAAATTCCGGAAGCCGGGGGAAAAAATTAAGTCGCCAGACTTTATCCTGATATTAAACCGTTCTTGCCCCATTGCACCCCTGAAACAGTTGCCAGTCTCAGGCTGTTTTCACACAGATGTGGCATTCTGTGAGAGGGGGGCACAGGTAGCGGGTAGGAGTGCGTGCTCCTACACTCCACTCACAGAACATCAGGCATTGGTACCCATTGCTCCATGCACAGCTGACGGGTGGAGGTGGGGCACACTGCAACGTTCCCACAGGCACCCCATCCCCCCACACACACACAGCGTTCACATGGGCACACACCCCTTCCCCCACACACATGTACGAGGGGGGGCGTCCATGTGAAAATGGCCTCCTTTTTCTGGACACCAATGGCTCCCAGGAGCCTGTAAATTTCACAGCCTGAATGCAAGTTATGTTAAAAAAATTAGGAACTTTGATGGGTTGACTTCTTTTATAAAACCATACAGGCTCCCCTCATGCGGGATAATTCCTAATGCTACCAGTTTCTTGGAGAATTCTAACAGAGCAAAAGATGCTCTATGAATAAGTAATAATTCACCCTTCATTATAATGTATATCGTGCCATTAGAATACATGTTTTACCAACACAGAGACAATATCATCATACTGTTTTCTATCCTGAAATACACGAGAAGAGAAAAAAAGGGAAGTTTCCCCTCTAGTCATGAGTTATTCCTCAATTGCTAAAGCAGAGTGTCAGCTTTCATTGAACCACAACTACGGAAACTCAGTTAACTAATGTATTCTATCGGTAACCTATTCAGGGCCTGTACTGCTCAGAAGGATTCATAGTATGCGGTCCCAAGCCTGTAAAAAGGCTTATGCACATATCCAGCTTTGTACACATATGCAATCCAGAGAAAGTGTGGTTGCTGTGTTGGTCCCAAGTGGCAGATATGGAGATAAAGCAGTTTGAATGATATCTTTTATTGGACTAGCTGTTGTTGGTAGACATACGCAAGCTCTCAGGACCTCACAGGGTCCTTCCTCAGGCAAGTAGGAGTTAGAACATATATCCATGTATGCAAGTGTAACATAAATGAAGTGAAGTATGTGCATAAGTATTTGCAGAATTGGGTTCTGATTATACTTTGTTGTATAAAACTCAACTTAACCATAAGAAGCAACATGTGCAAACTCCATAATAAACAATAACCAATATGTAACAACAGTCCGTGAAGTTGTTACGACGGCGGGGGGGGGGGGGGGGCAGGTAGGGGGGGGGGGGGGGGGGGGGGAGGGGGGCGTGTTCTCGGTTGCTGCCCCACAACTATAGAACTTCCTCCCTTTGGAGGTCTGCCTACGTCCGAGCCTGCTTGTCATGCAGAAGAGATGAAAGACCTTTTTGTTTGGCCAGGCAGTTGACAGGCAGGAATAGGTTTGGGTGGGAGTGGGTAGGAGGGGTTTGGGGAAGTGGGTTGATGGGTGGGTAGTTGGAATGATGTTGGGGTTTTAAGGGTTTTTTAATGTACAGTATTATATTTTATATTTTCAATGTTGTGAAGTGCCCTGAGATTTTTGAGAAGGGTGGGGTAAAAATGTAAAAAATAAATAATTAAAAATAAGTATTATTTGCCAATATCTTAGAATGGCTTCTGTTCTAACACTGCAAACAAATCCTCCTTTTCGGGAATAATTTTAAAGAGTTACGGCCTCTGTCCTGCATATGGGCAGACTTATATTCCGAAAGTTCCTCATTTGAAATCAGTGGAACTCAGCATGGGTTATGGGGTTTGTTTTTTAAAAAAAATCTTGCCATTCCATGAGAAAAAGAAACCTCAAAAATTCCAATAAAGAAAGCAATTCAGCTCATTAATACCTGTATTCATTTTTATTTTTATTTTTTTTTAATTAATATGTACAATGCATTTAGTTATAAAGGAAAAAATAAAAAATAAAGATAGTTTAAAAGCCACCTTAATAAAATCTCAAAACAACAGAGTATAGATACGATAAATTTCCCCTTCCCGACCTTCACGTCCCAAAAGAATTGTGCGCACACTTCAGCCCTGATCCTGCCATCATTGGTTGTTTTCAAACGAGATGCTGACACGCATGGCTACCCAGGAGCCACGGCGTGGGCAGAGAAGCACCCCCGGGACCCACAGAGCACCCACTCACGGGGACACACACAAAGCAATGCTGGCAAATCCGGAGTGCTCCATGCAGGGCCAGCCAAATGTATGGCGGCCACTTCTGCGGCCGGGATAGCCACGCTGGGAGCCACCTGTCTGAAGCGCGTCCCAATCGCTCCACCTGCCTGGGTTCTCCACAGCAATGCCACTCAGCGACCACAGACCAAGCCACTCCGCCCCCCACCCCAATTGCCCTGCTCGTTTAAACACACGTTTATACAGACAGGCTCCCCTTCAATAGGGCTACGTGCACAGAAGTGTTTGGAGAACTGCAGCATTATCCTATGCAAAATCATGCTTAATTTATTGTTTTCTGTTTCCCATCAGCCGCCACCACATTTGTTTAATTTACCTTTTCAGCAAAGACCTCAGTCCTGTAAACAGTTAATGTACATACTTAAATTTCCTACCCTGAATTGATCTCAATGAGCTTAACTGAATTATTATGGGTAGTCCATTGGTTAAAGCATGGCTCAAGGTATTAACGTAATTTTTTCCCCAAGACGAAGTCTCAGAATGTATGTGTATGGTGCCTGATACAGCATCTATGTTTTCCTAGATATTGTACAGTACTTTGCTGAATGAGTTCCTGGTCTGGATAGTCTCCTGTTGCTACCAGAATCTCAATATACAAAAATAAATATAGAGGGGGGGGAGACACAAGTTTACGAAGAGGGAGTTTCTGGCTGACCTGCGCATGTTCTCAGAAGCTGGCAATTCCCAGAGATCACCTTGTTACAGGGTCTCTCCTTTAAATTAAGAAAAGGAGACATCACAACCAAAACTGAATCTCTAATACAGGGGTGGAGAACCTTTCCCTCTCACAGACCTCTTTGAAAATTAGTACAAGCTCTGGACACACAGAAGTTGGGGGCAGGGGTGCACTCGGGAAGAGGAGGGCCCAGATCATTAATCTGAGCCATGGATCTATCCCCTATTCTTGCATGTATGCCCTCCTTTCTGCCTCCTTATCCTGAGCTCAGTTTTCCAGTGCTTGGGGATAGGAATTGGATCCATGGGCCACATCGAGGAACTGGAAAGGGACCACATAAAAACTAGCTGGAGGGCACATTCGGCCCCCCACGCTTGCTCTAATATCTACAGCCGAGATGACAAGAATCTGAATGAACATTCCAGAGATCATGCATACACCCTCTGTTGTTTATACTGAACAGCCATCACCACCACTGTCCTAGCATCTTGACTAATTTCCAAGAGAGTACCAGTTCATAAAGGATCATGTTACTTCTTACTTGAAAGCTGACACTGTGATAGATTTGACTCTTCAAGGCCTGTGGCAGCAGCAGTGGGTCTGAAATTCAACCAGACCCTAAACCCCCGGAATAGGGCAAGTGGAGTACTACACTCCAAGGAACTGAAGGCAACTTCACAGTGTTGGAGTCAAACTTGGTCAGGGCAACCCTGAGTTCTGCTATGCAACCTAATCCTTTGCCAGCAATTGGGGTACACACCGTTTTTGCTGCTTCTCTGTGGTGTGAAAGCCTGACACCCAAACCCACCTTTGCAGTCCTGGGATAAGCACTCAGGATCATAAAGATTAATGCCTACCTTTCAGTCCAGTTCCCCTTATGGAGATTATGCACCAGGGGCTGGTGGGCATGCCTGAACCCACTTCTGTCCATGAAAAGAAATATCTGAGGATGTAATTCAAGTCAACAACCCCTAGGGAAGGTCACACACTACCATGATGACAAAGAGCGCCTGTCACCCTGACAGAGTGCCCCATGAAGGGGAAGCCACAGTCTGAGTCTGCAGGGATGACAGGGGGCACAAGCCACACAAGCCCACCAACCAGCGAAGAAAGAGGGAATCACATTTGGTTAGCATGACGGGGCAGCATCCACTGAAAGGAGAAGGAAGGAATGGCATTCTCTGAGCAGGACAAGGAGGTACCTGCCACACAATCCAGCACCTGCTGAATGTAGATAGGGGTCAGTTTCTGTGGGTATAACAGGGGATACCTGCCACCTCACAAAGCACGCACTGAAACCAGGGCAGGGGTGTGTGGGCATGGGTGTCAAATTCTTCAAGGGAGACCGAAGAATGACTGCCACCAAATCCAGCATCCACCAAATGAAGACAGGGTACCATATTTTGTGAACATGACAAAGTGGTGCCTGACTCACAATCCAGCACCCACTGGAGAAAAGAGGGGTCAGATTCAGTGGTGGTGGAAGAAAGGTACCTGCCTCCCCGATCCAATACCCACTAGAGAGCTCAAGTCTGTAGGGGTGGCAGGATAATACCTGCCCCCCCCAATCGAGAATCCACTGTCCCCCCAATTCAGTACCCACTAGAGAGCTCAAGTCTGTAGAGGTGTCATGATGATACCTGCTCCCCAATCCAGCATCCGCTGTAGGGACAGGAATTAAATTCTGTGGGGGTGCCAAAAAGGGGGCTTGCCCCACAATCCAGAACCCACTGAGAGTGGGCAATCAATACCCACTAGAGAGCTCAAGTCTCTGCACTTATCGCCCTCCATACTCCAGCCCATGCACTTCGCTCCTCCTCTGTCCCTTCTCTCACCCTTCCACGCCTTCCCTGCTCCCCTAAGTGCCTTCGTCCCTTCTCACTTGCTGCCCCCCATGCCTGGAACTCCCTCCCTGTCCACATCCACCTTGCCCCCTCCCTTCATACCTTCAAATCTCTCCTTAAAACTCACCTCTTTCGCTCTGCTCTGTCTGACTCTTTATCCTGCTGAGCCACTATTCCTATACCTACCCTTATCCTTGCAACATGGACCTGCCTGCTGTCATTCTCATCATAACCAAGCCAAGTACATGCACTTGAGACCTCGCATCTTCCTGAATGTTAGACCCCTTGTCTCTCCCTCTGTTCCCCTTCCCTTGTCTCTCCCCCAGCTCCTGTCGCTCAGATTGTAAGCCCTAGGGGCAGGGACCGTGTCTATTTTATTACTTTGTAAAGTGCCAGGTACACTGCTGGCGCTATATAAATGTTTGCTAATAATAATAATAATAATCCCCTGTGGGCATGACATGGGGTGCCTGTCCCCTCCTAGCCCAGCATCCACTCAAGGGAGGATTAAGTCATGCACCCAAACTAGCATCCACTGATGGGTCGGGTGGCCATGCCTCCCCTTTAAAAGACCCTTATGAAAAATACATGGTGCAGGGCTGCACTGGACCCGATGCAGCCCTGCACCATGCATTTTTCATAAGCATCCCCTTTTAAGGGAGGAGGTTACATTCTACGGGGGTGGCAGGAGGGATCCTGCCCCACAATCCAAGATTCACCGGAGGGAGCAGCGGATTAAGGAGGATACCTACCCCCCCACCCCCACTGAAAGAGTGGTGGCCACCCCCCTGTAGGCGTGAGTGGGAGGGCTCCTGCCCCCCGCACCCACTAAAGGGAGGGAGAAATCACGAGGTGCGGGGCAACCGGGATCCCTCAGGCCGCTGAGACAATTACCTGGTGCTACAGGCTGCTCCTCGTTTCCCGGCTCCCCCGGCTGCGGGGATGGGGTTACCCTGGGGGCTCTGCGCCCCGCTAGCTCCCGCTTTCGGTCTCTCCCACCCACTCGCCTGGTGCAGTAAATCAGCTGACAAGTCTCAGCTGCCGCGACTCCTACAGTAAGTGTCGCAAACCGCCCAGGCAGCAACTGACGGCAGTCGGAGGCACCGGCGTTACCATGGAGACTGAGGGGCGGAAGCGACCCCCCCCCTTCCCGAATGAAGGCGCGAGCGAGTAGAGTTCGCGGGGGAGAGGGGGGTGTTGTTTGTGGGAAAGACGATGTTTGTCTTGGTGCTGGGGTAGCTATGGGGGAATGTTCCGGAGGGATCCTGTGCATGAGAGATGGGGTAGGCGAGAGGGAGGAAAGGTGGTTGTGGTAAATATTTCAGTAGGATCAAGAGCCCTATGCACGGGGAATGCGTATAGGAGTGTAATTGTAATAGGGGAGGGTGCCCTGTGCATGGGGAATCAATGTTGGGGCGGGTTGCAGAGGAGAGGAGGAAGACGTGCATGGGAAGTAGATGTGTGTGGAGTATTGCAGGAGGGGAGGGAACCCTGTGCCTAGGAAGTGGAGGGAGAGCTTATTGTATTAAGGGGCGCCCTGTGCATGGGGAGTAGAGGGGGTGGTTGTTGCAGTCAGGGGACCCCTGTGCATGGGGAATAGATGTGGGCAGTGGGGATATTACAGTAGGGGAGGGTGCCCTATGCATGGAGAGTAGATGTTGGGAAAGGGGAGGAGAGGTTGCAGTAGGGAAAGGAGATCTATGCATGGGGAGTAGATAAGAAAGAGGGTCTATTGCGGTTGGTGAGATAGGCTTGTGTATGGGGGAGTTGCTATGCGGGGGGAACAGGGGCATAGCTTGGCTGGAATGGGTCCTGATGCAAAAGATGGAATGGGCCCTTTCTGCCATTTATTTATTTATTTTTATTTTATGTCACTGCTTTTCTATCCCTCACCCTCCTGCTTACAGAGCATGCAGATGGTGCATTCGGACCCCCAAGCTCGTGGGCCTTGGTGCAGGTTCACCACCTATGAGTATGACTGCCATGCCTCAGGGAATCCATTTCAATAGGGCCCTGTGTGCATAGGTTGCCACCTGTGGTGGAGTTTTACCAGACACTCCTGTAGGCCAAAATAGAAGTCTCGGGTAAAAAACAAGCAAAGGTGACAATCCTCTTTGTGTGGGTGTAACATAAGACCGACCATGCTGGATCAGATCAGTGCCCTTTTCCCAGTAGTAGCCAGATGCTTCAGAAGAAAGTGAAGTGCAGGCTGCAAAGTGTTACACAAGAATCTTGCACACTAGGGTGACTGGGCAGTAAAATGGCAGATGGAAGTCAGTGCCGATAGGTGTAAAGTAACATATATCTGAGTGGGAAAACTTTTTTCCTCCCAGAGGCCACTTTGAAAATTAGTCCAAGCTCCAAAGGCCATGGAGAATTTGGAAACTGGGGGCTTAAGGTGTGCACTCATGAAGAAGAAGGTCCAGTTTATGGATCTGTCTCCTATCACAGTGTGCATAATCTTATCTCTGCTCTTTTACTCTGAGCTCAGTTTTTCAGTGCTTGGGGGTAGGAACTGGTTCCAGGGGTCAAAAAACATTTAGCTGCTGACTCAATCGGGGCCTGAGGTTCCCCACCCCTGATGTACAGGAAAAAATCATTCTAACTGTACTTGGGAGGCTGCAATCCTGAGCTCATTGAATTCTATGGTAAAATCCTCTTTGACTTTAACAGGTGAGTATTGTGTCTATAAGTGTTGTGATACTGTCAGTGCTTGGGGAAAGAATCTTGGAGTTTTTGTGGCTATTTCAGAGGAAACATCGGCTGCATACACAGCAGCAGTCAAAAAGGCAAACAATGTTAGGAATGATTAGGGAGGGGTTGGAAAATAAAACAGAAAATGCCAATATATAAATCCATTTTGTGTCATTGAGTGAAATTCTGGTTGCCCCTTCTCAAAAAGGACATAGAACTGAAAAAGGGCAACAAAGGGTGTTTTTACATGAGATGACTCCAGGTATGAACACTCACCATTGGGGGGTGTCTCATTTGAATATGATGCATGGGGGTGTGCGCTCCCATGCACCGCCCACCCAGTCCACACATGAGGCACTCTGGGAAAATCCAGAGTGCCCAGTGGGTGGTGCATGGATGGGGCTGTGTGCCATGTGTGGGGCTGCTCATGTGAAGAACCCCGCTCACAGACCTGCCCCATGTAACAACCATAGACCCCGCCCCCCCACCTGTCTGGTGTAAAAACACCCAAAGATAATCGAAGGGACGCAATGGCTTTCATTAAGGAGAGGCTCAAAATAATAAAAAATTAGGGCTCTGCATCTTAAGACAACGTGACTGGGGGAAGGTGATATCTCAGAGCAAGTAAATATGGAGCTGTTTTTTTACCATTTCCCAGAATACTAGAATTAGGGGACATCCAAGGAAATTAACTGGCAGAACATTAAAAATTATCAAAAGGAGCTCCTTTTTCACTCAATGTGCAATTAACCTACAGAGCTCATTGCCAAGAAACTTTGTGATTGGCAATATCTTAATTAATATATTGAAGGCCTCGAGGTAGATGTTTTCTTTTATATTGTTATGTAAATTGGATTCTACTACTTGGTAATTTTATTAATCCAATTTTTGGAGATTTACCACCCCTATGGGATGTTAAGTAGGGGTGACTTATCTAGTTGCAGATTCCCCAAAGATTATAAATGTCTTGGTTTTGTATAATTTCTTTATTGTAAATACCTACTGAAAGGACTGTAAGATTTTTGATAATGGGCCATGACGGAGGCTTGTGCCTAAATAAATTAACTAACTAATATCTTAATTGGGTTAAAAAGAAAAAAAAGGATTTGATAAGTTCTTGGAGGATAGGTCCATCGGTAGCAATTTGCCAGGTAGGTTAGGAGATGAGACCTTGGACTGCAATGGCAGGGAATTGAAATTGACCAATGTTGGTGACAGGGTGCTAGACGAGGGACCATTGATCTGACCCTGCCTGCCAGTCCTTATGTTCTTAGGGCAGTTATGAAGTGAACCATCATGTCAATCACTCCTAGGACTTTTAGGGTCACCCTGAGCATGTATCGCAGCTGTTTATGGGCAGCTGTCATTTGTGGTCCATGAATTATGGTCCTGTCATTGTGAATTTTTCTAATTTTTTTTTTTTTAATCACTTATACCATTGGCCCTTTCAATATGTGTTGTATAAAGAAGTACTTCCTTTTGTTTTAAACCTTCTGCCTATTAAATTTCATTGGATGCCCCTTGCGTTATTACAAAAGAGTAATAGCAGCTCTCTGCAAACTTTATTTACACCAGCCATATCTTAATATAACTGTCCCCTCTTGTCATCTGCTTTCTAAGTGAAGAGTCAGAAGACTTTTATTAAATAGGGATTCTATTGGAATAGGGGGAAAGGGCCTTGCACATGGGGATAGTGGGTGAAAACAGAAAAGACAGTAGCTCAGATTAGCCGCCTCCGAGATGGGTGGGCATTGTCCACCTGCCTATCAGTTGGCCACCAGAAGTTTGCTTGCATCTGTCACCTGCTCACCCTGCAGCCCCCGCTCACAGCGTCCCGGCAATGTGGAGCTGCTGTGTGGGCATATGCTGGGGATGCCACTGAATGTGTGCCAACGTAGTTGCCTCCCATATGTTAGGGTGCATGCAGCCTCTGTACGCATGCAGGTCTGCCAGGACCACAGAGTCCTGGATAGAGTGCCTAGAGCAATCCAGGGAGTGACCACATCTTGGGGGTGGAGCTCAACGGGGAGGAATGCCTGCCCATCTGTCCAGTAAGAGTTCCGAAGTTTCAAGGAATGGCCCCCAAAACTTCAGAACCCAGAAAATCCTCGGCCAAGTACAGGGAAGGGGGGTGAAAGCTGGCACTAGGCCCCTGCTCTCCTTTCCCTGGCCCCCACTAGCCAGGAAGAGAATAGGCCAGTGGGGAGCAGGAAAGGTGGGGCAGGGGCTTAGTGGGGGCTCAGGGCTGGGGTGCTAAGGGGATGGGGGCCTAGCAGGGTTGAGGGGGTAGAGTATTCACCCTCCAGAGGGGCTCTGGTGACACATGGCTTCCTCTGGACCAGGTACAGGGGGTTTTATTTAAAAAAAGGTTAAGCTGGGCGTGTTCAGAGGGGCCGAATGGCCCCATCTGAGCATTCTCAGACCTTTCCAAGATGGCGCTGACAGCCTTTCTGAGCCACGCATCACCGGAGCCCTCCAGAAGGTGAGTACTCTGCCTCTCAGCCCCCACCCTCTCTTCCCAGGCACATTCCCTCCCCCTCCTCAGCCCTCACCCTCAGAAACTACTTGTGAAAATTTGCTGAGGGTCCTCGGACTGGCCCAAGCACTCAGGACTGGTCCTCAGAACTCAGCGAATACTCACAACTAGTGTTTTTTTACTACTCACTTCAGCCCTAATAGAAAGCTCTGTGCATGTGCTGGGAGCCATTGCGGTGTAGTGGATAAGGTGCTGGACTTATCCAAGTCACAACCTCTCAAACAATGGTCTGATATTAGGATTTGCAGAACTGCAGTAAATCTTAAAAAGTCACACATCAAGTCAATGCAAGAAGCAGAATTCAGGACCTCTGGACTTCTATCCCTGTGCTCGTTCTTCCAGATGATACCCTGTTAGTCATAAGCACTGGCTTCCGTTGAATTCAGTTGCAGTCATGAATTTACAGAACTGCTGAAAATCAAGACTTGGGTGTGTCATCCTGAGAAATATGTAATTAGTGATTAACTATGGAAAAATTGGTTTTAAGTGACTTCTTCAGCACCTCATAGGAAGTGTGTGGCAAAGGCAGATACAAAGTCTACTTTTTTCTGAGTGGCTTGCAGTTGTAAGATGAGCAGCATGATCCTTTTATTTGGCAGATAGTGTGCTAGCAGGTCGCCCCCGCCGTGTGCAACAACAGGTCAAAAATGTTCAAGTTAGAAAATAATAACTTCTGCAGCTGAAATTAGAGAATATTGTATATTGGCTAAAGGCAATCAGTTGGTAAAATTGGTCCTGCATACAGACTGGGTGTAAACTGTATGTATCAGCCAGCAGCTCTATGCACAGAATTGGTCAACTCTAATTTTTTATTGCTAGTGGATTAACAACACATTTCTATGCACACTTTCTGAAAAATGAAAGTATGAACATTGAGTATAATCCTCCATCTATTGAAGTCAATAGCTAAACTCCTAGTGACTTTAATAGGGGAGGTTTGCATGCCCCCACTCTGGCTATCAATAGGGTGATCATTTATTCATCTGACTTGTACAAATAGGGATAAATACAAAACGGCCAGATAAATGATTGCCCTGTATGTTTGATTAAATGTATACGTGCAAACCTCATACAAGCACATATGCTTTTGTCATCCAAGAAGAGCAAACGCTTGCCAGGGACAGCAAAGCATCAGTGTGTGAATGAGTGACTTCCAGTTGGGAGAGTGGCTATTACCCAGTTGGCCTATGAAAGCAATACCCTAAAGCCAGCGCTGATCAAGTTAATTTTGAAATTACAGTAAAAGGACTAGGCAGATTTCAGGGATTTAGCTTTATAGAAATTTTAAAATAATGTTAAACTGACTACTTTTAAAAGACGGCAGTGGGGGAGCACCTTTTTTTTTCTTTTCTTTTTTTTTAAGAAGAGGGTGGGTTGTATCCAAAATACATTTTTCAGCATAGCCACCATACCTTTGCAACTAAATGTAATAATCAAAAGGTTGTGAATTTTAAATCACTTTTTTTAAAAAAATGTTAACTTGTGTCTATTTTAGAACAATGCAAGAAGTGTTAAGTGCTGCACAACACATAAATGAGAGTTTCTGGAGATCTTAATACTGATGCAACAACAGATGGAGTTCGGGTATAGCAGTAATGAGAGAGAAAATGTACATGTGCACACAAATGTGGTTGTTTTTTAAATAAAAAGTGTATCACAAAATAAGCAAAATAAATAATGTTTTCTTTTGTTTGGCTCTTAATTTAAATATTTATTAACTCCATTTGCTTGCGGTGCAAGCCTCCATTCGTTTAAGTCAATTTTAATGGTGGAGGATTCAACCCTTACTTTCTTTGTCAAACCATCACCTCCTTTCTAATGTGTCAGTATTCCTGATGAGGCTCCATGATATATTACTGACTCACAAAATGACAATATATAGCTAGTTCACGTCAAAATTAAAATCCCATTGAGAACCATCAGCCTTTACCTCCCCCCAGATAAAATGGTTCCATTCTTCCTGGATCATCTCAACATTCAAAGGTAACTTTTATTTAAAGTCCCAACTCAACTGTTCAGTTTCTTTCACTCCAACATTTGTTAGCAGATTAATAGAACAGAATCCATTCTTTGGAATGGATACCATTTCCACCTTAGTATCACACTCAAAAGGCGTTGCTGGAGTGCTTAAGTGCTGATATTCTAGAAGGGAAATCAGTATACTCTAGTATTACGCTGCCAGTGACTTCTATTACTTTCATCAGACTACTTTTCCCTCTACGAAAGGTGCATAAAGAATTACTTCCGTTTGGAAAAGCTCTGTGAAATATTTATTTATTTATTTAAATTTCTACCCCACCCTTACGCTAAGGCTCAGGTTGGCTTACCTAATGAAAACATCTTTAAAATACAATAAAACTCAAATTAAAAATCTCATTAAAACCTACCCGTAGCCCTGAATCCTCCCCCACCTGCCTCAAAACCCACCTCTTCCACTCCGCCTTTCCTAATTCCTGCTAATCACCCCCACCCAGGATTATCCCCTACTTGTTATTTGGAAACTCCTATTTACTGTAACCAAGCCAAGAGCGTGTACCTGAGTTCTCTCATCTTCGTGAATGTTGCATCCCTTGTCTCTCCCTCTGTTCCCCCTTCCCTGTCTCCCCTCCCTCTGGTTTTAGATTGTAAGCTCTCGGGCAGGGAGCGTGTCTATTTTACTCTCTCTAAAGCGCCAGGTACATTTCTGGTGCTATATATAAATGCTTATAATAATAATTATAATTAATAAATGCTTTGCCAAAGAGAAACGTTTTACACTGCCTTCAGAAAATGCTCAGGCCCAGATTCTGATGGACTTCTGGGGGAAGGGAGTTTCATAACCTAGGGGCAGCAAGCGAGAACACCTCTCTGTGGACCTTTATCATACGAACAAAATTGGGAGGTGGTGGAAACAGAGAGTGCGCCCGGCTGCCCATAGGGGTCACAATAGAGCATGGAAGGAAAGGAGGCCCCTTAGATATGTGGGGCCCAGACTGTTTAGGGCTTTAAAGGCCAGAACCAGACCTTGAATTGTGCTTGGAAAGCTATAGGAAGCCGGTGCATATTCTAAAGCACAGGCGTAATGTGCTCACGGCGACCCACCTCTGAAAGGAGCTGCACTAGCTGCAGCTTCCGAACACAGAGAGCCACATAGAGTGTACTGCAGCATTCTAGCCTCAAGAAAGGGATGCAGTCTCTTCACCGGGTGAGAAGCACTCCTGGCTACTGCCACAAGCTGATGTTCCAGGTGCAGCAAAGAGTTCAGAAGCACTCCAAGGCTGCAAACCTGGGTAACCAGAGGGGTCCAGACCCCTTCAATAACAGAGGTCCCAATTCCCTCCACATCACAAGATTGGCCAATCATCCTAAAGTGGATTAGGACTGCTCAGTATTAATTCATTGTTAGTATTAGTTATGTCCTCAACAAAAAGACAGATGGGCTGACCCAAGCAATCAGAGCTTTGAATCCTCGGGGGTTCAATGGGTAGCTCATGAAACAGGCTAGCAAGACTTCAGCAGCTCAGTTCCTCCCCTCCTTGTTTGACTTGTGTTGTCAGTCTACAGCGAGAGAGATGGGTTGCTGTGTTAATCAATTTTTCATTGATCACACAGGCTGCATTTACATTTTCTTACCATTTGTTTTCCTGTAGTTGAAATTCCAGAATCATCCCTTTTATTGTATATATGCCTGATTTGCAATTGTTCGTTTCATAGTCCTGATTTGTTATCAAACAGGAGGAGCCCTGCGTGGCAAAAGCTTGTGCTTACTCCTCACCAACAGATTTTGGTCCAATAAAAGATATCCTAGTGTTGGCAAAACAACATTTCAAATGAGGAACACAATGGGGGTGGAGGAAGAGGGTATTCTCTTTTATGGAGCTGTATGTAGGAGTGTCTACGTCTTGTTCTATAGGGCTGTGAGATGTTGTCTGTGGAGCTCTGTGGGTGGTGGCGGCAGGGGTGTGTGTTTTGTTTATTTATTTATTTAGATTTATTCACCGCCCCCTCCTGCCATGGCAGCTCACGACATAATTAAAACATATAAAATATTACAATAATAAAATGCTTCAATAAATAACATAATATAAAAAACAATATAATATAAAATCACTAGCAAAAACAACCCAGGCAGAGCCAAAACCCCTACCACCCCCCCACCTATCACCCCTCTCCCTTGCCAAAAACCTGGCGGAACAGCCAGGTCTTACACTGCCTTTAGAAAGAGGGGAGGTCTGGGCCTGGCAGACCTCCATCAGGAGGGGGTTCCACAGCTGCGGTGTGGCCACCGAGAACACCCCCCCTCTCTGAGGGAGGCATCTGCAGCTGGCCGCAGGGGCTGGTCCAGGACTCGGGGTGAGGTGATTCTGCAGATAAGCAGGGCCCAGGTCATTCAGGGGTTTTATAGGTCAAAACCAACATCTTGTATTGGGCTTGGAAGACTATAGGCAGCCAGTGCAAAGAACAAAGCACTGGTGTAATGTGCTCACGGTGATTCATCCTCATAAGGAGACGGCCCGCCGCAGTCTGCACCAGCTGCAGTCTCCAGGCCATCACAAAGGCAGCCCCGCTTAGAGCACATTGCAATGGTCCAGCCTCGAGGTGATGAAAGCATGGTTGATGGGGGCGAGATCTGTGTCTAAAACACGGCCAAAGCCATCGCACCGATGTAATTGGGGAAATGCTCCCTTTGCCACGACCGCCACCTGGGCATCCAGGCTGAGCCATTAGTCAAGGAGCACCCCCAGACTACAGACTTGAGGAACCAACCGAGGGTAGACCCCATCAATGACGGGTGTCACCACTCCCTCAGCTCGGCCCACCAACATCACGACTGTATTGTCGGGATTAAGCTTCAGACGGTTTGCCCTCATCCAGTCTCCCACACCCACCAAGCACCAGATTACTGGATCTAGATCAGTTGAAAAAGACAGGTAAAACTGGGTGTCATCAGCATATTGATGATATCGCACACCAAACCTTTGAATGACCTCGTCCAAGGGCTGCATATGCCCATTGAACAGGAGAGGGGACAAACTAGAACTTTGCGAGACTCTACACATGAGGTCCCGGGAAGAAGCTGAACAATTACCAAACAACACACGTTGAGTTCTTCCAGCCAGGAAGGAACGGAACCATTCAAGAACAGTCCTGCCCACTCCAGCTCGATCCCACAGGTGGGTAATCAGCATCTCATGGTTAACAGTATTAAATGCAGTTGAAAGAACTAATAGGATCGACAGGGTTGAACGACCTTGGCCCAGTTCAAGGTGGAGGTCATCAACCAAGCCAACAAGGTCAGTCTCAGTGCCAAAACCCGGAAGAAAGCCAGACTGCGAGGGATCCAGAAAACTGACATGCTCCAGATGCCGCTGAAGCTGCCAAGCCACCAGCCATTCAATAACCTTCCCTAAAAAGAACAGAGAGTCCAGTGGCACTTTAAAGACTAACAAATATTTATTAGTGCATGAGCTTTCATCAGTACAAGCTGACTTTCTCAGATGCAGTGTTCAGTTCCTCGGATGCAGTGTTTAGTTGTATACAGCCGTGGAAGAAAATGAGAGGATGACTGTATAATGAGTCCTAAGGAGCTGTGCTACTATCAGCTGTGGAGCATCCTACACAGCCGTATAAGCAGGAATGCATGTTCACCATGTTTTCCCCATTGCCACCAACAGTGTAATGAACATGGGTCTGCTTATAAGGTGTCCCAAATGTCAGATCTGTGATCAGAAAACCATACATTGGGACTAGGTTTATAACAGCAATGTCATGATGTCCATCTCCAGACATGAACCCTAGGAACAGAATGCAAGGGAAGTCTCCTCAACCACTTCTGTGGTCAGATACTTTGTAAGTAAACAGACGATCTAGATGAGGCTACTCCTCCCTGCCCAATCCAATTTAGGACTATAGAAAGAGGGAGCTTATTGTCCAGGCCTGAGAAGTTTTGGTCACTGGTACATTCATTTCTGGAGATCATACTGGGACTGTGTTTACATATCTGTTACTTGTAATTAACATTTATATTTTTAGGTATAATAAGAGAAAAATCCTGTAGTTTTTTCCCCCACCTCACACCCCTGCTTGAGAGCTTAGTAGAACTGTTTTGTACCCCCATCAGCCTGTTCTTTCCCCCAACCAAGCTGGCTAATAAGGGTGATCTTATGTTGAGATTCCTCCCTGCCCCAAACCAACATGACTTCCAACTTGGAGGGGGGGGGGGAAATGCCTTTTGCCCTAAACAAATATGGCTGCCACGGTTACTAGATCCATTTGGAGGGTTCTTCCTGCCCTAGAGAAAGATGGCTGCCTGCACAGATAGCCTTATAAGTGGGAGGCTGGTCCTTCCCCAAGCCGAGATGGTTAGTAACATTATTGGGCATTTTCCATGGAGGAGCGGCAATACAGCTCCCTAAGTCAAAATGGCCGCCAAATCTTTGCAGGGAGGCTTTCTTGCCCTTTCCCAAGATGGCGGCTTCCGAGTCGGTGTGGTTGGTCACATGATGCTTGCTCGGCCAGACTCCCGGTGCGAGGAGGTTTCCCGTGGATAGCGGGGCCGTTGCGCCTGCGCGGTGGGGTGGGGTGCGGTGCATGCTGGGCGCGCCCCTTCTTCCCACGGTGACTGTGCAGAGAGGAGGGGAGTCGCCTTTTGCCGGGGATCCCGCCGTTGCCCCCCCCCTTCCTCCTCGCCAGGATGGTCGGAGTGAAGGTGATCGCGAACGACACCGAGTTCCAGCCCGAGCTCAGCGCCGCTGGTTCTCGGCTCGCCGTGGTCAAGTTCACCATGCGCGGGTGAGTGCCCGGGAGACCGGCCGGGGGGCGCTTGGCGCGACGCCCCCGAGCTCCTGCCGCCTCCTCTGCCCAGACAGGCCCCGGCTTCACACAACCTCGCCTCTCCCCAGACTCCCCGCTCTCTGTCTCCCCTCAGGCTCTGGGTGCCCCCCCGAAGACCTGCCCCCGACCCCGCGCTCCGACTTGAGTTTAGTGCCCCTCCCCTCTGTCCTCTTCCCCATTTGCTGCCCCCAGGAAACCGAACTTTTATCCTCTCTCCCTGAGCTGGAACTTAACCTTCCCCCCCTTCCCCACTCATTGTCCTCTCCCCTTGCTGCTTCCTTCCACTGCTCTGAACTTAGTGTGCCCCCCCCCACTCACTCATTGTCCTCCCCCCCCCCACTCATTGTCCTCTCCCCTTGCTGCTTCCTTCCACTGCTCTGAACTTAGTGTGCCCCCCCC
>QEPC01006683.1:1834863-1890980 GCA_003113815.1 Sphenodon punctatus | reverse complement strand
CCCCCCCCCCCCACACAAACACTTTGTCCTCTCTTCCTGCTCTTCCACAGAACCTTGGACTTGCTTCTCCCCACCCCCCTATGTCCTGTTGTTCTTCCACAGGATCCGGAGCATAGCTTTCCACCCCTCACCCATCCGTTCAACTTTGTCTTCTCTTCCTGCTGCTCCCCCTTCTCAATGTCCTGGATTTTAACCATCGTCCTTTGCCCCACTTGGTCTCTCCCCATCCTGCCTCCCAGACTTCGTTTCCCCTTTCGCCCAACATCTTGTGTTTCTGGGTGTTTTTAAACAAGATGGGTGATGGAGGTGTATGTGTCTGTGGCTGCTCAGGGTGCACTTATGCAGATGAAGGGAGTGGGGAGTGCTTCAAATGAGTGGCTACCCCAGCCATGGAAGAGGCCACCATACATTTGGTAGGCTCTGCACCGAGCGCTCCGGATCTATTTATTTATTTATTTCGGTGCATTTGTATCCTATACCCTCCTCTCCTCTTAAGGGGCGGCTCATAATACAACATAAAATATCAAGTGCAATATAAATATAAAAATAAGATATGAAAATAAAATGCAAAAATTCAGCAGTATAAAACAATAGTGGAGCTAGAATTTCCCCACAGTGCTCCATGCGTGGCTATGGGTGGGTGTTCCATGGCTCATGGAGTGACCAGATGCACGCTCCCACCTTCAGACAGGTGGTCAGCTCAGTGGCTTCTGTGTGCCTATGCGGGGTAGCATCTTGTTTGAAAACATCCTCTCTTCCTTCTTCCCCACCGGCTCTGGGCTTCCCCTCATCTGTCTCCCACCCTGTCCCCTTGGTTACCCTATCCTCCCCTCTCCCCTGGACACGTCCTCTCTCTGCTGCTTCCCCACACCTCGAAGGTCCTGACAACTGCTGTCTCCTCCCCCCCGCAAACTCCTTCATCTCTCTTCTTGTCACTTTTCCGCAGGCTATGGCACTCCCTTCACCCAGTCCCTATTGTCGCCGAGCCCTGTTCTCTCTCCCCCAACCCACATGGTGCTGGGCTTTCCCTCACACGTCCTGTTATTACTTCTACGCATGCACTGCTGTCTCCTGCATTTTCACAATCCCGCTTCAGGTTTGGGCTAGGCAGAGCAGGAGCCCGTCAGGTTGGAAGAGACCCATCATCCTCTTCCGACGTATTTTCTAACTTTCTGATCTCTTTCCTAAGATGGCAAACTTGACTGGGTCTAGTGCCCAGGAATTGAGCCAGGTGTTATAGGGTGAAATCTTCTTTCTGCTGAAGTCAGTGGGTGTTGTTGACTTCAGCGAGACTAGGATTTCATTCGTAGACTGAAGAGGATTTGTGGGCTCGCTTGCTCTTAAGCTCTTCTTCCTTATCCTTTCAACTGTCTGTTGTAGTGTCATGGCCTTTCAGTAAGTCTGAAGAGGCTTGCAGTGAGGAAAGATTTTTGCTGGGGGCATTTTGATGAGGTGGTGCTCTAGTCACCTTCGAGCTGTCATAATTCAGATTCTCCCAGTTAATACAGGCTCATTTGGCTCCAGTTTGTTAGTTGAAAAGCTCAAACGTGTGGAAGATGCTCTTGCAAAGAAATGTGAGTTTTCCTGTACTTCCTGTTAATTTCATACAAATGTGGTGGATGGGAAAATCATTTGTTAATTCAGGCTTAGTAAGAGTTACTGTTGACTCCAAACATTTAACTTTAGTTCTGCCTTGACCTGGAAATTTTAAAACTGATGTCACCAGGAAAACTCCTTTAACGTCTTTTCAACTAATTTGCAGAGTGCTACGTTGCCTTGCCTACTGAAGAATATGCCCTTATTATGGAAAGAGTTGTAGAACAAATTACTAATTTTTTCTGAGTACTAATGTTTCTCAGTAACTCAGTAGACCTTCCGTTCAGATTATTAAAAACACTTTGACATTTTGTGCCTTTGAAGATGCTGTCTATTGAAAGCATCCTTCACTTTAGAATAGTTTGATTTCATCATATAACCGGAGAACAGAACCATGTCCAGCAGATAGAGAATTACATAATTTCAGATTTGCTTTCCAAATAGGGGTTTTGCAGATGTTCTTAGTGTCCCTTTTACGGGGTTTTATTGTGTATTGAATGTGCTCGCATTGAGCACAACTTCGACTCCTCCACTTCGGATGCGATGGCATAGTCAGAGGTTAGGAATGCTGTGTCTGATCAGGTTTTGTGGGATGAATTTCAATCGATGACACCTGCCAAGGTAGCCAATGCCCTGGGGTCTGTTCGGGCCACAACTTGCAAATTAGATCCGTGCCTCTCCTGGTTGGGCAAGGCCTCCAGGAAGATGCTGAGGCTGGTGCTGGCTGGGGTCATTAACACCTTCCTTTGGGAAGGGAGGGTGCAAGACTGCCTCAAGGAGGCTGTGGTTCAGCCCCACCTTAGGAAACCATCTCTTGATGTGGGTGCTCCAGCGAGTTACAGGCCTGTTTCTAATCTTTCCTTTTTAGGGAAGGTTATCGAACAAGTGGTGACCTGGCAGCTGCAGGCACATCTGGACCGCACTGGTTTTCTTGATTCCACGCAGTTGGGCTTTCAACCGGGTTATGGCACAGAGACAGCAGTGGTGGCCCTGGTCGACGACCTCCTTGTAGAGCTAGATAGGGGTCATACGACCCTACTAGTTTCTATCAGCAGCTTTTGACACCATTAACCATGAGATATTGCTGACCTGTCTGCAAAACCTGCCCGGGGTGAACGGAACCATTTTTAAATGGTTCTGTTCTTACTTTGCAGGCAGGTCACAGCAGATGGTCCTAGGGCCCTGGAGCCCCCTCATGTGGGGTTCCGCAGGTGTCTATTCTGTCCTCTCTCTTGTTTAACGTGTATATGAAACCGCTGGGGGAGGTCATACACAGCTGCTGAGGTCATTGTCATAAATACGCAGACAAGGACCAGCTGTATTTATCTTTTTCATCTGACCTGGACCCTGCCTTCTCCTTGCTGTCTGGACGCTGTGGGGGTGTCATGGGGAACCCTATTTGTACCTCAGACTTGGTCCTTGTCACCCTCATCCATGCATTTGTCACCTCGAGACTAGACTATCGCAATGCGCTTTACTTGGGGCTGCCCTTGGGGACAGTTCGGAAGCTGCAGCTGGCGCAGAATGCTGCGGCCTATCTCCTTAGAGAGACGGGCTGCAGGGAGCACATTACACCAGTGCTGTGAGCACTGCACTGGCTGCCTGTTGTCTTCCGGCCCTGATTCAGGGTGCTGGATTTGACCTTTAAGGCCCTAAACGGCGACTTGGCTCTTCTGTCAGGAGTTTGGCAGGGAGGAGGGGGAAGGTGGGATGGGGTTTTCTTGTGCACAGATACTGTGATTTTTGTTTTATGCTGCTGCTACTAGTGTTGATTTTATATTTTTATATTATTGGTTTTATATATTGATTGATTTAATCTGTTTGTGAGCCGCCCCAAGTTGCCTTGAACGAGGGAAGCAGGGTAGAAGTTTTTATAATAATAATAATAATAATAATAATTAATTAATTAATTAATTAATTAATTAATAATAATGCTTAGTAACCTGCAGTTGGCCACCTTCCCTGGTGGCACATGATTTTGCAGGTTAACTTGGTTCTGTCAGCTGGTATTTGAGACAGATGACAGGCTGGCCACCCCCACGCAGCTTCTGGGAGGTGTCTGCTTGCATCCAGCCCTGCCTGGGTTGGGTTGCTGGCTGCCACAGCCTGCAATCTACCCATGGAGCACCTCCACACCATAGAGTTGTAGGATCGCCTGATGCTTTAGGCTGCTGCCTACAACTCTATGGTGTTGGCCAGGGCAACTGTTAACCAAGAGTGGAGCTGCAGAGGCTGTCCACTGAGCAGACTGGACCATAGCTCCACCTCAGACCAGGACTCAGTTTCTGGGTGGTCCGCTCTCCTGTCGGTGTTCTGGGATGTTCTGGAACACCTCAAACAGGGCAGGAGTAGCCTGCCCTGACTTTGCTCTGCCTTTGCATCTGGTGGACTGCTTTTAGATGGATGGGCGACCCGGGGTTGAGGGGGAGCAGAGGCTGGGCAGTTGTCCGTCTGTTTATACCCTATGTAGTACTCTGTTTATGCCTATATCATGTAGCTGTATTAAACGTCTTTGAGGTTCTCATTATTATATTCTTCCTCATTAACACTTTGTATTGTATCTTCTACTTACAAGGTTTTTTAATGGCCAAGTAAAATTTTATTTTCCACTGAAATCAATCTTATAGAAAAATAATTTCTTTACGTTGAAGACTTCAGACATCTGCATCCTCCTCAAAGCTGGTCCTAGTAATGTAACTGGGGTGTACCTTGTCTGTATTTGAAGACACACACTTCTGACAGGTATCAGAAAATGGTGCTGCTTAAACATCTTTATTTACCCTTCACTTCTGACAACAGTAGGCAACTAACATACATTATGCCATGGTACCACTGTAGTGCAAACATTTAAGCATTACTTTAAGCATTAAACAGTTCTTTTCTAAACAAAACAAATTCTTCAGATAATAAAAGTTAAAAATATACTACCCTAGCCTAAATTGTAATTTACACTGGATTGTAATTTACCCCCTTAAACTTCTGTGTTGTAGAGGTGTGTAAACTTCACTTTTCTGTGCCCTAACGAGACACTGCAAGTGTCCTAAACAAAGGAAATGAGAAATCCATTTGAAAACTCCTGTTCTTGCTCACATTACCTGCCATGTACTGGTGGCAGGAAATGAAAATTTGCAATTCAGGTAACTTTTGGTAAAACCCAGGGTGTAGCCACACGAGATGACCTGGGGGAGGCTACAGCTCTGTGCAGCTTTAACCCAGTCTGGACAGCTGCCACATTATGGCCGGGGTGGACGTTTGGTCAGGTCGAAATAGGGAGGCAGGACAGGACATGGCTGGGTGCCCGCTAATGTGACTGGTGCTTCAGCCTGCCCCAGCTATGGGGAGAGCTCTAATAGTGGCCTGTCTGCCCCACGGGGGCGGCCTGTCTACCCAGCTCCCCGCACTGGCCCTGCAGTCTGGCAACTGGTTGCCCACCACGGGGTCATGTGGGGATTGGGCCCCTGCAGCTCATGTGGATACACCCTTAGTATTAACAGCGCTTACATTTATAAAATTCCAAAATAATGAAAAACCTTGCTGTTTACCTCTAAAGAATCTTTTCCTAAATATCACGCAGAATCCTTCCCAGTCTAATTCTAAGAGATTACTGCATTGGAGTGTACACTCTGCTGTTCTGTTCTCAAACAGTTTCTTGGTGTGCGCTATGTTTGAAGTGACCAACAATTTTACAACACTTTCTAAGTTTCTCAGAAAGAGCCTTGTTTATGCTCAGTTGTAGAGTATGAGCAGCACAGCTCACATTTTCAAAATTGGATTTCTCAACCGCCAAAACAACATTTCTTGCATTATCTGTGCATATCGCTACAACTTTTTCACTGATCTCCCACTTCGATTAATTGGAGGCCAATTTTAATCGAGTGATCACTCATTAATTGATTAATCGGGTTGATTAACGATGGCACCCCTATTCTAAAGCTAGCCAAAATCAACCTGAAGCCGTATCTGCTTCCAAGAACTACTTTTCCAGCACTTACATCTTGGGATTACAACTAAGAAAGTAGTGGGTTCCGACTACTTGTTTAAGTTGCAATTATGTCTCCTAATTATCTTGTTGATATGCTTGTATAATGACCAGAACAGCCCAAACTTATTAAGGAATCTTAAATTCCATTTTAATGGCCAAATGTGGACACAACTGCTGCTGACTTCTTTGGGAATTGGATTCTAATGCAAAATACTGTCTTGGGTACAAAATACAGACATTCACATCTGGTCTGTTTTCCTTGACAGATGTGGACCTTGTTTAAGAATAGCCCCAGCTTTCAGTGCTCTGAGTAACAAATATCCACAAGCCACTTTTTTGGAAGTTGATGTACACCAGTGCCAGGTGAGTAATGTGTATTTATGTATGGACAATAGCAAAGTTCAGTCTTGTTAACAACTTTGTAAAGGAATGGGATATAGCCTCTTGCAGCAGCTCTTAAATACTGAGGGAGAAGCAATAGTGTAGTTCAGGCGTGAGAAACCTTTTGCTGCAGCAGGCCACTTAGGAGTTCTTAAACGGTTGCAGAATGAGGACGGAACACAACCATCCAGATCATGGATCTCTATCCTGTCCCTGAGTGTATGTCGTCATCTCTGCTTCTCCCCCTCAAGCTTAGTCTTCCAGTGTTTGACCATAAAAACTCGAAAGGGGCCAAATACATCTGACCCAAAGCCCAGCCCTGATTTCAAGGGTGTGAGAGTTTGTGTCTGTGTGTACATAACCACCAGAATTAGAACAACAGAGGAGAAAGTTACAGGTACCCTTGTCTATATAGCCCAAAGAAACCACAGAATATCACACAGAAAACAAGGTACCCTAGATCATACAAACATTTGTATTGCAATACCATAAATATGAAAATGACCGCAAAGAGAATAAATACACAGCAATCCATTAACATGTATCAAAATGTGAATAATAAAGTCCATATATTCCAACCACATTCAGTAATTTAAGGATAAGTCCAAAATTTCTTCCATAAGAATTTCTTCCTTAAAAGTCTTGATCCAGCATGGGTCTTCGGTCTCTTTCCATTCTCCCCTCCCCGTCTTTTCCTTTCTATATGATATTTTGTGGTACATAACCACCAGTACAATGGTGTAAGAATGTGAAGTTAACTTGTATTTGGAAACTGTAAAATAGTAGATACCAAAACTTTTGCATGAGATTCCCCCCTCCCCAGTTTTGGAACACTTTCTGTGATACAAAATGCTAACAAATATATCGTTGTCTCTGTTAGCTTGAAGGAAGAATAAATGATGGTTCAGCTCTTAGATTCTCACCTCAGGGTTCTATCCTCCATCTATTAGAATCAATGAGAACTGAGCTACTTCTTTCTTTCTTCTATTTTTTTAAAATTAACAAAGAGGTGACATAATAGTACAGGGCATACTACAGACCAGGACCCCTGGCATAACAGCTGTGAAGCGTATCAATTCTGCCACACTGCTGCTGCTAGTGTGGCAGACATACAAACAGCTAGCTAGCTTGTTGTGGGCACTACAGAGTCCTTCCCCTGTGGTTAAACAGAGCAGTCAGTCTTTCCTTTTGTACTGCTGGAGGTAAAACTGTGATAAGATGATGGGTCCAGGGATCAAATCTGTACTCTGGTAAAGCGTAGGTGAGATTTCTTGCATGTGTGTCCTATTTGAAACAACTCTATCAATAATATAGGGCTTTTGTCTGTGGGGTAGGTTCTCTAATGTCTATATACATATAGTGCTCCCTTACCGAAGGTAGACTAGAACCTTTGACCTCTCAACTTCCTTCTCATATCTCTGTCATCTGAGCCAACTGCTGGTCCACACTCCACCCTCTTTTTACTCCTGTCATGGTGAGAACTTTGCAGTACTGCTTACAGAGTTGTTTATTAGAGACTTAAAAGGGCACTGCCAGTGCAGCTTAGTAACTATGTCTTGGGGCAGCTACTCTAAAGGTCCTAGGTTCTCTTCCTCCTGATATGTCCCATATCTTGGGCATTTACACACACATGGCTTTTCCTATTTTAAAAACCAAGACAGATATCTTACGAAGTTCATTTTGGTGACATCCATGCCCTTGGATATTCAAAAGGTGGATGTTATTCACAAATCCGTTTGGTTCAGCTCTACTTTGTAGCCCATAGCAGCTCAGAAAAGAGTTGAAATTTTTCGCAAACTAGTGATGGTACATCTATCAGCAATGGTACCACTGAACAAATATAGACTCTGTTTAAAGGCAGCCCAGGAGCAGGAACAAAGGAAGTTGCTATAACTGCTTTAGTAGTAGAGCTATCTGCATATGAGAATCGAACATTGTGTTGATCCTGAGCTATGGTGGAATGGGGCATACGTTCTCACGTACTTACCAGCCTTTATTTCTAGAACTATTCCTTGTTGAAAGCTAATTACATTGAGACTCACTGTTCTAGATTTACCAGAATTGTAATTGTAATTGCTAACATAGCTGCCTGTTGAGTAATATCTCTTCTTGACTTTAGGTATGGCTTTTTCAGTAGCTTACTGTGCAACACTAACTACTGGTTTGTGACTTCTAGGGAACAGCTGCAACCAACAATATATCAGCAACACCAACATTTCTATTTTTTCGGAACAAAGTGCGAATTGACCAGTATCAAGGAGCAGATGCTGTAGGACTAGAAGAAAAAATTAAACAGCACCTAGAAAATGATCCTGGAAATAATGAAGATGCAGATATTCCAAAAGGCTATGTATGCATCCCTTATTTGAGAGAAATTTTAATGTATATTTCAGTTTGCAATCTGTATGTCAAAATGTTATTTCTTTGCTTTCTTGGCTAAAGATCTATTCTGACTAACTAAAGGTAGACATATTTAATTCCTCAACTTTTTTTATAAAGCAGACTTTACAAATGGACGAACTGGAGCAATGCTTTGTTCTACTCGGGGAAACAAACTTGTAGCTAATTTGTCGCTATTTGTGCCAAATATAACAAATACATGTTTAACTTCTCCATTTTTCAACATGCTTCTATAAAGCAGAGAGATCTCCTGGATAATAGCAGTTACTTTATATTGTAAACTGCCCAGAACATAAAAGTTTTGTTGTTTCATCGGTTTCACATAGTCATTGCTTTTCAGGTGTCTGGTTTGGCAGGGGGCGGGGCAGTGGCAGGCATGGTAGACCGACACAGTAGCCTGTAAATTTGTGTTAATGGATAAAATGTAAACACTATGCTAAATTACCACATGACTTTGAAAGGCGCTATTCGCAAAACTGAATCTAAACTGTGACTTCTTCCAGAGTCCCATTTGCCTAAGTTCTTAAAACCTTAGCTTTATTAGTAATACTGTGTTGGGCCTAAATTGACCTGGCAAGTGGAAAAAAAAGTGAACTTGTAACAAACCATTCAGAAGTGTTGTCTGCTTAACTTTTCCCCTAGTTTTTCCTTGAAATGTTCCAACTACTACTTTCTCAGTCATTAAAACCTTTAGGGAAACTGAGTTTTCAATCATAGTTGTTGAACTGCAACTTCAGAGCACTATTTTGAACTCCCAACTAATCGCACTTGGTAAATGCGGCTTAGCATGTTCTGCTTGTTTTCATGAGACCTCAGGGCTACTGCACAGTGCAGCTCATAAGCATGTCTGACAGCTCTAGTAATAAACATATATAAATGAGAACCTTAATGTGACAAAACACTCTGGTAGAGCCGTCATCTTGGGTGATGTTTTCTGAGCAATATTTGGTATAATGTTCCTCTTTAAAAGGGAATTTTCTTCTTCTGCCAAAAATATAAAACTGGAGTATGTGGTATTGTATTTCAGAAATCCCTGTAGCTGCTAATAGAATCAGTAACATGATAGGCACACTAGTAGCAGGAAGGTTTGTGTTTGGTATTAGCAAATCTAATACATGAAACTTTGCTACAAACAGTGAAACCTAGAATTATGTTGTTAAAGGCAAAACCACATCTCTTTGGATATTAAGCACTTTAGATTCACAGCTAAACAGGCACACCCTGCCATACGAATACAAGCAGATTACCTTTCCAGCTGAAGCTTTTTTTATGTAAATAAACCATATGAATATAGGCCACTTGAATTTGCAACAGTTCAATTACTAATGTTGCCTGTGCCACAGTGTGCATCCTGTCTAGCTGTGAAAGTAAATAGTTATGCTAATAGTTAATGTAACCTAATGTGACAACATTGTAATCAGAAAAGGCTAAAGAATTTTCTCTCTAACTTGCATTACACGTAAATTATAAGGAACATGTGTCAAGGGTATGCAGAGCAGGCATGTATTTTCTCTTCAAATAAAATAACTTCATAGGGTGAACGTTTTTTTGTTTTTTCTAAGCTGGTAAATTCACGTACCTGAGTTGGAAGTCTGACACTCTTATGTGTCTTACACACATGCCAATAATTTTCTGAAGCACTGACCCTTGTTTTTTACAACTCTTTTACAAAGATAATCTTAGAAAGCCTGAGCCAAATTTGTCAGCCTTCTGATTTGGGAAGAGATTAAATTATATTTTTAATTTTGTCGTCATGAGACCTCAGGGCAGCTTACAAGATAAAACCTATAAAAAACATATATAGAAATGTATACAAAATGAAAGCATTAAAATTTTAAAACCCACTCAATACCACCTCCCCATCCCCCACATCCAGCCCCCCTGTCGCATCCCTACCCCAAACCACCAGCCTCCTGCCCACCAAATGCCCTTTCAAACAGAAAAGTCTTAGCCTTCAGAAGATGCTCAGGCCTGGGCTCCTACAAATCTCCAGGGGAAGATTTGTAGTTCATAGTACTGGGGCAGCAACCAAGAACACCTCCCTGCAAACCCTTGTCCAAACAAGACTAATTCTATCCTTATAATCATGAGGGGCAGGGAAGAAACTCTTATTTTTATACCCTTATAGAAAAAAAATACTGAACCTTGAAGCACTTCAGTGAATATAAAAATAAATTACCTTTTGGTGCATTCTTTTCAGCGGTTGGGAGAGAAGATCTTAACATTAAGATGGTTGAAAATTCTGGAGTCTTCAAGTCATTAAATTTCATTAATCTGTTCACTTAAATGAATTACACATTGATCATGTAAAGTTTTAATAGTCTAAGATCATAAGCCTAGGATGGAATTTAATAATCTCTTATGGACCATCATGCTTTTTAAGATTGAAAAAGATTCCACGTAGGGAAAAATGCTTTTGATTTATACTTTGTGTTCTATGTCCCGTGGTATGTGATGTGAACTTTGGCAGCCTTTTTCACCATATTCTTTCCAGATGTGAGCATTCCTATTTAAAGATGGCCCTTGATGTTTATCTATAAGGAAACCTTCTCTAAACTAATTGCTGCTCTTTTTCTCCAAGCTCCAACAGGCACTTGAGGCAGGAGAAACAGTTGAGGAATTATTAGCACTTGATGAAAGTCTCCATATGCAAACAAGTTTACGTAGTCTAGTTATTGAAGTCCGGTTCAATAACAAGACTGGTTGAATGGTGGCAAAGTTAGCAGTTCGTGTGGAGCTGTGAAATAATAACTTGCAGAGAGTATTCCATACTAATCTGTATTAAGACTTTAGTCTTAATGTTTGCTCTGAAGATAGTTAGGAAAATTTTGAGGAATCTAATTTGTGAGCCAAAACATAAGATCCTTCATTTTTCCTCTGGCGCTTCCTCACTGTAGACTTACAAATTTCAGTGCAAGAGCAGAAAACATGGCTATGAATCTTGGAACAAGGAAAACATTTGAGTTCAAGTAAACCATAGACTGCATGCTTGGATTGCCAGAGTTCCCTAGTAATTGTAAATGAATGTTTACTTTTTTTTAAAAAAAAAAAAGCACCAATTTTTAATTTACTTTTTAAACAGAATAATAAAATGAAACAATCTTTGCCTAGTAATAGTTAGGAGATTTAAATCAAACAGGCTATTATCAGTTTGCGCTGTGAGTAGGGAATTCCTTTCATTCAAATGTATTTAATGGCTCGCTCTTATGCACCTAAACTGTTTTCACTTTCAGATGGATTTAATGCCATTTATTAATAAAGCTGGCTGTGAATGTCTGAACGAAAGCGATGAGCATGGATTTGATAACTGTTTACGTAAAGACTCTACCTACCTGGAATCGGACTGTGATGAACAGGTACAACTTTGATTTTTAAAAGAAAGTGGTGTATCTTTTTAAAGGGCAGTTTATTACTGACACAGTGATGTAATCTAGTGTTCTATGGGAAGAGGAATAAACCAACGTTTGTGACAGTCATGAGACCTCTTTCACTTTCTATTTCTGGTTAAAGGTACCCAGAGAGCAAGGCTTTTAACATGCAACTATACAGCAACAATGCAATATCTAGCCACCTGATGATTAAAATATACCTGCTCACTGACTTGATTAAGCTCCTGGAATTTACCTTTGCCAGTGAAGGAAGATGGGATCAGTGTTCATTTCTTTAGGTGAAATTGATCTATTTGACAAGCTTCCTCTAAATTAATTTCATCTCCAAATCCTAAAGAGGGTGGCAGTGTAAATGTAATCCCTACCCACAGGACATCCAAGGGTAGAAAACTTAGTGTTTGGCATTAGTTATGAATTCCAGGGAGGCTTTGAAGCATGGAGTTCTGATGTGACTGGCTCCTTTTTAGGGAAAACCTTGGAGCTTATTCGAGTTGTGCTAAGATAAGGTGATTTCAGACATTACGAGATCACGCTCAACCACAGTGAACCACGGTCAATTCCGCGGCGGGGCCAAAGCGGCCTGCATGTCTGTTCGTTGGCCGCCAGATGTTCACCACAGTCAGTACCCACATGGGGTCAAAATCAACCACACTTCCGGAGCTCCCCGCCGGACCATCTCTGAAAGCGTGGTCAATGGGAAACAAAAAAAAATGTCTGAACGGCAACCACCGGCCGGAACCAAAGACAATGATTCCCAGCCACGGACAAAGCATGCAGCGTCACTGCCAGGCAACCAGCAACAACACAGACCGGGGAGGGAGATTTAAAGGGCGCACGACAGCAGCCAGGATGCGCCGTCCCAGTGCCTTCCAGGTGCTTTGACCACGGCCCGGTCCAGGATTGGCATAATGTCTGTTGCGCTGCCCCAGGCCGTGGTCCGATTCCCTGCCGTGGTCCCGTCATGTCTGTTCGGGGTTTTCCTTGACCCCGGGGGGTGGTTAATCTGTTCACCCCTGCTGGGAATCCACGGTGGTGAATCGGGACCGCGTAATGTCTGAAATCACCCATAGTCAACAAGTTGGTGTCCAAAAGTAGGTTCCTGAGTTTAGGTCTTAGGAGCTGATGAGTATTTTGCAGTGTTGAAAATCAACGCACACCGACAAATTGGAACGGATTCGGAGAAGGGCAACAAAGATGGCCAGGGGTCTAGAAACCAAGTCTTATGAAGAAAGTTTGAGGGAATTGGGTATTTTTAGCCTAGAGAAGGCTGAGGAGACATGATTGCAGTCATCAAATACTGAAGGGCTGTCACCCAGAACGATGGCAAAGGCTTGTTCTCTGCTGCCCTTGAAGGCAAGACTAGAAATAACAGGATCAAATCACAAGAAAGCAGATCGCTGTTAAACATCAGGAAGAACTTCGGATGGTAAGAACTATTCAACAATATAACAAATTGCCTAGGGAGGTGGTGGGCTGTCCTTTTACTGAAGGTTTTCAAACAGGCTGAACAGCCATCTGTCAGGGATGCTGTAGCTGCAGATTTCCTACATTGAGCAGGGGGTTGGACTAGATGACCTCAGAGGATCCTTCCAACTCTGATTCTAAGCTCTCCCAAGTTAGACATATAATCTCTCTTGAAAAAGTGGTCCAAGGTGTTTGAATTTTGATATAGGACTAGACGCTTAGAAAAACGTGGCCTAAATCTCTGTGGGGCTTCCCTTGGTTCTGGTTCAGAGGCTGCAGCTGGTGCAGAATGCGGCGGCCCATCTCCTTATGGGGACGAGGCGCTGGGAGCATATAACACCTGTGCTCCACACTCTGCACTGGCTGCCTATAGCGTACCGACCCAGATTCAAGGTGCTGGTGTTGATCTATAAAGCCGTATACTGTCTGGGCCCCTCATACCTTGGGGACCACCTCGCCTTCCGCGCCTCAGGGCGACCCCTGCGGTCTGCTGGGGGCACCTTCCTGGAGGTCCCCCGTGTTAAACGGGGGGCCACAATGGAGAGGGCATTCTTGGTGGCCGGGCCACGACTTTGGGACTTCCTCCCAGAGGAAGCTCGTCTGGCCCTGGGTCTGATGGCGTTTCGCCAAGACTGCAAGACCTGGCTGTTCACCCAGCGCTTCGGAGGGATGGGGGAACTTTTTAATTTGACGATGTTTTATTATTATTTTATTTGATGTAAGCCACCCTGGGATGCCATAGGCATGAGGGGGCGGCCAATGAATAGAAAGAAAGAAAGAAATCTGAGGTATAACTTCTGAGCTCTAATGAAATTAGACATTTATTTAAGAATCATTTATTTATTTTATGCAGTGACAATATGTTTATAGAATGATATCCTAAACTGCTTATGGACTGCAGCCACTGCTGCTTTCCTAGAATTGGGTGAATGCAACTAGAAAAATTAAAACAAGTTGAGTTTTAATGTTTTGTTTGGAAGTCCTCTGTATTTGAAATCTGCTCATGAAGATACATTTTTCTCTCTACAGTTTCTCATTACTGTAGCTTTTAATCAACCTGTCAAGCTTTATTCTATGAAACTTCAGGGGCCAGATAACGGTGAGTAAAGTTCATTTTGTACTTCAGACCATGATCTTGCTTCTAAGCAACTTCAGTTTATACAGTTTTAAAGATCTTTGTCCGAGTTTAAGAAGACTGAACTTCTCTAACAACTGCAGTGCCTGTCTTCTGAAGGTTTTCAATCTAAGTATCAGGAAGGCTTCTGTACTCTTGCCTAGATGACCTAAAATCTATAGAATATTCACTGATCTTACTACATTCTGGAATTTCTACATCAGCTTTATTTACATTTTTTAATGATGCAATACTCTATTATTGTGTCTAGTGGTGTTTTTTACCATCCACTTACTTTTTTGATATGGAATAGATTTTTGTATTAATACGGCATTACAAATGGGGTAGAAGTATAAATTCATGATTATGCAAGGTAGTTATAGAAAACACTGTTGCCTCAACAAGTTTCATGTGGAAAAGAAACTTTTAAACCACACTGGTGTTTTATGTACTAAAGCATTCTCTTGCAAATGTTTTTTTAATTTTACACATTTTTAAAGCAGTTCAATTTTATCAAATGTCTGATCAATTTTTACACAGGTCAAGGTCCCAAGTATGTAAAAATCTTTATCAACCTCCCCCGATCTATTGATTTTGAAGAGGCTGAAAGAAGTGAACCAACTCAAGCCTTGGAGCTAACATCAGAAGACATTAAAGAAGATGGTATTGTCCAGCTGCGATATGTAAAATTTCAGAATGTTAACAGTGTTACTGTAAGTAAAAGCTTTCCAATCCAATTTCCAAGCTATCTAACTATATGAAAGTTTTAAAAACTAACTTATAGTTACTATGGCCACAGTCCTCAAACTCCTTGCTCTGGGACTTCAGTGGGACTAAGTAGTTCTAGGACTGCAGTGTAAAGGTAGATGGGACATATCAAGGAAGAAACTGTTCCTACATTTTGTCAAGCTGTAATGTTCCTTGCGTCCAAGATCTAGACATATATTAGTTTAATGCCTCTCATCTAGAGCCTGATCATGAGACCCAGACCTTATATTATTTATTAGTTATTATTTATATAGTGACAGCAATTATCCTGGCACAGTACAATTATTAAAAAGAGGTTACTCCAAAAGGCTTACAGTCTAGGAAAGACAAGGGGGGAGGGAGACAAAGGGAGAGACAGGCATACATTAGTGAAGTTAAAAAGTTGCAGGTGCATGTGCTGAACTTATTTACGGGGAGAAAGCCCCCAATGAAGGATGGAAAAGAAGGCATCAGTGACTCCTCTATAGTGATGTGGAGTTAGAGAGAGCCTGACAGAAAAGGTAGGTTTTCAGGAGGCATTTGAAAGTTGGGAGTGAAGGAGCAGAGTAAATGAATTCAGAGAGGAAGTTCCAGACATAGGGGCCGTTAAGGGAGATGGGGAGATGTAGGCAGGCAAGGGTGGTGGCAGAATATTAGACCTCCTAGGCAGGAATGTGGTGGGGAAACCAGTGTAGAAAGATGGAGGAGGGGGTGGGAGAAGAGGCCATGAAGAGCCTTGAAGGGTAAGACAAAGGACCTTGTGCTTAATGCATTCAAGCAGAGGAAGCCAGTGGAGGGAAGAGAGGCAGTGCTGAACATGGTCAGTGACAAGTAAGGTAGAGGATGACCTTAGCAGTGGAGCATTGAACAGAAGTGAAAGGGGCAATGCCAGAGTGGGGGAAGCCACTAAGATGGAAGATGCAGTAGACAAGGCAAAAGAGGAGTAGAACATGGACTGGGGTTTTGATGGAGTAAACAGTAAGAAAGGACTGGGTTTTAACAATATTTATTGGAAAGAAGCAACAGACTGGATCTGAGGCATAAAGGAGAAGGAGGAATCAAAAATGAACCCCAGACTGTGGAGGGATTAGATGAAGGGAGGTGATTTAAAGGGAAGCTGGAGAGGAAGATGGGAGAAAGGGAGGAGGGGTGAGAAACAAGGTCAAGGTAGATTTTATCAGGCTTGTAGCTGGAAAAAGGAGGCAGAAGGGGCAGGAGGACACTTTACAAAAATGAGGTGCATGTTGGTCTCTGCAGAGAACGTTTAGTTTTGATATAATATTACCCATTGTATCTTCCCCCTGCATAACAAACATTTCTGAATAGAAGCTTTCCATATAAGTTCCCCATCTTCAATGCTTTTGTTCCTGTCCCTTAGTTTCTCTTTTCCCCTCACCAACCATTGAGTTTGATTTTACCTATTTTACTGGTAGTAATTAAAATAGAAAAACATAGCTTGACACACTGAGCAAGTTCAGGGCAATGGTTGGGAGAGGTCAAGAGTGGACGTCTTAAGGACAGAGGAGACAGTGCGTAACTTTTACCTAGGTAAAATGAGAGAATAAAGTCCAAATATAGAATACTTTGTAAATTCCATTGAGTTGTCATTGAATCACCGTTTTGTGAGAATGGAGAGTAGCACAACGTGCAATCCAGATGTTTGAGTTGGTTTCAGTAAATATAAGAAAATGGTTAAATGTCCCAAGTGGTGTTTGAAAATAAGGCTAATCGTAGCTGAACACTTTTGATGTCTTAAATTTCAGATTCCATTATATAATTTGGTGTGGTGAGTAGTATGGGTACTAGTAGACTTCTCTTCTGTATAATTTTCCATGCACAATTTCAAAATAGTAAACATTTTGGGTTGTATTGCTAAAAATAGTACAAGCAGATGAAAATATTAGTTGGCTGTCTTTCCCAAATGTTTTTAAGAAACCTGACTTTAATTCCTTATTTTAAGGGAAAGACACTGCATGCTTGTGGCAGAGAAAGTTTAATAGCAGTACAAATATAACTATTTGTGTTTATAAGGTTACCTTCTTTTCTTAGTTATTTGTCCAGTCCAATCAAGGTGATGAAGAGACAACAAGAATTACATATTTTACATTTATTGGGACACCAGTCCAAGCAACAAATATGAATGACTTCAAGCGAGTAAGTTTGAATCTAGAATTTGAATGCAGATTGCATGTTTAAGCCAGTGTGTGGCAATACTATGAAAAAATCCATGGAGAGTTTCTCATATGTGTTTCGCTGTCTAGTTGTAACATGCCTGGGAATCCTTCAGGAAGAAAATTGCTGAAGAAACGGAAGATACCAACTGCTAAGAATGCCTTGTGATGGTTGCAATGAATCTTTCTTTGCCTTCACAGGCATCAATTTTTAGAGACATTGTAGCATGTGTTAGGGAGACACCATCCGATAGAACTTGGCCATATACAAGGAGACACTTGAAATTAATCTAAAATGCTGTTTTGTAGGTCTCCATAATACAATTATGGGACACTAATTTTAATTTTTTATTCTTTTTAAAAACGGTTTACTCCAAGTAAAGGTTTATTTGGCTTAGCTTTGGTAGCTGCTTTGGCAGACAACTAGGTGGTGAAGATGAGTGTTGAGGGCTTAGGTAAAGGAACTGTCAGTACGTGATGGGCAGCTATCTAAAATGAGAGCATCCATAACATTTTTTTCCTCCTATTTCTTGGTTTAAAACTGTTTACATCTTGATTTTAATTGGTTTCACTAGTTTAAAATCAGTGTAATTAAAACTGCAATTCAAAGGTTATGGTGACTTCATCATAATGGTAAACAAAATAATAGAAAATGATAAAATATAATTCGTACACAGATGTGAAAGATTAACTGAGTGTCTTAAATTCAGGAGTAAACTTCAAGTCATAAGTTGCACGCAGGTCAGGAGCAGCCCAGCTGCTGCTTAACTAAGGTCTTTCTACTGTATGGCCAGTCCTCTTCTACCGTTTTAATGTGATCTTTGGGCCACATGTTCAGCTTACAAAATTATTGGTGCTTGAGGCTGGGAAATTTGTCTCCAAGAAACTCTGGTGCTTTTTCTCCTCCATCCTGATCTGAGAAGCTGATGGGTGCAGACTGACCTCTTGATCCTGTATGTGCAAAGTTCCCAGGAAACACCTGTATGGTCTTTGAAAATACCATGCTAGTTCTGTTGGGTGTCTGCTCCGAGGAGTGTTGTACATCGCGGCCTTCAAGCAGTGTGTGCATATATTTAACAAGGAAGTGAAATTCTGAAACGTAAATCGGGAGCTAAAGTTGTACAGCTAAAATCTACGGCCCTTTTCACACACACTCTAACACTGATAAAATGGGTGTTACATTTTATTATACATGTTGCATTTTATTATACAGCAGCAAGGCTGCTGGTGTGGTTTATGGGTGCCCTGCAACATGTATAATAAAATGTAACGCCCATTTTATTAGTGTTAGCGTGTCTGCGTGAAAAGGGCCTATCTGAAAATGGAGAAGTTAAAAGCTCCGTTTCATATCCATGAGCAGGCCTGTTTCACTTAGGAACTCACATATGAGTGTGATGATACTTTCTCTTCCTTTGCAACCTGAATATGTAGCTCAATATCCTTTTGTAATACTGCATGCTATATTCAAATCTGAGTGAGTTCCTGTGGGAATACTGGCATTGGCATTTTCAGATTACTTGCAGTTTTTGTGCAACCTTAATACTGTGTTAACTTAGGGCACAGTTCTCAACCATTAAAGTCGATGGGGGTCTTTCCCTATTGGTTTCAGTAAGCGAAGATTGTACCCTTAGCGTTAGGCCTCAGTTGTACTGAAGATTGTAACATACTGAAAGCAATGTTAATTGGAAAACACTTCAAACCCCATGTTTAACTCCATCCCATCCCATCCCAAGAGTCTCTCCTTCAGGTTCATTTCAGTTTCTAATCTGCTAGCTGCTCCATCCTCCTTGGCATCTAATTATAATGCTAATTAAATACAAAAGTGCAGCATAACTATAACTGATTTTTTAAAAATTGCCAATAGAATCTGCTACTTTTAACAGTGACTTGTATGATTGGGATAATTAATCCGGCTGGAACTTTGTTTTATTGGTCTGAAGTGCGCCAACAGTCCATATTCATTCCCTTTCCATCAGTTCAGTACCTCAGTTTAAGATAATGCAAGGCGAGGTCATTACAGTCGGTTTTCAGAAACTCGTATGAATAATGGTGGTTCAGCATACTGGCAGCCATCAGGAAATGGAACCAGCTGAAAGCACCAAGCTCCTAGTTTAGATCTTTAGCTTAACTTGGGGTGGGGAACCTTGGGCCTGAGGTCCAAATGCAGCCCATAGCTAGTTTTTGTGTCCCCTTTCCAGTTCCTGAATCTTGCCCTCCAATCCAGTTCCTACCCCAAAGCACTGAAGAACTTGGCTCCAGGGAAGGGAGCAGAGATGAGGATGCACATGAGGATAGGAAACAGATCCATGATCTGAATCTTCCTCTTCCTGAGAACATCTATTAAGTACTCCCCAATGCAACCTCTTTGCAGCCCTTGGAACTTGCACTCATGTACAACATGCCCCTGGGGGGGAAAAGGTTCGCCTTCACTGGCCTAACTTCTTTACCTTCCAAAGTTCACTGGCGTAACTCCTTTACCTTCCAAAGGGATGTGCCTTAATCAAAACTCCTGCATAATTTGTTGGGCAAACTAAAATATTGTAGTAGACTAAGTTCTGGGAGTTTTTCCAGATCGCATTAGCCTGCTACTCAGATTAACGCAATGCAAGACATTTGTCAAGGCAAGTTGGCATATTTGCCTTTTTTTTATTAGTGTGACGATAGTATTAAAGAGGCAGTTTTAGGTATCTTGCTGATATCAAGCTTACCCATATGCATAGGCTACATTTTCAGAAGTGTAAGGAAGATTGGGGACACCCTTCACTTAGTGTCAGAGTATGCTTTTGACATAAGCTCCTTGCTGCTTAATATGTAGAACTCTCAGTGAGCCATGACATAGCTGCTACCACTCCTTTTTGGAGTAGTGGGCAAGGGTGCATGCAGAAAGTAAATTGAGCATTTCTTTGGCATGAAAGTTCCTTTTCCTCTCTGCTCACTGGCTGCTGCTTCCTTTTTTTTAACACTTTGTCTGTTTGTTTTTCAGCACTTCCCAATCCCAAAGAGCTAAAAATGCAGAAGAAACTTTTTAAAAATGAATACTGACTGACTTTGCCTTGTACTACTTCCCTCCCTGCTTCCTCTGCTCATCTAGCACCTCCCTCATCCTTTCCAATATCTCACCACTGGGGGTGCCAGAGTCCCCACCGCTGCAGCTCCTGGCACCCGGAACTGCTTTCCTGTATCTCTGCACCTCACCACAACTCATCTTTCTTTTTAAATCCCATCTTAAAACATCTTTTCTTCCTTTTTGCTTCTTAAAATTTTGTCTGATTATCTGTTAAACTGTTAAAGGTTCACCATACATGTTTACATTTTTCTTCTGTAGTTTTATACCACCTGCTTTCTTGTATTTAATTTTGTGAAGTTTGGGATGTAGCTAGTTGTGGTCTCTGCAAAAGGGTGGTTCTTGTGGTTTCTATACAGACAGTAACGCTACACTTGAAACTCTCTAGCTTTTATGCTGAAGGTATTCTATGGTTTCTTTGCTAGTATCTCAAGTTACCATTTTGATTTAAATAAATAAATTTAGTTAAATTTTCAAAAGAATATTTGTATTCAAAATAATACAACCGTGCTTATAATGCGGTACTTGGGAGCCATACCATACACTGCATTGTAACTGAATTTTCATTACAAGAAGGATGCTTAAATCTTGCTGCGTTGGGTACGCTGAATGGTTGCACCATGATTGTAATTGAAAAACACAGTGTACTCAATTTGTATATTCTGTTTGGAGCCAGGCTATGCAGCACACTATGGCCACTTTCAGACCTTCCCCCCCCTCCCCAATTTGTCTGTGGGAGGGAATGCGCATGGTTCAGTCGGTCTGAAAGCCCCCGCCACGGCTTTCAGACCGGCCGATCCTGGCATGCACATTCCCTCCCACCGCCAAAATATGCACTGGGGAAGGTCTGAAAGTGACCTGTGTTTTAACTGGATTTGCGTTATGACACACACCATAACATGCTTGCTATAACGTGGTTGCACAGTAGTGTACCTTGGAAATTATGTAAAGAAAATTTTAAATAATTTGTATTACTATAAGTGGAGTGGCTTTGCATAATTTAAGGTCTGGCACTTCACAAATCCATCTGCTATCTTCTTAAAGTATTAGGGAAGAGCTTGATCTTTTTCTTGTAGAACGTATAATAGTGAGAACTGCTCGTTTTAGACTTTTACAGCTTATCTGCTATTTGTTTGGCGTAAAAGTGGAAAATAAGGCTTTTTAGTGCGTGCAGACAAAATATCCATGTCAGAATGCTTAATTTTTACAGATAATACACATGGGCCAGTTGACAATTGACACCTCTGAATGGTATAGATTTATTTCTTCATGTTACACATCTGCTAACAAAGATTTTAATACATTAGTGTTTTTCTCATTAATCCAAATCAGCATTGTGCTTGGAGCTTACACACAACCAAATAATAAATATTGCACACTCACTTGTTTGTGTCAAGTTTAATAATTTTTTTAACTGGATTAATCCAATCTTAACCTCAAGGGGATTATTATTTATTTGGCTCCTTAATACTGCTGTAGTCTAACTTTCCTGGTTGTCCACCAGGAGTGCGGAACTCTTGACCCACAGGCCCTTATTTAGATGCTCCCCTTCCAATTCCTGGATTCAGCCCCTACTCTCAAGTACACAAAAAGCATGTTTAGGAGGAGGAAGTTGGCAGAGATGAGGGTGTGTTTAGAGGGCCCAGGCCCTCTCCTCTCTTTGCTCAATATCCCACCCAATCATGCTTGGTGCATCTTTTTGCATTTTTTTTTTTATCATGCCCAAATTTTCCTGAGGTTCATGCCCTGTAAAATTCCCCCTCTGTTGTCCAGATAATGTTGCTATTTTAGCACAGAAATAACTTGGAGTCTATGAATTAAACACAAATAGGTACCATGAGAATTTTGCCAGATCTCTATTTTTTTTGCGTGGTCTGTTGGTCATTTTTAAATTGAGCGGCACGACTCCCAGACAAACCTTCTGAACACTAAGCTCTGTGCTGCAGTAAATGTGATCCTGGGCACCAGCACTTTAGAGACAGTTGGCATAGGTGGCTGCAGCAAGCACCTTCTAGCTCTTGTCATTCCTTAAAGCAAACTACTTGGAAAGTAACTCAAAGGTCTCAATGTAGGTAGAGAACACGAAGCTCAACTGGGTTTTGACTAGTACTAGTATTCAGAGCTGCTATGTGTATCAGTATCCCCAAGGAGCAATGAATTTCATTGAGTGAAATGCACCAGCTACCATACTAGTCTATTCATGTGTTTTTTGTCATGGTAGTCAAGGGATTGAGTACAGCTTTTCCATTCTTCAGGATTGCAAGTGACAGACTAATAACTTTAAATGCCCTTATTCAATACATAGCATTTAAAATGGCTTTATATTGTCTACATTCTGTACAAACTACGCCCAGTCAGGTAGGTACTATTCTCCAAATTATAGAGGGGGAAACTGAAGTTCACTTGCTCAAGGGAAGAATTGAAGTCAGAATTGTTTTCAGACTCCACTCTTATGTCGACTGCATTGGAGTAAAGTGCATTAGGAAATATTTTTAAGAGCTGCATTTGTTAAATGGTTGATTAAACCAAAAGACTTCCATCTGTTTTAGAAGGGTTTCCTGTATAGGAGGGTCTACAGAAACAGGCATGTTCAGATTTAAATTTTGCTTGAAAAGGGACTTTAAAATGACATTCTTGGCAGACAGCTGACCCATTTTGCGGGTCTGCTAAACTTGGTAATTAAAATAGTCTATTCTGTTCTTGCTGTAGATTCCACAATGCCATGAGCAGCGATGGTTGCTGCAACAATTTACTGACTTTTCCAAATCAGTTGCACTTGTGTAAATGCATGAAAACATTGGAGATTGCAGAAGCAGTTTGCACAACTCTTCTTATTGGTAGTAATGTCTAGGGAAGGAGGAAACTAACTCTCCCCAGATTGAATGCGAAGTGCTGGTAGTTATAGCACTATCCTCTGGCTGTTTGCCACTTGACCTACGCACTGGTGTAATCAGTGGGATTTGTGCTGGTGCTGAGCAGCTGTAAGACTGCCCCATTGAAGCAAACACTGAGTACACTAGAACTCACCCTGACGTTCCACCTTTCAGTGTAAAAATAAATGCCTTCTGAGGCATAAGCTGCTGATTGGTGTAGTCCTAGCCTTGATGTATACTTGGTGGTTAGAATTTGAATTGAAGCAGAAAAGGGGTGTGTGGAGTAACTTCCCCAGCAACTATTTTTGTCCATCCAGGTAACCCTTGCTGTGTGAACCAGGCTACTGTACATAATAATTAAAAGTCAGTCTGGCCTGTTGTGTTGCAGTCACTATTTCCTAACTTGCCTCAAACGAGACCTTGCTTTGCAAGCTAGATTAAGCTCCTCACCTATATCTATATCCCAATTAATTCCTAGTGGGACTTGCAACTCCCCTCACTGCCAACACTAGAATGCATGCTGAACAACGTATTGGTACAATTGAAATCTCAGGGGCACTTGCATTTTCAGTTGTGATAAACCTAGTGGGGAGATCTTTGTTCCCACTCAGCTTTCATTAGTGGTTCACCACTTTCTGTTTTTCTCTTCAGGTGGTAGGCAAGAAAGGAGAGAGCCACTGAGATGCAGAAGACACTGGGAGGCCTTATTGCAATCACATGGGATCCTCACTTTCTCTACAGCTCCTGGAAAATTGCTTGACTGTAGCCAGAGACTGTCAATCTGTTTCATTTAATCGCCATTCCCAATAAATCATTGCTTTTGTTGAGATGGAGTTTCACTAGAGTGTTTCTGTTGTAATTTCGGAACATATATTTGTAAATAAAATTCATTACTTTTGCCAAGTTTAATTTTGTCATTTTGAAACTTTTACTGTATCATTTTACATTTCAAAAGCTGAACCTGAACAAAACTCTATAGTTTCTATTTATTCCCTCAGTTTAAAACATTTAATTTTATACATCTTAAATACTTCTAAAAATCAGAGCTTCCCCCCCCCCCATAAGTTACAACCCATGTTCACACAGAACAGATACTTCTTTAAAAGAATCATTTTTCCTTTTTGTTTTCAAAAGCAAGTGAGGAAGCATTTCCCCCCCCCCCCCCAAGTTATTTCATCAGCTTAACTTGTCTGCTATGTTTCAAACACTTCAATTGAAACAAACTATGACATGACAGTTCTGCTAATTAGTCAGCATGGAGATTTTCCATTAGTCTTTAAAACAGCTTCTCTAGAAAATTGTCAGCTCATTAGCAAGATACAAAACTCGTCTAGGGCATGCAGTGCTTGCCATGGCCAAATACTCCTGATGCCTGTAGGTGTAAGAGTTCCCTCTTTAAAGTTATTGCTTAACTTCGGGGCATGTTTGTTTCTGAATTTTGATACAGAAATGTCCAGTGCAGATAAAGTGCTTACATCATAATCTGCATTCTTTAAAGAATAGTGACGAGGCCTGACTGCTTAAGCCTCTTCTGAAAATTTCCTTGGAAAAGTGCCCTAAGGAATTTTAATAAATCATGCATTGACCAGCACCACACAAATTATATGGCACTCTGCAAATTCAGAGTAAGTTTTAACAAAGAAGTTTTAATTGGAATAATTAATTTCTTTGTAAAGTTAAATTTGTTACATTTCTAATTACAATAAATCCTAATACAAATTAAATCCTGTCCTAATTGGTATTTCTTCTTTAACACAGCAGGGATTCTTTCTGGCTTGGCAGATTTATGCATTAATACCAAACTAGCATCCTGTGCGCAGGGGACAGAGATGCTTCCTTTTGAAGAGAAGGTTTAGAATTGTGGGAAGAGCCAGACCATTGGGAGGCACTTTGTTAACGTATCTCTACATAGCCATGTTTGCTCCTCCATCTGTGTTGCACGTATTCAGTTGCATATGGTGATTCTGTGATTTTATTTTATTTATATTTTGCAGTTCCAAAATGTTGTAGTTGATTGGGGGGGGGGGGGGGGAGACCTTTGAAGCATCAAAGATGCTTGTAAAATAGTTTAAAGCTTTTGAAATATAATTGACAGCAATATGAATAACTGTTCTTGTTTTTATAACTTATAATTTTGTACACTAACTACCTTTTGGGTTATTGTTAAAGTGCCTCATCTTAAGTATTTGCTGACCTCATTTATATCTGAGAGAATTTGATAACCTAGTGATTCTCATCTTTGTAAAAATAACTCGCCAGATGTATATTGTTTACCAGATTCTTTTGTGACATCATTGGCTGTATGGCGCATAACGTCCATGGTTATACAATGTAAATAGATCTAAATGAATGTTTAGAGGTACTGTAGTGTTTCCCTGAATGATGTTTATTAAAATTATGCATAATGAACTGAAAAACGCAAAGCAGAAATCCTGAAAGTGAAATGATTGTCAAAATTTTGAAGACAGATGTCTTGAAATATCACAAGGTATTAAAGCAAATGAAAGTGATGCAGAGCAGCAGAATTCTACCAGTTACTGACTGGCTTATTAAAATTGTCTCTTGGTAAAGCTACCTCTCTGCATTTAATCTGTATTTATCAGTGCTGTCTTTATACATGCTTGTTTATAGTGAGAACCCTATTAGATTAGAGCTGAAATGAGTAACCGCAAAAACAAAATGGCAGTACTCTGCCCGATAGCTTTGGTTACTAATCTGTATCTTTGGTCTAATGGACCTACCCTAATAGACTGAAATACCATTTTAGTCCTTGTTTTTTTCCCCCGCAACCTTCTGTATCAGTTTACTGTTTTACTAATTAATACCTTGTTAATGGCAATACCTGGTGTTTTGGGGTAATTGGGTAGTCCATTGGGCACCTGCCATGGCACTCAAGTTGCAGGTACTACCTGTGGGAAACCAACGAGGTGTTGGTTTCAGCTCTGGTTTAGATCCTGGGCAGCATCTCAAATAACACAAAACTGAACATCTTATGAAGTGGTAGCTGTGGTGGCCAACTCTGACATGGCCAGACTTTATGGTGCATATCATTCTTTTGATCCATGCATCAATCTCTGGCAAGCTACCAGGATGCCTCCTGGAGCTCTGGGGCTCCAGGCCAGGATCCCTCCCACTGGTTCCCCGTTCTAGGTCACCTCGGCAGCTGATCTCGGGAGTGGAGAGAAGTCCTCCGTTTTAGAGAGTCTTCCCCGCTCCACTAGAAGAGCTCTCCTTGCCGGTTTCCTCCCTAGAGGCAATTTGAGAGACTGGCCTACCCACCACCACCACCACACACACACACTGATCCACAAGCTGTAAGCTACCTGTTGGCTACCCCTGTCTTAAGTAGAATTTGCATCCTCTGATCCTAATTTGTCACTATTGCTGTGTCCAGTTGAGCATTTCCATGAGTTTTATTATTCTTATTCAATTTTTTGGCCACCGCCTCCTGCTATAGCAGCTTGGGGTGGCTCACACGTTAAAAGCTTACAAAAATACATAAATAACTCAAATAAAATACAAATAATATAAAAAACAATAAAAAAATACTCCAAGGCGGAGCTAGCCTCCTCCAGTCTCCCTTGCCAAAAGCCTGGTGGAAAAGCCAGGTCTTACATAGTCTTTGGAAAGAGGGAAGGTCAAGCAAACCTCTGGCGGGAGCGTGTTCCACAGCCTCTGTGTGGCCACTGAGAATGCCCTCATCGTCACCCGAGATACCTGGGGGACACAAAGGAGGGTGCCCAGTCGACCGTGGGCTGATCCAGGACCCAGGGGGTGAGGTGATAACATTGTTTTGTTGCATTTCTCGCAATCATTGCTCTACATTGTGTACAGACAGACATGCACCGTAACTCCACTTTCAACGTTTCTTACGCATGCTGCATTGATGCATAGAGTGCATAAGAAATGTTAAAGCGGAGCTATGTTCATGTCTGTGTTTACCCATAGTTGAGACTGGTCTGTTTTCAGCTCAGATGAAAACACAGCAGTGTTGATAAAAATAGCTACAATATTAATAAGGTGTGAAGAGACCAGTGGTTGTGGCTCAATAGGATACTTAAATCCCTGTTAAAGAGTTGGGCACTCCTGCTGGACTGACCTATCTTTAGTGCTTACAGCCTGTGTCAGGATTAAAATACGTATCTTGGGTGGCTTAAGGTTTTGAGAAAGGAATAGATTGAAAATTGTCCCCTTAACCATCCTAGTACCACTGTCTTGGACGTTACTCAGAGGCTCAAGTCCTGTAAAGAACGAAGGGGACCTGAGTTTGGTAGACCTAGCAGCTTATTCATGTGGAGCTCCAAAATCCTTACCATACTTGTGTGAAATGTATTTTCCAGGTTCTGAACAAAAAAAAATCTAACTTCCAGACTTTCTAAGAAGTGTGTTCTAGCAAAGAGCCATGATTTGATAAAACCCCTTAAATTTTCTAATTTTGTACCCATGACTGAGTAGAAATTGGTTTTTTTTTAAAAAATGTTTTAGAAAATCAGGCTTGTACAAACCCTGTGACTAGTGTTTTGTTATGCAGATAAATTGCATAATCTAGATCTCCACAGCAGAACATCCGAGTTATTGTAATCAAAACTTCAGGTAAGAAATGAAAATGGCATGGAATGAGTTTTCTTTGCTGGTTGAACAGAAACTGATCCCAGAGGAGTTGGTTTACATTTTTTCTATGTTAACAAGCTTGATGGGAGCGTGGACACTACAAACAATTATTGTCTTAACAAAAAGCAGAATTCTAATCTCAGTTGGGAATGGTGCAAACAGGAGAACGTTTGGTGGTTTACATCTAGCTGTTTATAAATGGATTCTAGAAACAGCAATGGGGCTGTCAAAAACAAGTACTAAATATAGATGTCCCAGGAAAGTTTAGTGTGTTTATGCAAATGCAAGCTTCCCTTAAGTTATATAGTGCCAGCAAAGTACCTCATGCTTTACAGGTATCGGATACAGACATGGCCCTGCCTAGCGGGCTTATGATCTAGGAGAAACGAATGCATTCATGAAGTTGAAGGTGCTTGGCTTGGTTACAGGGAGATGGGGACCCTCAGTGAACCCTGGAGACTAAGGGATGAAGAGCTAGGGAAAGCCTGATGAAAAAGGTAGGTTTTCAGGAGGAATTTGAAGACTGCGTCAGCAGAACGAATGTGTATCCAGGGAGGGAGTTCCAGGTGGAAGAGCAGGTGTTTTAAGAAGCAAGTGAATCGCGTGCAGACAAGGAGGGTGACAGGAGTGTAGTGGGAAAAGCAAGCACAGAGGGAGGAGGAAAGGCCATGAAGGTAAAGGACTTGTGCTGAAGTTCAAGGGTGCTTGGTGCAAGCTATTTGTTATAAGCCAAAGCAATAAAGGAATGGAGACAACTATAAAGTTTGGATTCAGATCCAAACTTCTGTAGAGTTTGAGGTGGGCAATCTTTGTCTAGGTATTCCATTTGAACGAGTTGCTTACATTCCCCAAACAAAGGGAGTAAGTGGGGTTTTCTCATTTTCATTTGCAGGCTGGCTGAGTTGATGGTTCTCTAATGCTGTTGGGTGGCTGGGCTGATGTTACCAGGCCATGAGTAAATTAATGCTGTTGGGAACTAGTCAAGCATATCTGTTCTTGTCCTACCTTGATGCTAATCTATGGGTGTGGAACCTGCTTCCTCCCAGCAGCCACTTTCAAAATTGGTACAGGCGCCAAAGGCTGCATAAAAGCTTGGGATGGCAGTAAGAGGTGTGCCTAGAAAGATGACTGTCAAGATGCTGGATATGTCCCCGTGTGCATGCCCTCATCTCTGCTTCCTTACCCTGAGCTCTGTCTTTCCAGGCTTGGGGCTAGGAACTGGGGTCCAATGGCTCCTGGGACTGAGGTTGTCCACCTGCGCTCTAACCCCTTTACAGAGACAGTGGGTGTTAACAAACATGATGATGGCCTGCTTTGGCCTATAGGCCACCATCACATTTGTTGGAGGCTTGCCGGATGTTTGTCCGGGATTGTTCCTAGGTAGGTAGCGGCTACCCTGGCTGTGATCCCGGAGACCTCCGGGTTCACAGCCTAGGCTACCGTCTGCCTAATCAATTGTGCCAGAGCGGGCTACAGTGGGCTATAATGTTAGTCTGCTGTGGCCCAGCCTGGGTTGGGTTAGCCATGACTGGTTGCCATGGCTGCCCATCATGGCCAGGCCGGGTTGCAACACGGGGTTGGGCCCATTTGCACACACATTTGAGTGCCTTCCCATCAGCCACCAGCACGTTTGTTGTACTGCCTAACCTGATCCAGACCATGCTGCCAGAGGCTTCCCGGTCTGGATCATGTTGTGACGGCAGCTCTCCACTGTCACTTCTGTTAAACCCCAGTATTTATTATGATAGTTCCTGAAGTTAGCATCCACCTTTTGGTGACAGTTGTGCTCCAGTGGACCCTGTGGAAAAAGCAGTATGATGATTTTTCAACCAGGTGGTCAAAGAGTAAGGCCACTTGTCCACATTACTGAGACACCTCAGGGAAGCTCCCAGCGAACTCTCGACAGTCAAACTCACCAGCAGCTTTGAATGTGGGTGCAAGGGATTACAGGTTATCATGCGCATCCCACAGCAATTTTGCATCATTCAGAGCTACTCATGAGTTTGGCCACTGGGAGTTTCCCCGCTGCGTCTCAGTAATGTGGGCAAGTGACCTAAGATGAAAGAATCATTTTGTAGCCAAATAGGTATGTGCCACTGTTAGTTGCTCTAGAGACCTTTTGCAGGCTGAGAGCTACTTATAAATGCACAATGGGGGAACACAATAGTTACAGACATAAGATCTGCCCTAGACAGATTAGGTTGGTCAGTTAGAACCTTGGATCAGAATTCCATGCCTCCTTCTCTCCTTTGAACTTTAAACTTCAAGTCAAAGAATTCAAATCTGAGTGCAGTCAATTCCAACCATTTTGTGTGGGATATTTTGTTTTGTTTTAATTGTCCACAATATCGAAGTTGGTTTAAATAGAGACTTTTTAAAAATTGGGGCTTTTGTGAGCTGCTGCTTTGTATTCCGAGTTTAAGTTCAAGTTGTAAATTATTATTATTTTTTTAAACTCATGGGGCTAGGTGTTTGCTTTTAATTTCCCACAATGAAAATTGAGATTCTTTCAGTTAAATGAAACCAAAAGCTAGGGCTTTAATAACATTGTGATGTTGTTATTATTATTATTATTATTATTATTATAAACATTTATATAGCGCCAATCATGTGCTTGGTGCTGTACAGAAACATACAATAGACACGGTCCCTGCCTGTGGCTTACAATCTAAAAGACAAGGAGGGGGAGACAGGGAGAGGGGACAAACAGACATTCAAGCGGATGCGAAGTCTCAGGTGCGTGTGCTTGGCTTGGTTACAATCAGGATGGTTAAATACAGGAGGTAGAACTGGTAACACTGACAAATGTAGTGTATTGTATAGGTCAGTCTTCAAATCAGAGTCAAACTTAAGCTGGCTTTTTGGAAAGTTTAAAAAACCCAAGGTATTTGTTGAAACAGCAATGTGAATGACTGGGAAGTAAACATTTAGGGTAACATATATAGCTTCGATTTTATTTTTCCCTCCATTGTTTTCAATGACAAGCTACTCTTTCCTCATGTCTCCACTAGATGTCACCAGCAGCACAGTTAAAATATGTTCACCCAACTGTAATTTGGATGATTATCAAAATTCCTCTCTGGCTGTTTAGGGGCTCTTTCTTTGCTTTTATAGACTGCATTTTGGACAGTTTTTGTTGTTGCCTTAAAATATTGACACAACTCTTGTGCAAATTGTAAATTAATAGGCAATAACGATATACAAAAACATTTTATTCTGTTTTCTCCATTGTAGATTACTTCTGTCAAATTAGTTATGTAAGCTTATGCGGTGAAAAGCAGGAAGAAAGTTGCCGTGTTTTAGACTGAATTACTGAGTATGGACAATTGTTAAGTTCAAGAGTAGGTTTGGAAGGTTTTCTTATTTGAAGAGTTAGTGAAAAGCTTTCGGTCCATAACAGAAGAGAGAGAGACTTGAATTACTCTTAGTTGAGGGAGCATGTCCCCAGCAGCAAGGTCTGGATAATGGAAACTAGAGTATTAAAGACGACCACGAATGGAACCACAAGGAAAACTATTTGAACTAGATAAGAGGACAAGACAGTGAATGAGGTTCTGTTTCCATCCACTAAAATTTGGAAGGAATGCTATGTTGGATTGATTTTGCCCAGCAGTATTATCTGAAATTGAATCTGAAACGAAGTGGGAGGGATACAAGAAAAGCATATATCCGAATTACCAAGATGCTGTTGTGAAGAAGTCACACAGATTTTTTGACATCTTGAAGGGAGTGAAGCCAAATAGCAAGATGTCTGAACTAGAGTTGAAACAAATACCCGCAAAAGCAGGTATACCCGTTGAATTTCCAGTACCTGAATTGACTTGAAAATATTGGGTATTGGTTGGTACTTGATTTGAGTACCTGATATCCTGAAATGTCCTGGAAAGTCGACTTCTGGTCAAGATTTTTTGTTTTTCTGTCCCGGTTTACCAATTCGTAATTGGAACAGGTTCAGAGGAGAGAGACAAAGATAGTCAGGAGTCTGGAAACGACGCCCTATGAGGAAAAGTTGAAGGAGCTGGGTGTGTTTAGCCTGGAGAAGAGAAGACTAAGGGGAGACGTGAGAGCCGTCTTCAAATATCGGAAGGGCTGTCACATAGAAGATGGTGCAGACTAGTTCTCTGTTGCTCCCGAGGGCAGGACTAGAACCAATGGGGTCAAATTACAAGAAAGCAGATTTCAGTTAAACATTAGGAAGAACTTCCTAATGGTAAGAGCTGTTTGACAGTGGAACAAATTGCCTAGGGAGGTGATGGGGGGGTCTCCTTCACTGGAGGTTTTCAAACAGAGGCTGGATGGCCATCTGTCAGGCATGCTGTAGCTGTTTCCTGCATTGAGCAGGGGGTTGGTAGATGACCTTTGAAGTCCCTTCCAACTCTAAAATTCTATTGTTCTAATGGGAAAATTAGTACCAGATATTACTGATTTTTCTGGTATCCAGGTACCCCATCAGTTATTGGGTAGCCCGTTGAGTACATGATGCAGTACTTGAAAATTCAGGTATTACCTGCGGGCAGCAAATGAGTTGCCCATTTCCTCCAGCCATGCTGTCCTTGCTACGGTTTTGTATTACCAAGAAGTCCATGGAATTTGCGTAGGATGACAAAAGAGAGCAGCCACTGGATAGTACAGCTGCTTTAATACTGTGGAAGGGATGGAAGTCATTCTAGCTATGAAGGAATTAATCCTATGGCAAGCAGAGAGAAGCCATGTGCCAAAAGATTCTTCCAAGTTTGGGTAGGAAGAGAAGATGCTGGAAATGATAGGAGGCAGGTCAGAGAGAGGATTCGGAGAAGGGTGTCCACATCGTGGTGAGTGACCATGAGCTACAGGGAAGATATTAATGGACAAGATGTGGCTGATTATTGTTTGTTATATATAAATGGATTAAGAAAATCTGGTCTAAACATCTGCATATTTGAGATATATCCCCATGTAATATATCATATTACACAAGGTAATGTGTGTGCACAATGACAATGAGATTTGCAACTCAAATTCATCATTCAGATTGCATGTGCAAGAAACACAGGCACAGAAATAACCCTATGCTAATATGTACATGGGGACTCTGCATAAAGGCTGGTTGGGCAGCCAATTAGCCATTGTACAAGGAGTTTATACTGATTGCTTGTTTCTCTAAATAAAACATAACGGATACACACTAGCTACACTTGGATAAACACTTAGCTTGCATTTATAGTAAGAGTTTGCATGTCTGACTTGAATGTTTAAGTCTTCTGCTTTTGTCAAATTGCTATTAAGATCTCTAAGCATTGTGCTTAATTAATCAAGAATTTTATATTTCATTGCAAAATAGTTTGGCCTGCCCAGATCTTTGATTAAAATTGAAATACATTTACTATATACATGAACAGTGCATTCAATGTAAAAGTCTGGGTCTATCAGTTGCTTTAAAAACAATTTAAAAACAAACAAACCTCCTCCCACCCCCCGAACATTTTTTAAGTGAACTGGAATTTTGCAGTTAATTCCAAAGTGAGCAATCCCAGGACTTGAAGATTTTACTTGCAGAACCCCAAATAGACAATAGACAATTATAGAAGATGCATGTTATAGGGATTTTTAACATGCAAAATATAGTCCTACATTGGGTGGTAATGGTATTGAGGAATTTGCAGCTGCTTGTATTGGATGTGAGTAGAACCAGTCCTTGGAGAGTGGGAAATGGCAGGAACTGCCTCTAACTATTGTAATCTACAAGATTATCCCATTAATCATATTTGTCTGCGGGAGTACCTTTAGTTCTGACTGTAAGTGTTGGTTTTCCCTTGGTACATCGCATGCAAAAAAGCCTCTAATTGAAAACAATGCAGAGACAAAATCAGAATGCTCATGAGTGCGTGTAGGGTTATTACTGTTAATGTGAGTGAAAAGAACAGCATAAACCAGTCCCTGTACTGATAGGATTGTCAGCAGCTTTTTACACTTGTAAAATGTTATCTTTCACTTTAGGTATTTTAGATATTGTCTGCTTAGCACCTGATTTCAAACTGGACCGAGGCTCTTTGTAGGATGCCAAGAGGAAAAAAGCTACATGCAAAGGAAGGTGGTCCAACTTGCTCATTTCAGTGCCAGATTCTTAGCTGCTGGTTCTGCTGGGCTGTGGCAGATTTAGCACTTTTGACCTCTTCCATACCTCCTCCCAACAGGCCCTATTTAGCAGGGACAGTCCCTCTTTGGATGAGGAATCCCTCTTTCAGGGATCAAAGTCCTTCTTTCAGGAGAGAGAGAGACACAAAAAGGTACCTCTTTCCTAGTTCTCCCCCAGGAAAAGCACTTGAGAGGGCAATGGGGAGAGATGATGGAATGACAAGAAACAAAGAAAAATGATGAGCAGGAGAGCTTCTGTCCCTCTTTATCCACTTGGAATTCTGGGAGGTGTATGTGCACATGGGTGTTGAGGCAGAGCTTACTGGCTAAGGGCAGGGGGGCCTGTCCTTATTGGGCTGCTGGAAATATTGAAAGTGTGCTATTCCCCATGTCCATCGTAAAACAGCCACTGGCAGCTGAGCTGCAAAAGGATTTAGAGTAAACGGGTATGAAGGAATGGGTGTCGTGTGCACTTTCATGACCTGGCCACTGGGGCAAATTATTTATTTATGTATGGCGGTAGTAAATCAGTTTACACATGTAGGGTGAATGATACCGAAGTGAATTATTTTTAAAAGTTGAATAATTGCTTTGACTTTGATAAATCAGTTTAGCTTTGTACATATGAATGTGACCTACCAAAACTTTTTGAACATGCCCTCGGCTGCCAGCACTGCTTGAGCTATTTCATTGCTCCATGAGAGGACTCGCATTTACTATCACTCACTGCAAAGAAGGTCCCAATTTGGTGATACAGATGAGTGGCACTTAGAAGATGCCTTTTTCCCCCTCAATCAAGATGGAGCCAAACCTTTAGGAGCCTAGGAGAACACATAGAGCCCTATACGGTCTGGGCCCCTCATACCTTGGGGACCGCCTCACTCTCTGCGCCTAAGGGCGATCCCTGTGGTCTGCCAGAGGCAAATTCTTGGAGGTCCCTCATGTTAAACGGGGGGCCACAATGGAGAGGACTTTCGCGGTGGCCGGGCCACAACTTTGGAACTCCCTCCTGGAGGAAGCTCGCCTGGCCCTGGGTCTGATTGCGTTTCGTCGAGCCTGTAAGACCTGGCTGTTCGCACAGGTCTTCGGAGAGGAGGGTGGGGGGATGAGGGGTGTATAGTAAATGTTGTGGGGGATTACTTTTTAAATTATTTTTACTTAATGATGTTTTTATGAGTTTTATCATTGTTTTATTTGTTGTGAGCCGCCCTGGGATGCCGTAGGCATGAGGGGGCGGCCAATAAATGTAAATAAATAAATAATTTAAGTCCTGCAAAGTGTAAGGCAAGCTCAGGAAGTCCAATAACAATTGGAAAGCTGTACAGTACTTTAATATTTGCATTAATGACTCTGAGGGACATCGCATTGTGTGCGCACAACCCAAAGGAACCAGGTAGACACATGTATGTTATTTCGACGTGTATGTAAGACCTGGCTGTTCCGTCAGACTTTTGGCAAGGGGTAGGGGTAGGGGGGAGAGGGTTTTTCTTTTCCCCGCATATTGCATTTTTTATTTATTTATTTATTTATTTGTTTTTGACATTTATATCCTGCCCCTCCTGAGAACAGCTCTGGGCGACTTCCAATATAATAAAACAATTATAAAATGTAAAACAATTTAAAAAACATCAACAATTTAAATACTTTTAAACAGGCCCCTGGGAATACAACTTAAAACATTAAAACAATATACAGAGATGGGTAGGGGCGATGAACAAAACCCTATCCCACCCTCCCACCCCCAAAGGCCTGGGTGAACAGCCAGGTTTTACAACACTGCCAGAATATCAACAGGCATGGGACCAGGCGAGCTTCCTCTGGAAGGGAGTTCCAAAGGCGCAGCCCGGCCACCGAGAATGCCCTCTCCATTGTGGCCCCCTGCTTTACGCAGGGGACCTCCAGGAAGGCACCCTCGACAGACCGCAGGAGCCACTCTGGGGAGCAGAAGGCGAGGCGGTCCCTGAGGTATGAGGGGCCGGGACCATGAAGGACTTTATAGATCAACACCAAAACCTTGAACCTGGCTCGGCATGCTATTGGCAGCCAGTGTAGAGTCCGGAGCACAGGTGTAATGTGCTCCCGACGACCCGTGCCCGTCAGGAGACAAGTCGCCGCATTCTGCACTAGCTGAAGCCTCTGACTCAGGAACAAGGGAAGCCCCACGTGGAGCACGTTGCAGTAGTCCAGCCTCGAGGTGACGAAGGCATGGATGAGGGAGGTCAGGTCCAGGCCGGAGGCGAACGGACGCAGCCTACGCACCAAATGTAGCTGGCAGAAGGCAGCCTTAGCGACTGCCTCCACCTGCCGCTCCAGGCGGAGGTCCGCATCCAGTATCACCCCCAAACTCCGGACCTGCTGAGCTGTAGGAGGGTGACCCTCCCCAATCAGGGGGGCCACTACCTCCCTCGCTCTTCCCACCAACATCACCTCCATCTTATCGGGGTTGAGCTTCAGTCTGCTCAGCCGCATCCATTCCGCCACGGCCTCCAAACACTGGGATAGCAAATTGTTTTAAATTTTTTTATTGTTTTATTGATTATTTTTGTTCACCGCCCCGGGCTGCCCTGTGGGCAGGAGGGGCAGGATATAAGTTTTACATAAATAAATACAATTTTAAAAATGTATACTTTGGGCATTGGCCACAACTTTATTAAAGCAGTAAACAAAACAGACACCCAGACAAGGGAATAGACCTGTGATATAACAGCAGCACCATGCTTAGACCAGAAGTGGGGACCGGGCTACGCCCACAGCGCCCCCACTCGGGTGACCAGCCTTCCCTGACAGGTCACCCTCCCCCCAGAAGAGGGGCAGCAGTGTCACCCCAACCCAGCTGTACATAGCCTGAAGTTGGGGGTTCCCCGCTGTCACCCCAGACCTTACCACCCCCCCCAAGTTGGACAAATGGGGAGTGGCATGCAGCCCCTACTCTGAAGGAGCTCTACCCCTAGTGTGGTCCCTGAGCTGTTATCTGCCTAAGTTGCGATGAAAGAAAGCAAAGCCACTGAATAACATTCTAACCCTAGGAACTGCTGTGAAGAAGGCAAAAAACCAATTACTCTGAGGGACATCCCATTTTGTCAACTGACTCATGGGCATAGCTTATTTCATGGGCAGAGTTGGAAAGGGTTATGTTAACCCCTTTCATCCCCACATCTCACCTCAGATTTGTGATCTATTGACCTTTCTTTTCAAAGGTAGGTGAAGAGTGGACAAAAATTCATAGCAATTATTTGATCCCATTTTGATTTCAGGAGCCCACATTTTAGCAGTATCCACTATCCAGGATATTTATTTTTATTTATTTTTTATTTATTTATTTTTTATTTATTTCATTATATTTATATGCCACTCCCCCATGCCTACAGCATCTTGGGGCAGCATCCAACATAGAACAAAAGAATTTTTAAACATAAAAAATCTACAATATAGTTAAAACAGATTTAAAACACCCCCCACAAAAATTAACCCCACCCTCCCCTCCGAAGGCCTGGGTGAACAGCCAGGTCTTACAGACACGTCGAAAGGCCAACAGTTCCGGGGCCAGGTGAGCCTCCTCCTCCGGGAGGGAGTTCCATAACCGTGGCCCGGCCACCGAGAATGCCCTCTCCATTGTGGCCCCCCCGTTTTACACGGGGACCTCCAGAAAGGCGCCCCCGGTGGACCGAAGGGATCGCTCTGAGGCGTGGAAGGCGAGGCAGTCCCCGAGATATGAGGGGCCCAGACTGTGCAGGGCTTTGTAAATCAATACTAACACCTTGAATCTGGCTCGGTTCGCGATATAAGTAATATGTAGACGTAAAGGCTCCCCCTGTCTCCCCTCATAATTCAGGAGTGGTGGTTCAAAATCTTCCTTTCCTCCCCTTAAAAAAATTATGCTTATGGAAAATACATGGTGCAGAGCTGCATTGACTTCAGTGAAGCCATGCAACATGTATTTTTCATAAGTGTCCTCTTTTAAAGGAGAGGTGCAGTAACCCTAGTCCAAATTCAAAATTGCTGAATCCAGATATCTGGAATTTGACATGGCTTTAGGCTGCAAAGTGGTGGACATTCTAAGGAATGTTGTTTTTCCTGTAGGAAGCCACACGCAAGGAATCCTGTACCTAATAATCTCAATTTTGCTATCTTCCTTTCCTCCACAATATGCGTGAGTTTACTATCAAGATACTGCTGGTTCAATTATTACATTTAAATAGCTCTGAAAAAGTCACTTAAGTGACCATGTGGGTGAGTGTAGACACATGCATTTCTCTAAGCACTATCTATAGAGTGGGGGTGGCCAAAGCTCTGGACCATAAGGTAAAGAGCCACAAGACGCACATCCATGCACACACATCTCTCTTGCTTCATGCTCAGATGGTGCAGGCTGTGCTCTGTGCTGCTGGTGGCCCCTGGGAAGGAAAAGATTCCTCACCCCTGATCTAAACCAAGGGTGGGGAATCCTGTGCAAACTTTAGGCCAAATTCAGCCCACAACTGTTTTTTTTTTACTATTATTTGGCTCCTTTCTGATTCCTGGATCTGGCCTGTGGATCCAGTCCCTGCCCTCAAGCACTGAAAGAGTGAGCTTGTGGGAAGCGAACAGAGATGAGGGCCTGTTCTCAAGAACAGAGAATGAATCCATGATCTCTGGACCATTCCCTTCCTTCCCTAAGCCTGAGCACACCCCTTACCGAATGTGACCTTCCCCTTGTTCAGGATGTGGCAGCTTACTAGTTTGGGCAGCTGTGATCATGTTACATCCACCTTGCGTTCTCTGCATTGGCTGCCTGTAGAATAGCAGATTGAATTTAAGATCATACTGCTGTTTTTCAGGACCGAACGGTATAGGGACTAGCTATATTCAAGACCTGCTCCTGGAACCTTGCAATGATAGTTATCTGTGCTCAGAAACCACCTGCTGTGTGGGGATCCCACCATCACGCCTTAAGTCAACAGGTGATTGGGCTTTGCTGCGGTGAGTCCCTCAGTGTAGAACTCGCTCCCTCTGAATGTCTGTCTCTGTTCCTTCCTCGTCACCTTTAAAAAGCACCTGAAGATTTGCTTGCTCTTCAGGTGCTGCTTTTAGGATCCACTGCTGGTTTCTCTGAATTTTTTTCCCTTTCCGTTACCTTCCCTTTTAAATTGTTTTTACGCTGATTTATATTTTAACTGGATTTTATATTTTATTGTATTTTTGCTGTAAAGTGCTCTGATCACCATTTGGCAGGGTGAGCACAGTAAAAAATAAAATGTATTGTTATTAACGCCAAAGTGGTGTCACACCAATTGAAAATGCAGTCCCAGTCTCAATTAATATTAGACTTTGAATGTGTTTGGTGCTGTTATGATCATGGAGTTAACTATTTAAGTTTCAAAATAGGATTCTACAGGCCTGGGAACCCTGTAATAAGCATTATGCTATGAGCACGGCCAGACTCACTGTAAGAGGCCGCGCCCCCCCCCCCCCCCCCCAGTTATATGGATGTAATGCTGATTTTGTCCTGTGCTCGGAATCCAAGGGAAATCTCAGTTTACGTAGCTTTTTTTTTCAGTGGGCAGGAGAAGAGAGGCAACCATCTTGGCACTTTCTCTAGAGCAGGGCCAACTAAGGGTGATTTCAGACGTGACGTTGACACGGTGAACCACGGTGAATACCCACCTGGGGTCACCGTGTCCCGTACATCTGTTTGGCGGCCCCCAGATGTTGGCCACGCTCAATCGGCACATGGGGTCAATTTGAACCACGCTTCCCGGGCTAGCCGGGGGAAGGTCCCGGGAAGCGTGGTCAAATGGACCGCGGGCCGTGGCCAACAAAAAGTAACGTCTGGCCGCGTGCCACGGGCCGGGATCCCCGGCGGGATCCCGGGCCGTGGCACGCTCGGCCAGACGCGGCGGCCGCATTGGCCCCGCCGCCCGCCCGTCTCCTCGGAGGGCGGGCGGCGGGGTGCGTGGAGGGGGCGGGGCCGTGCGGCCGCACGTTGCGCCGCGCAGCCCCGGCCCCTCCCACTTTCCCCGCCAGGATCCCCCCGGCACGTCTGTTGGGCCGTGCAGGGGTGACCCCGGCGGGGAACGAAGCCGGTGGTGCCGGTACGGGGCCAAAGGGCCCCGTATCGTCTGAAAGTACCCTAAGATGTCAATAATGGATCTCCAGTGGACTGCAAGCTACTTTCTAGTAAACTGCAGGGATTGACCTGTTGAAGATCGTCTCCGAGGAGGAGAATGTGACTGATGCCACTGGAAGCATCACTGTGGGGAGAGGGTCTAGGTGCCTCCAGCATGGTAGGGAAGGTTCTTTCCGAGGAGAGCATCCTAAAGAGCCATAAGAAAAGATGCTAACTAACTACCAGGAGGGGTCCAGCAGGGCATGTGGTAGACCATTTTAGGTTGACACCTGGAAAAAGTAGGTTGGGTGCATTGTACGTTTGGCTATCCCTACTCTAGAGTTCTGCCTTTTGCACTTTGCAGCTGGTTCATCCTCTTTTCTTTTAGACTATTTTTTTTTTTAAGGTCTCAGGGAGGAAGTTTAAGGTACTCAATTAACCTGAGTTAACCTGCCAGAGTTTTGTCAGTTGATGAGGATGGCTTAGCCATAAAAGTCATTGCATAAGCACAATGAAATGCTTCAATAGGGTAGGCTGGGAAATGTGTATATGCAGTAAACATTTCTAAAGTTACAGGTGATCCTTACTTGATACACACACTCGAGCTTTAATATACACAGTCTGTTTTGGCTGGATGAAGAATACTTAGGGTGTAACTGTCTCACTCAGCCAACTTCCACTGCTTGGCTAATAGCTTATTACATCATAGTTGGTTGAAAATAGCCAAATGTTCTTTCAGTCTTAATGCTTGAGGCCATTAAAGCAAGGGAAGGTTGCCAGATAAAGTATCTGCACTTTAAGCTGGAAAACAGCCGTTTCTATTGAGAAACCCTCTCCTAATATTTACATCCAGTCTTTCTTGGGTGGAAGAGCAATGCTTCCTATTCAGTTTGCTCATAGAACACTTTTTTCTTGCTAACTGTGAACAGTTTATTCAGCTTGACACATTGACCAGAAAGATAATCTTTGGGTCTGATTCCAAATGCAAATACATCTTGATCCAGTGTGATCCTCCAGCTGGTTAGAATGGAATATACCACATCATGGTGCATTTAAAACTTTCATGGTTTATAAAATCTAGCACTAAGCAAAGTAGCCAACAATTATGATTTTCATTATCCATCTCAAACCCCGTGGAAGAAAAGGCAGAGGAAAGAAAACCGAGTTAATAAAAATGAAAACGCACCTCATAAAATACATTATAAGCTGGCGGTGTTTAATAAATGTAGCCTCAAATGGCAACATGTTGCTGGAGATGAAACTCAGCAAATGACAACAAAATGGTGCTTATGGAATGGCAATAAACTCTTTATGCCTGTACAGGGTTCTGCTGATTTAGATGGGACTCTGTTTGGGCATAAGAGTACATGCAGATGTGTGATTATTTATATAGCACCAGCAATGTGCCTGGTGCTGAACAATCATGGTCCCTACCTCGGAGTGTTTTCTATCTAGGATGCACAAGGGAAGGGAAGGGAAGGGAACATAGGGAGAAGTAGAGATACCTACAGTCACATTTTATAGATGGGGAACTGAAGCTTCAAGTTAGTGACTTGCCCAAGGCCTCCCAATGAGTCCCTGGCTAATATGGAATTAGAACTCTGGTCTCCCAAGTCTAACACCTAATCCATGCATTGGCTCCCCGTGTACTTATTACAACACATGAGACAGAGAGTGTTAACAAATGTGACACTGGCCAGTAGAACCTGCTTTGGGCTGGGTGGGCCAGCATCACAGCCGTACGTTTGTTCCGGGACCACCAGATGTGAGCCTGGTCCAAACCCCCGTGGGGGTAGGGGCTAGGCCGGAAATGTGGGTCCGGAATGAAGAGGGCCCCCAGTCCAGGCCCGGCAGCCACCCAGCTGGGCCAGAGCGAGCAGAACCAGGTGGGAACATCTATTCCTGGCCCTGTCTTGGCTCAGTGTTGGGGTTCGCCATGGCACCTAGTTATGGCTTCCTGTTATTGGCAGTCATCACTGCATGTCATGCCAGGGGGGCAGGACGCCGGCCGTAGTGCTCCCCGTCCCCTCCCCTTCAGGCAGGCCACATGGATGTCTGTTCCCGCTACTGGAGATTCCTTGCTGGGGGTTACCTCCCTCACCCCCGAGTGGGATGACAGTGGGGCCATCATGTATGAAAGTACCCAGCATAACTAGTGCCTTAAGGTGGCAGCATTACACATAGTTTCCCAAAATAAATAAATAAATAAATAAATAAATAAAAGTCCTAGAAGGTGGGCAAGTTTCCTGCCTTGTTCTGTTGCTGTTAGGGTTGGTTTGCTTATTTTTGGTTTTGCAGCTAAGCCAAGCACGTGCATCATGAATGTATCCTTGTCTCTCTCTATTCCCCCTCCCCTTGTCTCCTTTCCCTTGTCCATCCTAGACTGTAATCTTTTGTGGGCAGGGACCTGTCTCTAGTCATGACCGTTCAGCACCAGCCACATTGTTGTCACTATATAAAACAAATCCTCCATCCATCATCATCATCATCTTAAACAGTACAGTCCTGCGAAGATCTGGCCTGTTGATGATATTTGAATCTCCTGCTAAAATTGTTGCTAGAACACTTCTTTTTTTTAAAAAAAATTGTTTCTGTCCAGAGCCTCCTTACACTGGTATAAATTCTGAAAAACAATATTATTTCCTCTTTGCTACTTTAAATTTAGATGTTTTAAATTAATAATAAAACCTAATATGGTTCTTAATAGGCTAATGCTATAAATGACGATTGATGGTTTCTGGAGACAGCAGTCTCTTTTACAGTTTTGCATGAATCAAAATTATATTTATATATTAGAAAAAACCATACATAAAGCATAACCTAAGCCATGTCTACTCAGAGGAGCTGTGCGTATGTTGCATGCCCTTTTGGGCTTGTAACCAATTGGAGTGTTAGATAGTTAGATACACTGGAGGGCGAGTGAAACAGTTTTAGTTTCCTGAAAAACACCTTCCAGAGAAAAGTGCCACTGGTCAGGGGTTCAGTCTGTGCTGGGGCTCTCTTATTGAGAGTGGCACTTGCTGTAGCAGGTAGGTGACAGATGCAGCAAAAACACTGCTTACCTGGGCTTTGCTCTTGCCATCTTGGGTTCAGACAACTGTTCTTGTTTCTGCTTTCAGTTTCTTTAATGTATTTCTTCCTCCCACTTTCCATTCATCCACATCGGTTATTGCTCTTCTGCAACAGGCAAATTTGTGGCTGGCTAGGAAATCTCGCCATGCTGCTGCTCCTTCTGATCTACGCTAGTTGGGTGTGCCACTGTCTCGGATCTGGTACCAAATCCCGCAGCAAATAGTCCCCAGAATTCCACTTTAGTTTCATTGTCCCCAATGAGCCTGATGGCAGAACTGCTCGAAGAACAGAATTTCAGCACTGGTTTTTCTCCTAAATAGGGGTTTAAAAGTCAAAACATTAAAAGGAGAAAAAAATCACAGAAGAAAATGTCTGAATCAGATCAGCTCTAAGCAAAACCTTTTCTAAGCCGGCTGGTACCTCTTGAAAGATTCCTGTAAATTATATGGCCCAGGATAGGGGTTGTCCTGGACACTGGACAAGCAGCATCATTTCTAGACTGCCTGGACAATCCTGGTTGTCTGGTGACTCTATTCTCAGGGCCCAGGTGAGACCTGCCCCCTGCTCATAGTAACCTTTCCCAGGCCCCATCCATAGCTGCTGTTACCACAAGTATTTGGGACCCATTGCGCAGAGCATGTGCAGCGGGGAGTCAAAGAGACATCGTGCTAGCTGCGTATTTCAGACCTGAAAAATTCAGTTAGTGTCATGTCCGATAATACTGAATCTGAACCAAGCCCGTAGCATTTTGAGGACACTGCTCAAGTACTTTGGGTGGTGTTCTCTCTGTCTGGCTTCCTAAAATCACCCCCCCAATTTATTTATTTATTTACTTTATTTAATCACATTTCTATGCTGTCCTTTCCGCAGAGGCTCAGGGCGGCTTACATTAATAAGAAAAAGGAATACAAAAAAGCAGTTACAATCAATTAAAAATCCCTTTAACACCGCACCCAACCCACCTCTACTCCCCGTACCCAATCCCATCCCACCCTATCCCTGCCTGCCAAATGCCTGGTCAAATAGAAAGGTCTTAGATTGTTTCTGGAAAATGAGCAGGCTTAGGCGGACCTCCAAGGGGTTCCATAATCCTGGGGAAGCTACTGAGAACTCCTCCCACCATGGCCTAGTCATAAAAACAGTCTGGGGAGATGGCATCTGCAAGAGGGCGCCCCATCTGACCTTGGGGGCCGTGAAGGGACATGAGGGAGATGGCGGTCTTTCAGATACCTAGAGCCTAAACTGTTTAGGGCTTTATAGGTTAGAACCAAACCAGCACCTTGAATTGTGTTCAGAAAGCTATCAGCAGCCAGTGTAGATTCTGGAGCACTCATGTAAGGTGCTCCTGGTGACCCACCCCCAAAAGAAGACAGGCCGCCACATTCTGCACCAACTGCAGCTTCCGAACAGTCTTCAAGGGCAGCCCCATGTAGAGGAAACTGCAGTAGTCTAGCTTTGAAGTTACAAAGGTGTGGACAGCGGTGGCCAAATCTGAATCTGATAAAAACTGTCGCTGCCTTCTCACCTCATGTAATTGGTGAAAGGCGCTCCTGGCCACTGTTGCAACCTGACAATCCAGGCGCAGCAGTGGATCCAAGAGCAGCCCAAGACTGCGAACCTGAGTGACTGAAGGAGGCTGGACCACATTAATAACAGGGGTCCCTGTGTTTCCCCGGTCACATGGCCAGTCAACCATCATCACCTTGGTTTTGTCTGGATTTAGCCTCAATTGACTCTCCTGCATCCAGTCCCCGGTGCTGCCAGGCAGTGGGTAAGCACCGAGACTGCAGGATGGACCTGGGCCTGATGAAAAGGAGAGGGAGAGAGAGCTGGGTGTCATCAGCATATTGTTGGCTTCTCATTCCAAATCTCCAAATGATCCCACTCGGGAGGCCTCATATACGCATTGAACAGGAGTGGTGATAAGATGGAACCCTGGAGGACTTCACATGGGAACACTGGGAGTACCTGGCGGGACGACGAGCCCCCGGCCATCACCACCCTCTGGGTTTTCCCAGCTAGGAATGAGCAGAACCACTCAAGAATAGTCCTGTGCACCCTGACCAGGTGCCACAGCTGTGTCAACAACACCCCATGATCAACAGTATCAAAGGATGTCAGTGCCAACAGATCTTACAAAATCGACAGGGTACAATTTCCCTTGTCATTTTTCCAGTGGAGATCATCAACCAAGGCCACAAGTCTTGGTGCCATGCCCAGAACAAAAATCCAACTGACATGGGTCCAGGAATCCAATAACATTGAGACGCGCTTGGAGTTGCGAACCAACCACGCATTCAATAACCTTCCCTAAAATAGCATGACTGTATGCAAGTATGCAAGCTGCTTAGGAACAAAGTGCATTATGGGAGATGTAGTGCACCAGGAAGCAAAGATGAGAGGGGAAAATGAGGCTGAAACTACATCTCCCATAAGGCAGCCTTGTGCCCAGGCAACCAGGATGCACTAAACTTCTGTGGTTAAGAAACTGGCCATGCACATAATGCATGTAAGCCACACTTTCTGTGGAGATGTTATTTCCATCTTTTACACTGTTTTGCTTCATGATTCCTTTTTTTTTTTTTTTTTAAATTTTTCAAATATTTTATTATTTTCTTCAACAATGCAAACATTTTCCTCTATCTCTGTTATACAACTCACTCCCACTCACCTCCACCCCCCTGTATCACATTTTACAGTCTAATAGTCCAGCTATCTTAGCTCTTCTCTGTTATTTTCTGTTCTTCTCCAGGTTTTCTCCTGAGGTACCATTAGTCCATATATCTATAGTTCCAGTTGATGAATCCCCTTTTGAACACTACGTTCTTCACATAATACTTTATAAGTTTCCGCCCACTTGTCCACAAATTCTTGCACCGTACTGTTTAGTTCTGCCAAGGTCTCTTCCATAATTATGTTGTTCCACATTCTTTTTTCCCAATCTTGCTTTAAAGGCTTTATATCCCCCTTCGAGTTTTTTGCTATTGCATACAGTCCTGCCACCAGACATTTCCTTGCTGCCTTCCCCTTATTCTCATCTGCCAATTTATTCAGCGTCTGACCCAATATAGCCACTTATGGTGTGAAAGGGAGATTTACCCCTATTACTTCTTGTATGAACTTCCAAATCCCTCTCCAATAATCTAATATCCGTGGGCAGCTCCAACAATGATGGACCAAATTACCCTGATTTCCACAGCCCCTCCAGCACTCTCCTATGCTTTTTTTTGTTCCAGTGTCTTTCCCTGCTAGGGGTTATATAATATCTGTAGAAAATCTTTAAGATAGTGTCTTGGGTGTCCAGTGACTTAAATTTATCAAAAACATAGCTCTTGGCCTGTTCCTTGGCTTTATTGTCTAATTTAATCTGGAGGTCCCTTTCCCATTTGCTCCATATTCCCATTGTCTCCTTATATTCCGCCTCTTGCAGTGCGCCATATACTTTACTAATGGTTCCCTTATTTATCTCATGGTCCAGGAGTATTTTCTCTAACCCCGCTGGTTTTCTTTGAAAATCTAAGATGATATTTCTTTGAGTAAAATAACTCTTTAACTGTGCGAGCTGCGGGAAGTCTACCTTTTCTTTCATAAGTGATTCAAGATATTCTAAATTCCTGTATCCCACTGGGGTAAATAATTGTTCCGCCTGAGTGATTCCATGGGCCCTGAGCTGTCTCCTCAACTTGACTGCTATGTGTTTTTGCTTAAGTTTCACCCTATCAATTGATGAGAATGGTGAAGCTGTCACTTTTATTTTCAATCTTTTGTGTATCTGTTTCCATGCCTGTATAGCACCTCTTGCGAATGGATGCTTATTCCATTTTTTACTCTCTATTTTGCCTTCATCCACTAAAAAGTCCAAGAAGGAATTGATCCCCAGATTTTCCTTTTCAATTTTGACCCAATTATTCTGTTTTGAGCTAAAGTACCACTTATTTATAGGTGCAAGTTGTGCTGCTTTATGGTATAGCCTAATATTTGGCACTCCTAGCCCGCCCTTCTTTCTGGGACAATATAGTGTGTGTTTGGCAATTCTTGGCCTTTGATCCTTCCATATTAATTTTCTAAGAATCTTTTCCACTTGTACAAAGAAGCTCTTTGGCAGTTCTATTGGTAATGAGGTCATTTTATACAACAGTTTCGGTAAGGCTATCATTTTAAATAAATTGCTTCTACCCAACCACGAGCAAGTCAAACCTTTCCAGGACTGTGCCTCCCTTTCCATCTGCGCTAGTGCTTCAGGAAAATTTTCTTTATACAGATTCTCAGGATTTTTCGGTAGCTTGATACCCAGATATTTAAACCCTTTGTCTGTAAGCAGAAATGGAACCATGCCCTCTAGGGCCTCCTGTCTATGCTGTTTAGGTGCATATACCATATTCATCGATTTTTCTAGATTAACCTTATATCCAGACACTTGGCTGAAGTTCTCTATTAGCTGTAGCAGTGGTGGCAGTGATACCTCTGGGTCAGCTATAAACAATAGAAAATCGTCAGCATATAGCACCACCTTGTGTTCTGTGTCCTTCACTTTGATACCTGCTATTTTCTTATCTTGTCTGAGTGCGCATGTTAGTACCTCCAGAACAATATCGAATAACAAAGGAGAAAGAGGGCATCCCTGTCTGGTTCCTCATCCTAGTTCAAAGGGTGCTGAGAGTTCCCCATTAATTATCAGTTGTGACACTGATGCATTGTATAAGGCTAAGCATACTTTCACTCCCTCCCATTCTTTCTAAGGTCTGCAACATGAATGGTATAGAGGCCCGATCAAAGTCCTTTTCTGCATCAGCTGATATTATTAATGCCTCCATGTTTCTGTCCACTATTAATTTAATTAGATTGACTGCTCTTCTGATGTTATCAGCCCCATTTCTTTTTGGGATAAATCCAGTCTGGTCTGGGTGTATTAAGTTCTGTACCATTGCTTTAAAACGTTTGGCTAGTATCCCTGTGAATATCTTATAATCGACATTCAGTAATGAAATTGGTCTATAGCTGGCCGGGAGCTCAGGAGCTCTGACTGCTTTTAATATTAGTGAGATGTGAGCCTGCCCAAAATCCTTGGGGGACTTCCCTGTTTGCAAAATGTCGTTGTACATTTGACCTAGAGTTGGAATTAGTTGATTCTTGAACATTTTATAAAACTCAGCTGAGTAGCCATCAGGACCAGCTGCCTTGTTGTTTGGCAGGGACTGTATAACAGCCTCTATCTCCTCATTTGTAATTGGACTATTTAAAAATTTGGCTTGGTCCACGTTTAATGCTGGTAACTCTATTGAGTTAATAAATTTCTTTATTTTTTCAGGGTCTTGTTCCTGTGCGGTGTAGTGTCTGATAGAACTCAGCAAAGGTTTCCCTTATTTCTCTACTTTCCCTTGTTATCTTGTTATCTTGCCATCTTTTCTTTGTACCAAATTTATTATTGTCCTTTTCCTCAGATTTTTTGCCATTCTTGCCAACATCTTACCAGCCCTGTTACTATTCTCAAAATAAAAACATTTAATTTTCCTCAATTGTTGTGCTGTCTTTCCTGTTTCAATGACATTAATTTCTTTTCTTAGTTTGGCTAATTCCCTGGCTGTTTCCCTCTGAGGGTTTAGCTTATTGCCTGCCTCCAGGCCTTGTAATTTCCCATATAATTTCCCTAATTCCTCTCTTTTCTTTTTTATTATGCTTGCTTTTAATGCTATTAGCAATCCCCTCCATACTGCTTTCCCCGCCTCCCAGACCACCCCTACCGAACCCACTGTGTTTTTATTTTCTTGGAAATACCATTCCACTTGTTCAGTTATATTTTTCCTATCCTCCTTTAGTTTTAGTAACCCTTTATCAAATGTCCATCTCCCTTTTCTTTGTTCTACCTGCCCTGATAAGTGGAATGTGGCTATCACTGCATAGTGATCTGAAAGGGCCACCGGATGAATCCGGCATCTCCTCACACTCTGTAGTGCCTCCTTATCTCCCATAATATAATCAATTATCGTGTCTATATTATGCCTCGCTGAGTAGTACGTACATTCTTTGTTGCCTGGGTTCATTTCTCTCCATAGATCATGTAGCTGATGATGCTTACACTCCTGTTGAATCTGTTTTTGCCATGTCTCCCTATTTTTACCCCCTGAGTGGTCTATATCTTCCATGTGAGTATTTAAGTCTCCCAGGATAATCACTGTCCCTTCTGCCTTTTCCTGAATCAAGTTTAGACATTGCTTGATAAACTTTTTGGTTTGCAAATTCGGTGCATACATTGCTATTACAGCTATTGCCTTCCCATTTAGTTCCCTGTTTAACAGCAGGAATCTACCCTCTTTTTCCCCGTGAGTTGTTTTCACTATCAACCCACACTCCTCAGTGAAGCCAATCATGACCCCTCTCTTTTTTGTGGTTGCGCATGAGGAATAAATGTGAGGGTATCTTTTACATTTAAATCTTTTAGCATCTGCCACGTGCATGTGTGTTTCTTGTAGACCAAATAAGTCTATTTTTTGCATATATAGAAATTTTTCCCCTCTTTTCCTCTTTACAGGAGTGTTCAACCCCTGTACATTTAATGTTAAACACCTTAGTCCCCCCATTGAATTCTCTGGACTTGGCTTTTGCTGGCTACCCAATTTTGGTTGTTTTTGCGATACTTCCCTCCCTTTTGTTCCCTCCCCAATCTTGTCCCCTCCCTTGCCACCTTTAACCCCAACCGAGGTGGCCCCAACCGTGTTCCCTTTCCACTCCATTACCTCTCTTTTACCTGCCACAAAGACTTCACTGCAGTTGATTTCTCTTAATCAGCAACACTTGCTGACCAATACCACTCCTCCCTCCCCCCGAACATCCTTTCTTTGGTTATAACGTGTGTTTAACCCCCACACACTGTAGCATAACATCTTGAAGTCACGCCATTCCTGTTCAAATTAACTCCTAGTTCCCACAAACTGGGGAATTTAAACTTTATCCAAATCCTTATTTTGCTTCTGCTTTGTGCTTTAATATGAAGCATTCCAGCTCTTCCTTGTCTGTAAAAACTCTTCTTCGCCCATTCCATATGATCGCCATTTTAGCCAGGAATAGGAGGTGCGGTTCTACCTTCATTTCACGTAGCGTCCCGAAGAATTTGCTCCAGCTTCTTCTTCTTTCCATTGTCTCCGGTGCATAGTCCGGAGTTATCCTGATGTGTTTACCTTCAAATGTCAGCTGTGAGGCTTTTCTCGCCTGAGCTAGTAACTCCTCCTTTTACGTAAATTTTAATAAGTTTATGATAATAGGTCTAGGTTGTTCTCTGTCCTTTGGCTTTGCTCTCAGTGCTCTGTGTACCCTCTCTATCTCCATCTCATGCAAGTGGGTGGCTTCACGGAAATTTTCTTTAACTATTTGTTTTATCAGATCCCTAATTGAACCCTGTCCTGCCCCTTCAGCCACACCAAAAACCCTCAGCTTATTTATTCTTGATCTGTTTTCAAGGTCTTCGATTTTGTTCATGCATCTCAGAGCGTTTTCATTGCATACTTTTTTTTGTTCTCCCAATCCCATTAATTGCTCTTCTACCCCTGCTATTCTATCTTCAGCTGCAGTGATTTTCCCTGCTAGCTCCTCTAGTTTGTTGTTTCCTTTGTCTACCAAGCTCTGTAGTTTGTTTATTTGAGTACCCAGTCTGTCCCTTGCCTTCTGCGCTATACCCAGCTCTTTTTTCATGTCCTCTTTGAAGTCAGTTAGTATCTGGATCACTTGTTGTAGCGGTTCTTCCTTACTTCCCTCTGCCTTCTCCTCTCTCGTGCTGCGAGCCGCCATCTTGTCTGCTGATTTTTCAGCTGACTCCTCCACCCTCTCCTCTCCCACTGCTCTCACGAACTGCTCCAGCGAATTTTTTTGAGTTGGCTGCTTACTGCTTTTTGCCCTGCAGCTCATGCTCCCTTTTAAAAAAAAACTTTAAAGCCTTTTAGTGCAACGCAACTTTATTTGTTCAGGCGGGCCGGGACGGAGCTCAGCAGCGCGCGTGTTTCCCTTACCCACGCATGCGCAGTCCCTCTTGCTTCATGATTCCCATCACGCGGTGTAGTAGTAGTGATCATTGTTTGTTACATTTTTCTATAAAGTTCAAGAGCCCAATCATAGTCAAGCTACTGGCAAACACAAAACCAAAATATACCTCTGCTTTGCAGAGTAGTTCTCTGTACACTTTCCCTGTAGTAGTGGGCTAAACAGGACAATATTGAATTTCCCCCTAAAGAGTCTAGTAGACCAGGGATTACCAAGAGCATGATCCTCTGAACAGGCAGCTCCACCACTTGCGCTTAGCACTAGAGCAAGCCCCATAGAAGAGAATGGGATTTGCAGCTGTGCTAAGTACTAGAGATGGAACTATCTGCATCAAGTATCGCACTGCAAGTTGTTATGGTTTTCACAGTGATAGTCCTGATCTGTCAATCTTTGCTCAGTGGAATCAATGGAAGTTTGATGTTGACGTCCCTTCTCAGCCCTCTATCTCCCGTTTTCTCTCCCTAACCTCCTCTTTTGATCTCTGCCTCTGGACTGATTCTCGTACCGACATCGATGGCCACTCTCTCGACCTCATCCTCTCCAGAAACTGCCCTGTTGCTGACCTCTCCTTTGACCTTTGTCTCATGTCTGAGTGACCACTACCTCGCTTCCTTCAACCTCTCCCACCAATCCCCATCTTCTTCCACAGCTCCACGCCCCTTCCATGATTTTCAGGCTATTAACCCTTTAGATTTTGCTGGCAGGATTAATCTATTGAGAGGGGAGGGACAGGGAAATCAGACAAGAGTTCCAGCAGTCACAGTAGAAAGCAGGGGTGTGCAATTTGTTTCATTTTAATTAGTCCCAAAAACTAATTGAGCCCCATTCATTTTCAGATCTAGGGTAATGAAAACAAATGAATAAGCAAAAGGGATTAGTTTGATTTTATTCGTTTCCATTTCTATTTTTTGTTTTATTTATTAAAAATAATACATTTTTTTAAAAATGACTGTGCATGCAAAAAATGGCCACCAGGGCTGTTCTATGCATGCCCTTTTCCAATGTGGTGCTGGAAGCATTGGTGCCATTTTGGAAAAGAGCTGTAGGGGCAGAGAATGTCTCCAGGGGCCATTTTGTGCATGCACTGTGGTTTTTTTTTAAAAAAATATTTTTAATAAAATATTTTTTAAAAGTAAAATAAATGAAAAAGGTAGAGCCCCTTCCAAAACCCCCCGAAAACAAATGACTTTTAAAAATTGAAAACAAAAACAAATGAGGTCCTTACTGCACACCCCTAGTAGAAAAAGACAAAGGTTTATTAGATGCAAGGATAAAAGGTATAGGATGAGACCTCTAGTAGCTAAAGGACTGAAGCTCCCCCAGGAGACCAAGAGGATAGCCCAGGATTCAGGATGTCAATCACAGCTGGAAGTTTCTACATTGTATCCAGTTACTTGGTAGTTACATATTATTATTAAGTATTACATAAATTCAGCCGCTTATAGATTGGAACAAAGCAGTTGTTTTAATATTCACTGTAACACTACCCAGAAACGTAGGTAGTAAAGAAAAATAATTTAGTAAAGAAGAACATTGTCTAGTTATAGCTACAAGAGGAATTTATACTGGAAGAATATAATAACCACTATCTTTAAATTGGATTTCATCATACATCTTGCCTCTCTTTCATCCCAAATGTTATACATTATTTAGCTGGTTAATCTCTGAGCATCTAGGATCCAATTGTATAATCAAGTATCAGCCATATATTCATCGCTTTAATTTGGAAAATGTGCGATTTTCCAGAACAAGCTGCTAAATGCTATCAGTTGGTTTCATTGTTACTTTTTTCTCCTGCAAAATCAGACCATCTGAAAAACGATACTGCGCAAATTCCAGACTAGGGGTGAAAACAGATAAGACGGTGGCCTGTGTTCGTTGGCTTGCTGTGGCCTGAGACTGTTATGTTTCCACACCACCTGATGTTGGCCCGTGACTGCCCTGGGGCGGGCCCGGGATGTGTCTGCACGAGCCCAGGAGGTGGCCCCGGGACAAGGGCCTCCCACACAGGCCAACTTGGGCCCACATGTCTGTTTGGCCCCTGCCTATCCCTGCTATGGGCCAAGGGCTGTCATGGCAGTTCACCATGGCTGCACGTCATGGCAGGGGCGGGGCCACCTGCCCACACGTTTGTTGTGTTCCCCCACCCTATCCAGGGCATCAGGCTGCTGGGAAAGCTCTCCAGTTGCTGGGGGTTGCGGGCACATCTGTGCCGCCTGGTGACCCAGGGAGTGGCAGCCATACTTTTCTGATTCAGGATGGGCCAAGGAGCTGCTTCATCACTGGTGCATCTGTTTTAACCCTAGGAGGGTAAGATAGAAGTGGTTCAAATAAAGATATATCAACAAAAGAAATGTGAAGGAATGGCTGTAACCCTACCAAGATGTAATCACCCTTGATGCTATAATCCGGCAGGAGATCAATGATGAGCTGAGATGGAACATTTCTGTGACATGGAGACTGTTTAGGGCAAATAGGGTCTGCCTTTCTCTTTGCCCTGAATGGCTCTTGAGAGTAGTTACTGATCCAGGAAAGTTGGGGGCATGAGCAAAATTGCCTCTGCCCCACCCCACCAGCAGGGGTGGGCAGCGGTAGGCCCCTTGCCATACCCGCCTAGGACAATGCAGGACAGCTGGGCTGTTTCCTGCCTCAGGGTGTTGCAGGACCCCGAGGTGGGCGGGAATGGCGGCACGGCAGGCGGGAAGCTAGAACTCCTCCGGGGTTGCTAGGCAACCCCAGCAGGCACCTATAGGGCAGCTCAGTCACGTGGGCACCGCCCAGTCAGCAATCAAACGTGACTCCAGCCCCAGTTGCGGGCTGGAGCGGAAAGAAACGGCAGCGGTTGGAACCTCTGCTGCACCAATTTGTGAGACCTGCACAGCCTCAGAGAGACTGTCTTGGACCTGGCAGGTAGGGTTGGAGTTTCCTTCCCGCACGCAGATGGGGAAGGATAAAAGGAAAGCTGCCGCTGCCACTAACAGGCGGCAGCATGGGGCCTGGCAGGCGGGAAAGCCTCCAACAGCAGGGGCACCCAAAAACACCTGTGGGACATCTGTGACCGGACTGGAAGGCCCAGACTCACTGGCCCCTGGGGCATCGGGAGTCCTCGTGCGAGGGTTGATGTCCCTGTCTATGATCGCTTGGCAGGGTGCGAAGCCCTGCTGAGGGAACTTGCAGGGGGCCCAGTGCAGGGGCACCCCCCAGTCCCGTTGATCAGGGGCTTGTTGCCCTTGTCCCCACTGTCCTGTAGACCCTATGGGGTCAAACTGGGGGTCTCCTCACCAGGGATCTTGTCCCTTCCCTGACTGCTCCGTGGCTGCGGTGTGGGTGGCGTGTAACCACCCCAACCTGATTCCTGGAACAGATGGCGGGTACATCGAGGACATCCTCAAGTAGAGGCACCTGGGCCCCACAGAGCAGTCCAAGGGAACCCGGGACCCCCTCACTAGCCCCCCCCCGGTGGCCGCTGGGTTGGCTGAGGCTTTGGGGTGGTTGAGCATGGGGTGGACACCCTCACTGGGGTGGAGTTTACCACCCGTTGGTGGCCCTTGGGTGGGCCTGCCCCCACCCAGCATGCCCTCCCAGCTTGCAGCCAATAGGCAGCTGGGCCGGTGCTGATGTCGGGCTGGGCCCCCTCACAGGCACCTGGGCCCCTTTTTACTGAACAGGGACAAGCTGGTGCAGCAATGTTCCTAGCAGCCAAGAGTCCAACAAGAGGTGCCTCCCCCTACCATGCAACACAATCCCGGTGAGGCAGGGGCCCACCAACAGGGGGTGCTGGGGAACTCCCCCCGGCCTGGTCTTAGGTAACGTGAACTCCCGTAGTGGCTGGCTGATCATCAGCTGGCCCCCAGCAGAGCTCAGCGGTAGGCGCTGAAAAGGCCCAGTTGTTGTGGTGGAATGGGACTTGGGTCCCAGTAACTTCCCCCCCTTCCCGTTCTCCCGGTCGGGCCATGGGGCTTACTCATCAGGGCTGGATTCTGCTCCCCTTGAAGGACAGGCGCTTCTGGTGTGCCCCCCCCATCCACCCCTTTAGGCCACCGAATGCTTGGCAATATGTGTCCCAGCCTCCGGACAGAATTCCCAGGCAGCGCCCCCCCGTGGGCAGGGGGTACGCTAAGGTCTCTGACCCAATTGGGGACCACCTCTTCCCAGCCACTCGTGAGAGAATTTGGCAAGGGGAATATGTAGATATATTTGCCCTCCTGTTCAGCGACCCCATAGTGGACCCGGCGGAACAGGACGACAAAAAAGAGAGGGAACATTTCCAATGCCCCAAAGTTGAAAGGAACTGGTCTAACTGAACCACGGCCTTTTCCATATATTTATTTATTTATTTATTATAAACATTTATTAGCTGCCCCCTCATGCCAATGGCATCTCGGGGTGGCTTACGACCATCAACACATGATAATAAAATTCCATAAAACCAATTTTAAGTACCTGACTGAGATGGGAAACAGTCAATGAGCTCTGGATACTTCTAGGCAGCTTTCCCTTCCCCCAGCCACACTCAGCTGCAACCACTCCACCTGTCCTCACAGCCTCAACATAGGACCGCAAATGGGTCCTATGGAGAAGTCAGTCAGATTCAGAGCAAGTCCAATGCCAGCATCGCTCTAGTCTCCTACCTACCTGTTTCATACACCCGCAGCCCCTCAGTAAACCAAGGGGCCCTGCGGTGACGAGACGGAGGGAGAAGACATCTCAGAGCCACTCTGTCAATTACCTCCCCCAGCAAGGTATTCCAATGCTGGACAAGCTCATTGGCAGAGTGGCCGTCCGGGTCTAAGGTTAACTCTCTCAGAGCCTCCTGGAACTGCTGCAGTTCCATCAGCCTCCGAGGGTGGACCAACCTAACTGGTCCACTCCCCTCATTATTATTATTATTATTATTATTATTATTATTATTAACAACCATTTATATAGCGCCAGCAGTGTACCTGGCACTTTACAAAGTAATAAAATAGACACGGTCCCTGCCCCTAGGGCTTACAATCTGAGAGACAGGAGCTGGGGGAGA
>QEPC01006683.1:1806738-1829463 GCA_003113815.1 Sphenodon punctatus | reverse complement strand
TACAAAACTGAAATGAAACTTAAAGCAATCTAAAAATCCTACTCAACGCCTGCTGTTCAGGAACAGTGACTAGCTCAGAAGGTGTTGGGAAGGGGGGAGGCAGATAATTAGTTTAGTTTCTTGCAAGCCTCTCCACCCCTGGTGCCTGGAAGTCTGCTCCTCAGTGACTTACTACACTTCCCTGTCATGTTCGACCTTCCAGTGAACCTTTTTTTGCCACCCGAACTCACCCGAACGTGATCCGAACTGACCGAACTGTTAGGCCATTTTGCCGTTCGGTGTTCGATTTGTTCAGTATGTTCGGGTTCGGGTTCATGTTCGTGTTCGAGTTCGGTCGTCCGAACAGGCCGAGTTCAGGCCGAACTCCGAACTGCCGAACCGCGTTCGCCCATCCCTAGCGCCCGATAAGACGGAAAGACCGGCCACTAGATTAACTTATCTTAGACTATGACTGGACACTGTTGCAACCATCTCCCGCCTACCCCAAGATAAATTGAGATCCTTTTGGACCAAGGTGGATGAGTGCCTGGGAGCAACCAAAGTTATGGTCCGCCACCTCCAGTCATTGATTGGGAGCCTTAATTTCACGTGTAGGGTGGTGGCTCCCGGACGGGCCTTCCTGTCCCGTCTCTATGCCAAGCTTGCGGGTAATTCACCCCCCACCATCATATCAGGCTCACCAGGAAACTGAAGGAGGATCTCGAGACTTGGGCTGCCTTTTTAGAAAATTTCAATGGGACCAGTTTTTGGAGGGACCAGCTTTTGTTGGAAGCAGAGCTCCAGGTGCACTCTGATACAGCTAGTGGCTTTGGATTCGGGTTATTCTTTAGGAACAGGTGGATGGCGACACCCTGGCCACCCAAATGGAGTGACTCGGGGCTCACCAGGGATCTCACCTTCCTGGAGCTGTTCCCCATTGTACTAGCTGTTCATCTCTGAACGAATTTGCGAACCACTCAGTACTGTTTTGGTGCGACAGTCAAGCTGTTGTCCACATCATTAATACCCAATCTTCCCGGTTCCCAAGTGTCATGAAGCTGGTTAGGGCTCTCGTGCTCACCTGTTTGAATTTCAACATACTCTTTGAAGCCTGGTATGTCCCTGGTATTGACAATGGTGTAGCCGATGCCTTCTCTCACTTCCAGATGGAGCGGTTCTGCTCATTGGCACTATGAGCCCAGGCGACCCCAGAACTGCTGCCGCCATCGGTGTGGAGTCTTGGGTCATAGAGCTGTACACCGCCGTTCAGGGATCCCTGGCGCCCTGAATGAGGGCTACCTATGACAGAGCCTTCCAGAATTTCCAACAATACCGGTTGTCACGAGAGTGGGAACTGGGCTTCCCAATCCTGGAGCCCGAGATGCTCCAATTTGCCCTTCACTTGAGGTGGAGGCGGTTGGCCCCACGTACCATAGTCAGTAAACTGTTAGCACTCAGGTTCATGAGTAACCTTAAGGGGCACCCCCCACCTGACAGGGTTTTTTTCACCAGACACTTCCTAGAGAGCTGGTCCAGGGAGCAAGGCTGCACCCCAGACCAAAGGACCCCCATTACCCCAACTTTGCTGCTGGACATGTGTGGGATACTTCCCCAAATTTGTTTCGATAGTTATGAAGTCTCATTGTTTAATTTAATATTTAAGCTAGCATTCTTCGGGGCTTTTCACGTGAGTGAACTCGTAGCCGAATCAGCCAGGGACACCTCAGGTAGGGCGCTTCTGCTCAGTGATGTCCAAATTGGCCCAGCGGCAATGGCCTTGCACATTTGACACTCAAAAAACTATCAGAGAGGGTAGGGCAAGTGGTCAGGCTGAACAGGGCTTCTACGCCTGGGTTATGCCCAGTTTGGGCAGTCGAGGCATACTTCATGATGCGACCCCTGATACCTGGTCTCCTTTTCAGGCATCCTGGGGTTGGGAATGTGACCAGATACCAATTTACAGTGGTCCTTAGGTCTGCATTGTCCCACCTGGGTTTGCCGGCAGTGGCTGACATGTCTGAACAGGGCATACGGGCATGGGCCGTTGGTGGTTGGGGGCCTTCCAGTCTTATGTTTGGCACACACACACCCCACAACCAGTCCTAACCTTCTTCTTGTTCCCTCAGGTGCTCCCTGGCTAAGCATTCCCTCCCCCGCAGTCAGAATATACGCGGGGTGGTGGTGGTGGTGGGTGGATGTGGAAATGTCTGAAAGTGACCTGAGTTTACTTATGGGCCCATGTGTTCGGGGGCTTCCTCCAGAATTGCTGCGAGCCCTTCATAGGCTGGGGATCCCCATGTTTGAGACTCTTCAGGGTCATACTTTACACCAGCTTAAGTTCTCATTTCAAGTTTGTTCCTGGATGCCATGTGTTGGTGGGGGAGAGGGAATGAACATGTGGTTCCTGTTGTTCGATTGCATAAGCTGTGCTATTCTGGATTCAGCCAAAGGCATCGCTATAATTGGGGATGATGGTGGAGCTGCACCAAGGGCCCATGAGCCGGAGGAGGGTACACTCCCTCATCCCCTTCCACTTGGAGGAGGGGTATTGGTATTCCATCATCTGCACCAGGGCCTGTTCTAGCCTAGCTATGCCCCTGGATCCAGCCCTGGTTGGGAGGTAATCTGGACTGAGCAAATCTGTTGTGATTCAGGGGCTTTGCGCTAGCACAAGAAAACTGGAATTAAAGAGCTGGCAGGTTTGTGGACAGTGGGTTTTGTCGTTTGTTGTTTGTAAGGGGGGGATATCAGGGAAGATGTAATTTCATGTAGGTGGGAGAAATGTCAATCATAACATGGGATAAAGGCTCTGAATGGCAAGCTTTCATCTAGCCTTTTGAGGGGGAGAATTGAGGTCCATACTGCATTGGTTCAAAACAGTGATTCCAGAACAAGTTGGGCCAATGGACTAATGGAATCCGTCAGAATTTCTCATGAACCCACACAGAGTCACTGGAGATGGCAGTTCTGGTCCTCGCCATCCCCACTACCGTCTCTGAGAGACACGCACAATACCCAGGTGCTGGTCTCCCTCTTTGGGGATTATAAGAGCTAATGGGTAAAAAAACCCAGACATGATGCTAACCACCCTTGGTGGTCATTTATGCATGTTTCAGGGCTGCACAGGGCATCAATACAGCCCTGCAACATGCATAAATAACCACCAAGGGTGGTTAGCGTCATGTCTGTTTTCACCCAATGTTAGTGCCTGTTAAACAAAGGGGGGAAAATGCCCTTCTCTCTTTAGTGTTGGTTTCAAGTGTGGAGGTTCCTTTGTCTTCTGGATGAAGGGGGCTATTGCATTAAGAACATATAAGAAGTGTCCTACTGATCAGACCAATGGTTCATCGAGCCCAGCATCCTGTCTCTGGCAGCGACCCTCTTTGGTTGCTCAAGACAAATATGTAACAGGTCATCATGGAGAACATGGATCATGTTCTAAGGTCATGAACTGCAAACCTATCCAGATGTTTTTATTTCACACAGCTTTAAAGTATTGCAAATAAAAAATGAAGCCAATTTCAATCTCATTTTATACAATTTTGGAGTGTTCTATTGCTAAAAGTTTCGCTTTTGTCTCCAACGGATACTGAAAAACAATACATACCCCAGCTTCATCCAGCTTGGACACTAATGCACAGTTTTAACACAGTACCTCCTAACTATTTAGGAAGTTCATCTTCTCTACTGTGACTGAGGGACTAAGGGTGAAAAAAACATTAGTCCACATTAACCCCCACCAGGGGGGTGCTCACCTGCCCATTTTCTAGGTGATCACCAGATGTTCGCCCTCATCGGCAATGTGGCTGCCACGAACACCCCCCCCCCCCTCACGGTTGGGTCTTGGAGAATGTGGAGCCAGCCATGTGGGCAAATAGTAGCCAATGCGGGCTAATGTTCGGCCATGGGGCTGCCTCCTGTCTATTAGGGTGTGTGCAGCCTCTGTTCATATACAGATCTGCTACCAGGACCATAGAGCCCTGGGTGCAGCCCCTAGAGTGGAGGAGTGAGTGATCTCTCTGCTCTCACTCTCACTGACACTTTGAATGTTTGCTTTCACTCCAAACAGCAAAAAAAAAAAAGGAAAAAGAAAACACAAGAACGACACAGGGGGGAAGGGGGATCATTTTCATCTGGGACCTTTTGTCAGTTTCCGAGACTTTTCAGGACTTTATTTTTGGGACTTTCCAGGACTTTTCCACCACTGTTTTGTTAGGCTGGACATGCTAAACATGTGCATGGCAGCTGGGGGAGAGGGGGTGCCACAAATTGTACATGAGCTCAGGCAGGCTATCATCTTGTGTGTTAAAACCCTGTCTCTTGAACCAATAGACAGTTGTCTGCTAGATAATTGATTCATTTATGTGAAGTCATAAACATATCAGGATGCAACCGTTTTCTATTACTTGGGAATGAAATGAAGATATGATTTTAAATCTCATACTTTTGATGTATAATCAGTTCTCCTCAAATCAATCAGATACAATTAATTGTATTATGATATATGTTAATTGGGTCTGGCTTGGCTACCATTATGGGAACTGCTAGAGGTTCATATGCTGACACGAGATAATGTGTAAGAAAAACCCTAAACAAATCAGACAAAAGAAATGAGTGTAAAGTTAGGGTCCGCTTAAGTCTACAACTGGTTGCCTATCTAAGTGGCCTGATTGATTCTCAGAAGCTCCTGGCACCTAACTCTGCACAGTGCACATGCAAGTTATTTGGCTGGCTAAATAAGGATGCATTTTGCCCCATCCACTGAACAGACTCTCATAGAATTAATAAAGAGTTTTAGCCAGTGTGGTATAGTGGTAAAGAGTGCAGTACTTGGACCAGGCTGTAGGGGGAGGCCCCTGGTTCAAGTGTGATGTTGGGTCAGTCACAGATCTCTCAGCCTAACTTACCTCACAGGGTTGTTGTGAGGCTTAAGAGTTGAGTTAATTAGTTATTAATGTTACAGTTAATAAGTTAAAGAATGGTAATCCACCTTGAGCCTGTGGGATAAAAATCTAAATACATAAATAAATAAGAATCAATTGATAATAAAGCAACCTGGCTATCAATTGATTCCTGGGATTTAACACCATCATCAATGGCTTTTAAGCATACTGTTTGTAAGAGTTTGAAGCCCTATTTTCTTTCTTTCCTCAGCTCCCTTCTAAATGAGTGCGTTCAATCTATACCAGAGGTGGACAAATGGTGGCTCTTGTGAACCTGTATCACGACTCTTGACAGAAGTAGCTGCCTGGAGGTGTGTCTCCTCAGGAGCAAGAGACGTTGAGCTGCTGTTTCTGCCGTCAGAGTCTCCTGTGAGCTATGAGTGCAAGGAGAGAGTGCCCTGTGCCACTCCTGCTATTGCTCTAACCTGCCAGACTTCCTGGAAGCCAGAGCTTTTAATGTTAAGTGAGGGAGTTGGGGGAGAAGCTATACTGTCCTGTCCCTGGGCAGGGAAAGCCACGATCAATGTAATGTGTCTTGTGGCTCTCTGTGATATGAAAATTTGGGCATGTGGCTTTTGGGCTTGGGAACTTTGCCACCCTTGTTCTATACACCTGTCTTTCATTTCTTCAGTCCTTAGCTCTGAATTGTGTTATGTGCTTGAGGACAGGCTCTGTGTCAGCCTGGAAGCTTGCATACTCTCAGCAACAGAGCTTGGTTCAATAAAAGAGAACATCTAAACTACATATCTCAATTTCTAATCATAGAAAGAAGGCTTGGGTGCTAATCTGATGGTGTGCCGTTTACTGGACGGACTTCCCTGATGGTGTGGCGTTTACTGGATGGACTTCCCTGATGCTGTGCCGTTTACTGGATGGACTTCCCTGATGGTGTGCCGTGTACTGGACGGACTTCCCTGATGGTGTGGCATTTACTGGATGGACTTCCCTGATGCTGTGCCATTTACTGGTTGTGACTGAGGCGCCTGGGTTGTTCACCCTGCTCCTCCCAGCGAGGAAGAACCTGCAGGCTCCTGGAGTGGGAGTGACCAGCTTCTGATCACACTTTTGCTGTGGAGGAGGCCCTTAGTGGGACCAGGAGAGACTTGGGGGCGGATATGGGTATGAGGGGGAGGGGTGATGAAATGTATCCCCCAGTGAGAGGGGGGATTGTGGGGGTGGGGTTCTATCTCACCAGTCTGGAGCGATACCCTGGAGGGGGGAGGGCCGGTGTGTGTGTGTTTCACGATACAGGTCAGGACAGGACGGGGGAGATATGGTCCGTGGGGGAGATCAGTTCCATCGTTGGGGGGGGGGGGCAGGTGCTTGGTCCCTGTCCCACTCTTGGGTCCCCAAGCAGGGTGATCAAGACAGAGAGGGCCTCCAGCCCTGTTCTGGTGCTGTTGAACATGAGGTCAGTGGTAAATAAATCATCTACGGTCCGGGACTTGATACAGGACCAGGCGGCCGACCTCGTGTGTCTTACGGAGACCTGGCTGGACACAGAGTCGGGGCCTTTCTTAGCTGACCTTGTTCCAGCTGGGTACTCTGTGCAGCACCAGCCACAGATGGAGGGACGGGTGGTGGTGGTGTAGCTGTTATTTTTAAGGAACAGTGGTCCGTTTGGCGGTATCCAGTGCAGAATCCACCTGGGGTAGAGTGCCTCCATCTGGTGTTTGGTTTGGCCTGAGGCAGTTTGGAAATGCTCCTGGTATACTGTACACATACCTGTCCAGCTGCTTCCCTACATGACCTAGCTGAGCTGGTGGTGGAGGTGGTCTTGAGGTCCCCAGGGACTTTAATTCTGGGGGACTTCAACATCCACACTGACACTGGTCTTGTTGGAACAGAGCATGAGTTCATGGCCACCATGGCAACCATGGGCTTGTCTCAATTGATAGATGGCCCAACACATGATGGTGGTCACACTCTGGATTTGGTTTTCTGCACTGGCCTAGAGGCGGAAGGTCCACTAGTGGAGGATGTGCTGAAAGTGCCCTTGGTATGGTCGGATCATTATCTCCTTTGGACCCAGCTCCTGGCACATGTCTGTCTCCGGAAAGGTGTGGAACCAGTTAAATTGGTTCACCCTTGGAGATTTATGGAACCAGAGCGGTTCTGGAATGCTCTGGGGGAAATACCTTCTGATCTTGATGCCCGCCTACTTGTTGACCTCATTAGGTTTTGGAACACCTGGCTATCGGAGGCCGTTGACCGGGCGGCTCCCAGGTGTCCACTTCCCAAACATCAGAACCGCAGGTCCCCATGGTTCACAGAGGACCTGCAGCAGGTAAAATGTGAGGGGAGGCAGTTAGAGCGACGGTGGTGTCATAGTCATGCTGAAGCTGACAGATTGCAGCATAGAGTCAGTTTGAAAGTCGATGCAGTGGCTGTGCGGGTGGCAATGAAGAAGTTCTTTGCTGCCATCATAGTGTCCGCGAAATCTCACCTGGTGGAGCTCTTCCAGGTGGTGAGGGGGTTGATGAGTCCAGCCTCCCTCCACCTGGAAGTGGAGGTTTCCTGGGCCCACTGTAGGTTTATTGATTTTTTCGTGGACAAAATTGCTCTCATTCACCATGAATTCACCTCCATGGTTGATACAATTGGGGAACCAGAGGCTATGAATGCCCCGGGTTGTCCTGTTTTGTGGGATCAATTTCTGTTGGTGACCCCTGCCGATGCAGGGGATGTCCTGGGGGCTGTTAGGACCACAACATGTGAATTAGTTCCTTGCCCATCCTGGCTGGTTAAGACCATCAGGGAGACGTTAGGGTTGGTGCTGGCATGGGTGATCAATGCCTCCCTTGAGGCACTCTTGCTCAAAAAACCATCCCTTGATGCTGATGCCTTTGCCGGCTACTGGCTTGTCTCTAACCTTCCCTTTTTAGGGAAGGTTATTGAGTGGGTGGTGGCCTAGCAGCTCCGGGACCATCTGCACTGGGTTGGTTTCCTGTACCCCTCACAGTCTGGCTTTCATTCGGGATATGGCATGGAGACTGTGCTTGTGGCCTTGGTCGATGACTGCGCCGTGCTTTAGACCAGGGGCAGTCAACCCTTCTGGTTTTATTAGATCTGTCAGCTGCTTTTGATACCGTTGACCATGAGCTGTTGGCGACTCGGCTGCGGGATCGTGCTGGGGTGGGCAGGACCATTCTTGAATGGTTCTGCTTGTTACTGGCTGATAGGACTCACCGTGTGGTCTTGGGTGACTGTACATCTGCTCCCCGGGATCTCACGTGTGGGGTCCCGTAGGGCTCTATTCTGTCCCCCCTCCTGTTCAATGTGTATATGCAGACTTTGGGTGAGGTCGTGAGAGGGTTTGGTGTGTGTTGTCATCAATATGCTGATGACACTCAGATCTACCTCTAATTTTCAGCAGACTCAGGCCCCGCAGTCTCGTTGCTTACCCAATGTCTGACAGCGGTGGGGGCCTGGATGAGGGCAAGCTGCCTGAACTTGAATCTCGACAAGACAGAGGTGATGCTGGTGGAGAGGGCCAAGGGAGTGGAGGCCCCCATTGTTGATGGGTGCGCCCTGTCCTGGTTCCTCAATTCGTAGTCTGGGGGTGCTCCTCAATTCGCAGCTCTGCCTGGATGTCCAGGTGGCAGCTGTGGTGAGGAGTGCATTTGCCAAATTACATCTGGTGCAACGGTTACGGTTGTATGTCTCAGACTGCGACCTTGCCACCATCATCCATGCCTTCATTACCTTGAGGCTTGATTACTGTAACGCACTCTACGTGGGGCTACCCAAGGTGATGGTCCAGAGGCTGCAACTGGTGCAGAATGCGGCAGCCCGTCTCCTGATGAGAACGGACTGCCGAGAACACATAAAACTGGTGCTCTGTTCTCTGCACTGGTTGCTGGTTGCCTACTGGGCCCGATTCAAGGTGTTGGTGTTGACCTTTAAAGCCCTACATGACCTGGGCCCCACCCACCTGCAGGACCGCCTCACTCCCTGGGTTCTGGAACGGCCGTTGCGGTTGAGTGGGGGGGCCACATTGGAGAGGGCATCCTCGNCAGTTCCATCGTTGGGGGGGGGGGGGCAGGTGCTTGGTCCCTGTCCCACTCTTGGGTCCCCAAGCAGGGTGATCAAGACAGAGAGGGCCTCCAGCCCTGTTCTGGTGCTGTTGAACATGAGGTCAGTGGTAAATAAATCATCTACGGTCCGGGACTTGATACAGGACCAGGCGGCCGACCTCGTGTGTCTTACGGAGACCTGGCTGGACACAGAGTCGGGGCCTTTCTTAGCTGACCTTGTTCCAGCTGGGTACTCTGTGCAGCACCAGCCACAGATGGAGGGACGGGTGGTGGTGGTGTAGCTGTTATTTTTAAGGAACAGTGGTCCGTTTGGCGGTATCCAGTGCAGAATCCACCTGGGGTAGAGTGCCTCCATCTGGTGTTTGGTTTGGCCTGAGGCAGTTTGGAAATGCTCCTGGTATACTGTACACATACCTGTCCAGCTGCTTCCCTACATGACCTAGCTGAGCTGGTGGTGGAGGTGGTCTTGAGGTCCCCAGGGACTTTAATTCTGGGGGACTTCAACATCCACACTGACACTGGTCTTGTTGGAACAGAGCATGAGTTCATGGCCACCATGGCAACCATGGGCTTGTCTCAATTGATAGATGGCCCAACACATGATGGTGGTCACACTCTGGATTTGGTTTTCTGCACTGGCCTAGAGGCGGAAGGTCCACTAGTGGAGGATGTGCTGAAAGTGCCCTTGGTATGGTCGGATCATTATCTCCTTTGGACCCAGCTCCTGGCACATGTCTGTCTCCGGAAAGGTGTGGAACCAGTTAAATTGGTTCACCCTTGGAGATTTATGGAACCAGAGCGGTTCTGGAATGCTCTGGGGGAAATACCTTCTGATCTTGATGCCCGCCTACTTGTTGACCTCATTAGGTTTTGGAACACCTGGCTATCGGAGGCCGTTGACCGGGCGGCTCCCAGGTGTCCACTTCCCAAACATCAGAACCGCAGGTCCCCATGGTTCACAGAGGACCTGCAGCAGGTAAAATGTGAGGGGAGGCAGTTAGAGCGACGGTGGTGTCATAGTCATGCTGAAGCTGACAGATTGCAGCATAGAGTCAGTTTGAAAGTCGATGCAGTGGCTGTGCGGGTGGCAATGAAGAAGTTCTTTGCTGCCATCATAGTGTCCGCGAAATCTCACCTGGTGGAGCTCTTCCAGGTGGTGAGGGGGTTGATGAGTCCAGCCTCCCTCCACCTGGAAGTGGAGGTTTCCTGGGCCCACTGTAGGTTTATTGATTTTTTCGTGGACAAAATTGCTCTCATTCACCATGAATTCACCTCCATGGTTGATACAATTGGGGAACCAGAGGCTATGAATGCCCCGGGTTGTCCTGTTTTGTGGGATCAATTTCTGTTGGTGACCCCTGCCGATGCAGGGGATGTCCTGGGGGCTGTTAGGACCACAACATGTGAATTAGTTCCTTGCCCATCCTGGCTGGTTAAGACCATCAGGGAGACGTTAGGGTTGGTGCTGGCATGGGTGATCAATGCCTCCCTTGAGGCACTCTTGCTCAAAAAACCATCCCTTGATGCTGATGCCTTTGCCGGCTACTGGCTTGTCTCTAACCTTCCCTTTTTAGGGAAGGTTATTGAGTGGGTGGTGGCCTAGCAGCTCCGGGACCATCTGCACTGGGTTGGTTTCCTGTACCCCTCACAGTCTGGCTTTCATTCGGGATATGGCATGGAGACTGTGCTTGTGGCCTTGGTCGATGACTGCGCCGTGCTTTAGACCAGGGGCAGTCAACCCTTCTGGTTTTATTAGATCTGTCAGCTGCTTTTGATACCGTTGACCATGAGCTGTTGGCGACTCGGCTGCGGGATCGTGCTGGGGTGGGCAGGACCATTCTTGAATGGTTCTGCTTGTTACTGGCTGATAGGACTCACCGTGTGGTCTTGGGTGACTGTACATCTGCTCCCCGGGATCTCACGTGTGGGGTCCCGTAGGGCTCTATTCTGTCCCCCCTCCTGTTCAATGTGTATATGCAGACTTTGGGTGAGGTCGTGAGAGGGTTTGGTGTGTGTTGTCATCAATATGCTGATGACACTCAGATCTACCTCTAATTTTCAGCAGACTCAGGCCCCGCAGTCTCGTTGCTTACCCAATGTCTGACAGCGGTGGGGGCCTGGATGAGGGCAAGCTGCCTGAACTTGAATCTCGACAAGACAGAGGTGATGCTGGTGGAGAGGGCCAAGGGAGTGGAGGCCCCCATTGTTGATGGGTGCGCCCTGTCCTGGTTCCTCAATTCGTAGTCTGGGGGTGCTCCTCAATTCGCAGCTCTGCCTGGATGTCCAGGTGGCAGCTGTGGTGAGGAGTGCATTTGCCAAATTACATCTGGTGCAACGGTTACGGTTGTATGTCTCAGACTGCGACCTTGCCACCATCATCCATGCCTTCATTACCTTGAGGCTTGATTACTGTAACGCACTCTACGTGGGGCTACCCAAGGTGATGGTCCAGAGGCTGCAACTGGTGCAGAATGCGGCAGCCCGTCTCCTGATGAGAACGGACTGCCGAGAACACATAAAACTGGTGCTCTGTTCTCTGCACTGGTTGCTGGTTGCCTACTGGGCCCGATTCAAGGTGTTGGTGTTGACCTTTAAAGCCCTACATGACCTGGGCCCCACCCACCTGCAGGACCGCCTCACTCCCTGGGTTCTGGAACGGCCGTTGCGGTCGGCCGGGGGTGCCCCTTTGGAGGTCCCCTGTGTTCAGTGGGGGGGCCACATTGGAGAGGGCATCCTCGGTCGCTGCACCTCGGTTGTGGAATTCCCTCCTGGCAGAGGTTCATTTGGCCCAGGGCCTTCCCTTCTTCAGATGTCAGTGTAAGACTTGGCTGTTCCGCCAGGTGTTTGGTGAGACAGACGAGTAGGGGGAGGGATGGGACAGTGTTGGGGGTGTGTGCGGAATTGATGGGTTTATTGTTTTAAGTTGTATGTATTTTAAAAATGTTTTTATACTGTACGCCGCCCTGAGCTGCCTTTGGCAGGAGGGGGCGGGATAACAAATCTTTTATAATAATAATAATAATAATAATTAATAATCTAATTGCTGCACAATTTTTTAAATGAGATCTGAGGTTGATTTTTAGTCAGGATTTTTTAAAAATGTATTTATTTATTTATTTATTCAAATTTATTACCCCGCCAAAGACAGCTCAGAAGTCGGCTTTTTGGCAAGAAGGCTTATGCCTTCACTCTATAGGTGTGGGGGGGTTGATTCTTCTTGGATCTTGCAGGCCAATTTCCACCTAATTTGGTAGAGAGGGGATAACGGAAAACATAGACCGAAAATATCCTCAAAATAGCTGCACCCGGAGGGGAAATATGGTCTGTTTTGGAGCAGAGAAACCCTTCTGTTTAAACCGACCACGGTGGGTGGGGGGATGGGTGTGCGGCTGCAGTGGGTGGTGGTAGGTGCGTGCCCATTCCCACAGGTGCACACCCAGCTCCACCCATGGAGCATTGGGTATTGGAGCCCATTGCTCCGTGGATGGAGGTGGGTGTTGTGCGGGAGCACACGGTGCCGCGCACGCACCCCCACCCACCGCCCATGCTGTTTGCACGGATGCACATCCATCTCACTCACCGCTGTCGTGCTTACACGGATGCCCTCCCACTGCACACCTGCCGACACACCCAGCAGGGCATCCATGTAAAAATGGCCACAGTGAGCAATGGCATTATTTGTCCCCATCCTTAGGAAGCCAGGCCTGTTACATGATGCTGTTACTTGGAGGTGCACCACCTCTGTGGGGTTTGCCTGGAGTCTCTGGGCTCAGAGGGAATCTCTGGCCGATTTTAGTCGTGCAGCTGTGATCAGGCGTGGGACCAGCAAAACAGCTGCGGTGCTGTTTTAGACGAACCAGAAGCGGAAGTTGTGCGCGTGATCCGGGGCCGCGCATTCTTTGCCGACCGCAAGCGAACCACCCTGATCTCTCTGGGGTGACATACGCGGCCGGAAAAGAATGCGCGGCTCCGGATCACGCGCACAACTTCCGCTTTCGGTTTGTCTAAAACAGCGCCGCGGCTGTTTCGCTGCTCCCGCGCCTGATCCAGCTGCACGTCTAAAAGCGGCTTCTGATTTCTCTCACTCAACCAGGGGCACCTTCAGTAACCCTAACCCAAATAAACTGGGAGCTTCTGGGGGCAGCCATATTAGAAAGAGGGCAGGCCATAGGGACTTTCCTACCCCATTTCCAACATGGCCCCACCATCCCATGGAAGATCATGACACTGTTCTGAGACAGAGTTATGTTAGAAACAAGCATGATGGCAGCCCCTTTCCCCTCCCCACCCCACCCTGGTCTGGCTGAAAGCCAGGAGGGAGGTTGTAATAACTCTAGTTCCATGGAGCTACTTGTTTTCTCTCAGACTTCCATGAAAATGTTTGACTGCTGACTGCAAAGCTGTGCTCTCCAAACTAGGAGGAGAAAATGCCCTGATGATCATTTGCTCAATGGTTAAACCCTCATTGTACAATTACTCTTGCACAAGGTATCTTAGGGTGTTAACAAATGAGCCGCTAGCCCTCTGGATTCTGGGATCGGTCTGTGCAGCCCCCACTCATGTGTTTAGCATGTGGAGCCTAATAAATGGGCAGATCCTTGGGTGTTCTACTTGTGCATTTAGGCAGCCCCTACTGTAGCAGGGTGCAGCCTAGTAGGGATGCCGTCCCTTTAAGAGGGTAGCGCCAGCGTAATGGTGAAGATGGTACTCGAGGCACAGGTGCTATAGTAAGTCAGGGACAGTTCCTGATGCCTTACAGCTGAACCTGGGCCACAGACAGAGCTCAGCAGGGAGGAAGCTGTGATAAAGGCAGGACTCGGAGCTAGAGGAGAGGTCTGCCTCAGACAGAGAGTGCGAGAGCCACTTGGGAGCAGCCAGAGAGTGTTTAAACTCTGCTAAGAGGCTGTTCCCTGAGCAGTGGGGTGTGACTTTGGCAGCCTGCAGGGGGGAGCTGTGCCTGACTTGCACAACTGTGAGTACCTTGTGGTAGAGATTGGGTGACAATAAATGTGATGTGGGCCTGTTATGGCTGACCTGGGCCAGAGACTCACCATCATGTTGCTTTTGGGGCTTTCAGTTGTGGACCCACTGCTGCCCCGGCAGGCGGCAAGCCTGGAACTGATCCACGATGATCCCAGGCCCACAGCCTAGACCAAGGGCTGCCCAGGCTTGCCAGTGCAGTCCATCGCGGGCCAATGCATCTGTTTTGAGCCCCATCCCTGCTGGGGATCAGGGGTTCCCATGGCCATCCACCATGGGTGCCTGCCATGGTGGGGGCAGGGTGCTGGGAGCATGCCGGGGTTGGGACCACGTGACCATGCATTTCTTCTGTTCTTCCACTCTACCAGGGGTGGGGGAGTGCTCATTGCCCGGCCTGGTTGGGTGCACGTCAGTTCCGTGCCCTGACTTGACCCCGCCAAGGCCATCTCCCCCAAATGTGCAGCCAGCTATTGTCACCAACTGTGAGAGGCTAATCTCTGGGCTGAGGAGGGACTATGTCTGACCAGAGAGAGGGACTTGAGTTGAGAAGTCCGCACCTTTAAAGCCTGAACTATATGAACAGAAACTGTGCATATAGAAAACTGTATACTGTATGAGGGACCGTTGTATATAGAAGGGGCATGATGAAAGATAGGGCTGAAACTCGATCTCACTATCCTTGAGAATACTGGTTGTTGCCTGGCTGTTGATATTAGCCATGGCCCCGGTGATAGTAATCCACTGCGAGTCGTTGTGGAGAATTTGGAAACAGCAAACATTGGGGCACATCCTGCCAATGAGGACAAGTTGGGAGAACGCATGTCTGAAAATGGAGGGTTGGGCTTTTAAGGCGGATGTTATGTGTGCCTTAAAAACAAGAGAGCGAGATTGGAGAGAGGGACTGGACATGGCTGATCCTTGGAAGACCAAGGCTCTTTGCCTGCAACACTATGATGCTGGCAGATCTGTACGTGCGGAGGCACTGCATGCAACCTAATTGATGGGATGCGGACACATGGGGTGTTAACAAGCGTGACACCACCTGGTTTGGCCTGCTCGGCCCACTTGAGCCAGCACCAAACCCGCGCGTCTGTTCCGGGTCCACCAGATGTGTGTCCAGTTCAGTCCCCAGCAGGGTAGGCATCTGGACCAGAAATGTGGGCCCAGAAGGAACCAGGTCCACACTTCGGGCACAGGAGTCACCCAGGCGGGCCCGAGTGAGTGAACTGGGTGGACATGTATGTTTTCGCGCCGGCCTGGCATGAAGGGTTGCCATGGCAGCTGGCCATGGCTGCCTGTTATTATCAGCCATGGCCTCCTATCATGGTAAGGGCGGGGTGAGTACTGGCCATAGTGCTGGGGTGGAGCCAGCCAGCCACTCATTGCTCCCTGGTGAGGTGAGGACAGGGGAATGTGTATTCCATTCCCTGACCTGACTTGGCTGGGCAGGTGGCCCCTCCTCCCTGAGATGGGCAGCTTTGTTTTTACCCATGGGCACACATTAGCCTGCATTTGCCCACACAGCAGGCCCCACATGCTCCATATGCTTGGGGCCCCTGCCATTACTGGGGGCTGTGTGTCTGGTGCGTGGTGGTCATATGGCTAGTGGAGACGAACACCTAATAAATGAGCTGTGGACACTCACCTGGTGTGGGCTATGTCTCATTTGTTAACACCTATAATAAATGGGCAAGTGTGGTCTACTATCTTATTTGTTAACACCCTTAGATTGTATTGATGCCAGTGGACTCTGAACAGAACCGAGTTAGAGGAGATTCTTTGGGTTTAAAAAAAAAAAGAATTTGGGGAAATTTACTGTCTACAGGAGTTAAGTATTAATGCCTCCACTATGTGTAGATTTACTGCTTTGGAACTTGATGTGGCAAAGTACATTGTGTTCTATACAATGCCAGCAACTCCAGAGGACCCTAAAGATGTACTTAAAGTTAAGTGCCCACTTAAGTGAGTTGCTGCACTGGGGCCTTTAATAAGCATCTCTGTCAATTGCAGCTGCTGAGCCTGCAGTCCATCTCCTTGTAAAGGGGCACTTCCTCTGTGCTCAGATTGGATTCCCATGTTTCAGCCTGTGTTGGCTTAAATGCTATAGCATGTCACTTAGGCAGCTGATACAGTGCATGTGCAAATGGATAGCTCCCTTTGGAATTAGAAGTAAAACAGAGATCCTGGATGCAGTGCTTAGGAGGAAAAAGAACAAAATGAGAAAGAGAGAGAGGATTTACAATCCCACCACAAAATTGTAATGAACAGGGACTCAGTGGTCTTGACAATTTTACATCTTTTCCTAAAAGCCAGACTTTGCTCTGTTCACTAGGGATGGGAATTTCGGTTTTGGATAAAATCAAAAGTACCCGAAAATGGCAATTTCAGATAAATCTGAAATTTCGGTTCTTTTTTGGTTTCAGTACTATCGGATCTTTTGCACTGATTTTTGTACCGGAGTTTTAACATTGCGGTTTGTCCCCCATTGAAAAAACGCAATGTTAAAAATCCGGTATAAAAATCAATGCAAAAGATCCGATAGTACTGAAACCAAAAAAGACCCAAAATACATGAGAACCGAAACCGAAATTGACCGAAACTGAAATTTTGCCCAGAGTCCCATCCCTACTATTCACCATTAATTGAAATTTTAATACAAGGAGAGTTACAACTATCTCACTTAGGAATGAAGCACACATGGTTTTGAGAAGTTATGCCTTCTGAAGAAGTGTTTTCACCCCCCTTTCTTAAAGGAATTTCTTTGGGTTTCACTCATAATATTTATAAACGCATGCAAGCACGCGGGGACCTTGAGCCGAAGATAACAATTTGTAGCCCTTGATGACTTGAGCAGATTCAAAAGATAAATCATAACTAGCTAATGAAGTAATTCAAAATTTCAAAACCTTATATGGCAGTTTCAAAATTGTATGTAGAGTAGGTATATGCTTTGTAAACAATTCCCCTTGAATGCCTTAGATTTGTAGCAGCTGTTGTCATCTGGTCCACGGACGTCTGTGCAGAACAGCAGTGCTAAATGAGCAGCGCAGGCTGGTTTTGAATCGGAAATAAAACATACTTGATGTGGATAAAGATGAAAATGGAATCTTGTTGGGCGTCAGAGTTTGACAATTTCCCAGAGCTTTGGCTCTGAGTATTGTATAGTCCTAATTCGAGTCATGAAAGAATCAAGGAAGTTGACCTAGCAGCTAGCTAGCAAGAAAAACACTTGTACTCTTTCCACTGAACTCTCCTTGACTTCCAAGGTACATAAGTAGCCCCTTACATAGGATCCTTTTACTCTATTGGGACCAGTTAATTACAGAATAGCTGCAGCACTGGACGCGTATTATCTGGGTTGATAGTTTTAGAAATTGCATTTATGAAAGCATGGAAAATCTCTAGTTCAAGAACTCTACCTTTCCTTCTGTCAAGGCCTTTCGTTTTAATTTTTTTTTTCCCCCTCTGATTTTTTTGCTGGAAAATTCCCAGATTTTGTGACCATTATTATTTGTGTTATACCGATTCCCTCCCCTGACAAACTTTAGTGTTCTTTCCCTCCGCTTTGGGTTCTTGGCGTCCTGGGCTCTGATGTTCAGGTTGTCTCTGCTTCCAGCTTCTTTCCCTTGCTGAAACCTCCCCCCTCACACACCCCAAACAAAATAACAAATAACCCCCAAATACTGTATGCAAATCGAATATTCCTTTCAGGATACCAAGTGAATAGTGCTTAGTAGGGATGGGACTTTCGGTTTAAACCAAGAGTGGCCGATAATGCCACTCTCGTTTTAAAACTGAGAGATCCTAGAATTGGGCCCTCTCGGTACCCGATTATCGGATCTCAGATCTTCCCAATTGAAGTCAATGGGAAATCCTCCTCATTGACTTCAATAGGAAGAGTCGCAACCCGCAGGGAAGCCACAGGCACCCACCCCACTCCTGGCCTCGGAGGATGGGAGTGGGAATCAATTAACTCTAACACCCCCACCCACCGGGGCCCAGCGTTACACCCCTCCCCGGGGCCCCTAAAGCATCTTACCTGCAGTCCCAGGTCCTGGCGGAGGGTGGGGGTGATGGCCACCACAGGCTCGGGTGCCAAGTCCGCTGCCGGTGGCTGGGTCTCCTCTGCTGCTGGTGGGAGCCAGCTCCACTGCCAGGCTTGGGTACCTGGCGGCGGAGCTGGCTCCCACTGGCAGCAGAGGAGACCCAGCTACCAGCAGCATAACTGGCTCCTCTGCCAGCAGCGGCCATCACCCTCACCCTCCGCTGGGACCCGGGACTGCAGGTAAAATGCTTTAGGGGCCCCAGGGAGGGGGGTGGGGTGTAATGCCAGGCCCCGGTGGGTGAGGGTGTTAGGGGTCACTGATCCCCACCTCCACTCTCTGAGGCTAGGAGTGGGGTGGGGTGGGGATGCCCCAGGAGGGGTTTCAGTTTCAGTCTCTGCATTGGCTCCCTCTGTTTTGGAGTCAAAGGCTTTCCCATTGCAGTCAAATACTTCAATGACGCTGCCAGCGCCATTTTGGAAGAGGGCTGCACATGTGCAGAATGACCTTGGTGGCCATTTTGCTCATGGGCAGTGAAGATGCTGCCATAAGATGTCTTCTTCAGAGTTCCAGGACCGGCGTGGGATCTAGAAGAAGAAAGAAGATTAGAAGAAAAGAAGAACAGAAGAAAAGAAGAAAGCCGGCTCCGCTGCCTGGGTCTCTTGTGCTGCCAGCGGGAGCTGGTTCTGCTGCCGGGCAGCCATGCCTGGCAGTGGAGTTGGCTTCCACCAGCAGCAGAGGAGACCCAGCCACCAGCAGCGGAGCTGACACCCCGGCCGGCGGCGACCATCATGCCCCCACCCTCCGTTGGACCCCGGGACCACAGGTTAGGCACGTGGCTTTAGGGGCCCCAGGGAGAGGGATGGAACACTGGGCCCCAGTGGGTGGGGGTGTTAGGGGTAATTGATCCCCACCCCCACCCTCCAAGGCCAGAAGTGGAGTGGGTGCCACTGCCTGTGGCTTCCCTGTGGGTCGCGGCTCTTCCCATTGATGTCAATGGGGAGGATTTCCCATTGACTTCAATGGGAAGATCCGAGATCTGATAATCAGGTGCTGAAAGGGCCCAATTCTAGGATGTCTTGGTTTTATTTATTTAATTTTATTTATTTATAAATATTTATTAGCCACCGCCTCATGCCAGAGGCATCTTGGGGCAGCATACAACAAATAAAACAATAATAACTTTAAAAAATTTATTAAAAATTTAAAACATTTTAAAACCGCCCCCAACCACTAATTTTTAACTTATCTTTTAAAAACCAAACAACCCCCACATCTACTCTCCCCTCTCACCCTCCCCTCCAAAGGCCTGGGCGAACAGCCAGGTCTTGCAGACTCGGCAGAATGCCAGCAGACCTGGGGTCAGGCAAGCTTCCTCCGGGAAGGAGTTCCAAAGCTGCGGCCTGGACACCGAGAACGCCCTCTCCATTGTGGCCCCCCGCTTAACATGGGGGACCTCCAGGAAGGCGCCCCAGTGGACTGAAGGGATCGCTCTGAGACGAGGAGGGTGAGGCGGTCCCCAAGCTATGAGTCCCCAAGGTTTTAAACCAGAGTGACATTATTGACCACTCAGTTTAAACTGAAACCAAAAGTCCCATCCCTACTAAGCGCTATTCACTTGGTATCCTGAAAGGAATATTTGATTTACATACAGTATTTGAGGGTTATTTGATTTGTTTGAGGTATGTGAGGTTGGTTTTTTTTTTTTAGGGTATTCAATATTTCATTGTGAGTATTTCAGTTTTTTTATGGTTATTCAACATTTTGTTTTGGGTGTTTGTATTTTTTGGGGGGGTGCGGATTATTCAGATTTTGTTTTTGGTATTTTGGAGGATTTTGTTTATTTTGGGTATTCCTGGTTTTTTCTGGTTATTCAGTATTTCATTTTGGGTATTTGGGGGTGGGATTTGAGGTCATCTGGCATTTTATTTTGGGTATTTTGGGGAGGGGTATTTGGATTTCGTTTTTAGCATTTTTTTATTTTGGGGGGCTTTATTTAGTATTTCATTTTGGGTATTTCAGTGGTTTGGGGGTTATTTGGTATTTCATTGCTGGTATTTTGGTTATTTATGTATTGTTATATAATGTGTTAAGACGACTGAAGTGACCAAAATACCCCAAATTAAGTACTGAATAACTTAGTTACCCAAAATAAATAATCCAAATGAAATATCAAATATAATGGATATACACATTTCATTTTGGTGCCTGGATATAATAAAAAAAAAATCCCAACCCCCACCCCAGGGATCGACCAACCTGGTGGTGCCGGGGCTCTGGCCCTGGGTTCGGCGGCGATAGTGGCAGCTGCGGCGGGTCTGGCTCCAGCGGCGCTCCAGAGTGCTTCAGGCCTCTTCTAGGCCTTCCAGGAACTGAATGAGGACTTCCAGCCCCTCATCACTGAAAGGGAGGGGCTGGAAGCCCCCCTTCACTTCCCGGAAGGCCTAGAAGAGACCTGAAGTGCTCTGGAGTGCCACCAGAGCTGGACCCGCCACCGCTGCTGGTGAGAGGCTGGAAGTCCTCCTTCCATTCCCGGAAGGTCTAGAAGAGGCCTGAAGTGCTCTGGAGTGCCTCCGGAGCCAGACCCGCAGCTGCTGCCAACGCCGGACCTGGGGCCAGAGTCCTGGCACCACCAGGTAGGTCGATCCCTGGGGTAGGTTTTTTTGTTTGTTTTTTTAAAATAATTTTTTTCCAGGCTGGGGGGAGGTGAGCTCCAGCACCCCTTCCACACGCGCAGCCTGGACGGGCAGGGAAAACCCGGTTACCCCCTGTCTCCTGCCCCCCACCTGAATGGATTCAAAACCCGAACTTTGTTCGGACGGTTCAGGCGGGGGGCATTTCGTGTTTTGGGTGTTCGCGAATGGCCCGAACACCCCGAGTTTGGGCCGAACACCAAACCCCCGAACTCCGTTCACACATCCCAAACCATTAGTAACAGTGTGACCTTTGTGGAAAACTCAAGCGACAGTGTGATGACTCCAAGGTCCAGGTGAAGGAGAACAATCAACCATGGACAAAACCACTGAAAGGGAGCAATCCTCTGAACATATAGTCGAAATCATCACAAAGGTAACAAGTGCAGGAACAGACACAGCCGGCTGCTGATGCTGAGTCAAGGCAGTCGACGAGGTCTAACAAAGGCATTCCCCCTATTTGTTTGTCCTAAAAAGTCAGCACCAGTAAATTGTCAGAGCCAGCATCCTAGGAGGACATCTCTCAGATGTCAGAAGGGGAAGCAGAAAAATGGGTAACAGCGGCTGAAGAAGAAGTGAAGTCCATGCAGGACAATGCGACGTGGACACTTACTCCACTGTCCGCAGGGGAAAAGACTATAGGTTGTGAATGGACATTTAAAATAAAGTACAATGCTCAGGGAAATATTGAACAGTACAGACCCGACTTGTCGTGAAAGGATGCTCCCAGAAGTATGGCGAAGGCTATGATAAAACATTTTTTAAAATTATTATTATTATTATTATAAGCATTTATATAGTGCCAACGATGAACCTGGCGCTTTACAAAGAATAAGATAGACGTGGTCCCTGCCCAAGAGCTTACAATCTAAAGACAGGGGAAGGGGAGACAAGGAAGGGGGAACAGAGGGAGAGACATGGGATGCAACGTTCATGAGGATGTAGAGCTCAGGTACACACTTGTGGCTTGGTTTTTGGTTCTTGCACCTGTAGTTAAGCACACTACAGTGAGAACATTGTTAAGTATAGCTGCCGGAAGAGGAATGCAAGTCAAGCATATGGATGTGAAAACAGTGTTCCTAAATGGTGAGCTAAAGGAAGATATTTACATGGACCAGCCACCGTGGTTTGCAGACGTTGAAAGGCCGGATCTTGTATGCAAACTGCACAAAAGCATATATGGGCTTAAGCAGGCCGCCAGAGCGTGGAACACTAAAATAATCAAGGTGCTCATGAGGGAAAATTTTACCAGGAGCAAAGCAGATCCCTACTTATACACAAAGAGACTAAGGGGCAGGTGGATCTTTGTATTAATTTATGTCAATGACCTTATTGTATGCTTTGAGGAAGAAGGGGATGAGTGCGAAACAATGAGAGCTCTAAACCAGGACTTTGAAACTAAGGACCTGGGTAACATAACGCACTGCCTTGGAATACAAATTGAAAGAGAAGATGACGGAAGCTATCTTCTCAACCAAAGACAGGCAATAGAAGAGATGATAGAAAGTTTCGGCATGGGAGGTGCGAAGGCAGCAAATACCCCTATGGAAACCAGCTATCCAAAGGAGATCTAAGAACTGAGCTTATTGTTGCGAGACAATAAGCAATAGGGGTAGGACACCGGGGAAAATACCGGGTACCGGTTGTACCGGCATTGGATCTCCCAGGTACCAGATTTACCGGTATCAGCATACCGGATTTTTAACATTGGCCATGGTATCGGATTTTTTACATTGCGGCTATTGACTTCAATGGTCGCAATGTAAAAAATCCGGTATGCTGGTACAGGTAAATATCGGATTTATCGGATTAAGCCGATACACCCAAATATCGGCAATATCGGATCTCGGGAGAACCAATATTCCCATCCCTAAAAAGCAATACAGAAAGGCGATATTTTTTTTAAATTATTATTAACAAACATTTATATAGCACCAGCAGTGTACCTGGCACTTTACAAAGTAATAAAATAGACACGGTCCCTGCCCCTAGGGCTTACAATCTGAGAGACAGGAGCTGGGGGAGAGACTTAGGAAGGGGAACAGAGGGA
>QEPC01006683.1:1785141-1805043 GCA_003113815.1 Sphenodon punctatus | reverse complement strand
AGGGTGATCCCTGGGGTGGGGTGTGTGTTAAACCACCCCCCACCCCAGGGATCACCCTAGTCCCTGCTGGTGCAGGCTCCGGGTTGCCAGCGGTGGCCCGGAGCCCGCACTAGCAGGGACTTAGAGAAAAAATGATTTTTTTAAAAATCCAGGGTGGGTTGGGGTGCCTTCCCTTCCACCCACACAGCCTGGGAGGGGGAGGGGGAATTTTTTTTTTATTCCATTGATTTCAATGGGGACAGTTGCCCATTGAAATCAATGGAATAAATCCGGTATCAATGGAATAAATCCGGGAATCCGGTTTTTTGAAAACCGGTAACCGGTAAATCCGGTAGCTGGTAATTGCCCTGGTGTCCCACCCCTAGTAAAAGCCCATTGCAAGCCCTGTAACCTTAATATGGAACTTGTCCAGTAGGGGGAGGGTCAGGGGATAAAACAGTTCCCTCCCCTTGTCTCCTCTCTTCGCCTCTCTCTGTCCTTCATCTTGTCCCATGCAGTCTGTACAATATGGAAGCATGTCTTCTGAGCTCTTAGTTCTGTTTGAAGAAACTTCTGCTGTGTGTTATTCAACAGAAAGCTAACTCTACAATAGGGCTCACTCTTTTTTCTACTTTTCTGGGCCTCACAGTGGCCCCCATTTTCACCAGGGCAGGATGTGGGGGCCCCAGTCACTCCCAACCTTGCATTTTATCTTTGCCCCTGGCCCTGCAAATTCTAAGGCCGGTCCTGAGGTGACTATACAAGGGGGCAGTTCCTAGGTGAGGTGTGAAAGGCAAGCCAGGTGTGCTGGGGCAAGAGCTGGAGGGGCAGGAGAGAGTGGAAGAGTGTAGACTGGTAAGGCTGGAGGTAAGCGAGGGTTAGAGGGCAGGAACTGGAGGTGAACCAAACAACACCGAGGCCTAGGAGGCTGGACTACGATTTGTTGCACTGACAAATTCCGTGGGAAGACCTGGAAGTTAAATACTTTCATCCAGCCAGCCCCTGTAGGGGTCACGCCCAACCAATCAGGAGCTATGTGGGCCAGTCCACAAGGGATTTGTAGGCTCAGACCGCAGACCTAGTCTTCTCATTGGGCAAGGCACCTTCCCTAGAGTCCTGTGGGTCCTGACACCCCATTTCCTCCAATGGAGAGTGGAAGGGAGGGTGGGTGGGAGCTTGAAGGGAGGGATGTGTGCTTTTATTGTTTGCATTTTACTGTTTTTTATGGACTGTGAGCTGCCTTGAGCCTTGTGGGAAGGGCGGCATATAAATTAAAAATAAATGAATACAAAATTACGAATAAATAAGAAACGTGTGCCAATTCCTGGGCTCTCACTGCCTTTAGACCAGTGGTTTTCACACCTATTAGCCACATCCCATCCATCTGATCTGTAACTCTTAATGCCCCCCCCCCCCACACACACTTTTCTCCTCTCTTGCCCTTGGCTCCCCCTGCCCTTGCCTCCTCCTCTGCCTCCCTCTTGCTTCTCTATCCCCACACCTTTCTCACCCTTGCTGCTGCTTCTGACCCTTCCCTTTGGCGTCAGCTCACCTGCTTTTGGAACGTGACTTTCAATGGGTAGCAGTTTCTACCCCCACCTTGGAAACTCCTCCTTGTTCAGCCACAGCAGAGCTAGGGATCTGGAAGCTTTTCCTCTCCCCTCACTACCCTCAGAGGCATTTCATGCCCCTTTCCCCCAACTTGAGAACCATTGCCTGATGTAGATGGTACTTAGGGCTGTGCACCAGGCCCCCATGTCGTTTTTGTTTTTGTTTTTGTATTCATTATTCAAAAATGTCATTTTCATCATCATTATTAATGACAACGTTGTTTTTGTTTTTGTTATAGCTTTTGTTATCATTTTTGGTATCGTTTTTGATATCGTTTTTGTTATTGGTATCGGTATCGTTTTTGTTATCGGCATTGATTTTCGTTATCGTTATTGGTACCATTTCAAACAAAGATTTTATTTTTGGTATCGGTATCGTTATTGATTCCTGTGCACAACTAATATTTATCTAAATCTAAGGGAGACAGGGGAAGAGGAAAGGAAAACTATCTATGATCTAATCAGTTATCTATATAGGTATTCTAATCTAATCTTTATGTCTATTATATCTATATCTAATCTATACTACTTATCTATATATAATGTACAGGGGGGAGAAAAGCAGGAAAAGGGAGAAGGTAAAATAAGTGTAGGGTATGAGGAAGAAAAGGTATTGGTGGGAATACCAAATAAATAAATAATACAATGAGGGCTAGGGAGAATTTTTTATGTGCAAGCACCACAGTTCTGTAAACACAACCTGACAAGCAGAGCTCTCACAGAATGGAGAGAAAAAACCTGGCCCTCCCATTATAAAGGTTGCAGTGCCCTCCTCCAGAGCCCCCCTGATTGGTTGTGGCATTGAGCAATCACAGAGTCCCATGAGACTGCTGGGGCCTGCTTGCACTGCTCATTGGCCAGGGATACATCCATCAGATACTGCTGAGCTGCTCGCCCCTCTCAACACATGCACAGTTCAAGAGTTCAACCCTGTTAAGACTCCGAGATGTCTGCTCCCTCTTCCCCTCTCTACATTTTCCTTCCAAAACCCAACTGCCACAGCACTAATAATAACGACAATGACAATCGTTTTTGTTTCTTATCGTTTTTGATATTGTTTTTGGTATCATTTTTGGTATTGATATTGGTATCATTATCAGTATTCTCGGTTGTCGTTTTTGTTATCATTGTCATTATTCTCAGTTGTCGTTTTCGTTATTGTAATAACGAAAGCGAAAATGACCATTTTTGTTATCATTATTGTAATAATGAAAACAACATGCACACCCCTAGTACTGCTGCCCAACTGCTATGGTTTTGGATGGCCCATCCCCAAGTGCCTATGGGAGATGATGCTACGCTGTGGTTCTGCCCCTTCCCTGCTCTCAAACCTACCCTCAATATACTTCACCCACCTCAAAGGAGGAAGCCTGAAGTGCCATCTACTCAGTTCCTGTGTTGGGGGAGTATGTTCAAAGGGTGTTAACAATGAGATGATAGCCCACACCAGGTGAGTGTCCACCTGCATGTTTTTAGGTGTTTACCCCCACTGGCCACATGGCTACCACCCATCAGACATGCGGCTCCTGCTCATGATGGGGTCCTGGAGAATGAGGAGCCTGCTCTGTGGGCAAATGAGGGCTGTCCACATGCTGTCAGGTTGCGTGCAGCCTGCTCGCGTTCAAGTCCTTTAGCACCATAGAGTCACGGCAAAAAGCCTAGAGCATTCTGGGGAGCGTTCCAAGGCACCACTTCCTGCCCCTTTCACTCTTACTGCCACATATGTAACATCTGCCTTAAAGGCCCACTATGCCATTTTTAAATGTGCGTTTTCTGAGCTCATCCTGGTTGCCAATTTGTGGCCAATGCTTCTGTTTCTCCGCTGCTGCATTCTCCACAATAACTTGCAGAGGCTTACCATTGGCGTGCCCATGGCTCAGACCAACAGCCTGGCAACAACCAACACCTCTACCTCCACTATGCAATTACAGACACTCGCTGCCTAGAAATGTTGCATTCCTGGACTGAGGAAGAGACCACGGTCTTCATCACTCTTTAGTGGGAACCAACGTTCCAATATGTCCTCGTGAAGTGCTACCGGAACAAGGCAGTGTTTCAGGAGATCTCCGGCAAAATGATGCTTCAGGGCTACAACTAGGATATGAACCAGTGCTGGCTGCAGAGCTTGAGGAGCAGGTACAAGGAGATCTGGGACAACAACTTCACTTACTGCCATGAGGCAAACATCCTACTATGAGCTCCTGGACTGGTTCCTGTGCATTGATGGAACCATCGTTGCATCCCACCTGTATGGCTGTGCCTTTACCAGGGTCCACAAGCAGGTTGCACTTAGCCCCATGGAAGCATTGACTGTCAGAGGACATCCCTCCCTGCCTGTCCTACTCCAGAGCAAGCTCAGGTCAATGTGGACACAGATACGGATACCATGACTCTCACAATCGACTCCCTCCATCTCAAGAGCCAGCCTTTGTTTGAGAAGCTGTCCGCGGTTCTGGTTAAGAACACCGAGGACGTGGATGCCACCTTTGTAGAGGAGTCAGTGAAGGTGGAGGGGAATGGTAAGTTAATATACCTGGGGAGGTGGGGGCTGGGCGCTTGCAATTATACAGCTGCGTGATCAAGGCTTCAGTTTATTGGTATTTAATTATCTTTTCCATTGTTTACTGTGTTGACAGGTGGTCGGGAGACCATGGAGGAGGAGCCGAAAAATCACTGGGAAACCAGACCAGAGGATGGCAACAGTAGGCACCAGAGTGGGGGAGGGGGGGAGACAACATGGTGACCTGGTGAGGGGTTTGGATCAACATGGCACTATAGTGATGGTGGGGGCAGGGCAACATGGTGCGAGTGACAGTGATTGATTTCTGTATGATTCTCTTACAGTCTCTCTGCTGCACCTGGTTCTGGTATAGGGACAAGACCAGAATGCTACTGCATTCCAGCTGCCCATAGCTAGTGGGTTCTCTTACCAGTCAGCACCGCTTGGACAGACTTCAGCAGAGCTAGGCTGACTTACTCCACGTTAGAATCCAGCCCAAAATCTCACGTTATCATGCCAATAAAAGGAAACGTCCTATTTTTTGTTTCTTTCAAGCAGCTCATTCTTTAAGAAATTATCACCCTTTTCTTTTCTTTTGTAAACATGCTTATAATTTCCCCAGTATTTCCCCCTCCTAATATCCCTGTGGCATTCTTCCCAAATGTTTTAGAGTTCAAAAAATTATACTAGGTCCATGTTAAAACTCCCATAGATAAGTACTGACCTATATTACAAATTATGAAGGCTTTTGTATTCTTAAATAGCTGGCCGCTAGAGAAATTTAGATCTGAGTGAGCAGAAGTCACGTTGGTTTAGCTCCAATAAAGCAGTCATGTGTAACTAATACTGTATTATTAACACCATGGTGAAATTTTCAACTTTCAGTATCTTGATGAAAAACAGACAATAAAAATGGCTTGCTGACTTTTTCTAACCTTTGAAACATGTATTTTACTCACCAAGCCCGCTGCCTCTCTCCTCGACATTCCCAGACAACAAAACAGGGAGATTATAAGTATGCCAGTCACTGGAAATACTACTTTTCTTTCAATGAAACTTTCTTGGAATATTAATTTGCACATTTTTAATTTTAGCTGCTTTCATTTTCCTGGTGTATCATTTAGATCTTTGAGGTTGGGATCAGGCCCCTATTAAGATATTAGTAAAAATGTCCCCAAATTCCTGTGGCATAAGTAGAGTCGCTCAGACAGTGGACAGAGATGGCACTGTTTTTTTTCCTGAGAGGTACCAGTATATTTCATTAGGTGGGGGAGGGGGAGGAAAGGAGCAAACCAGGCACAGCATTCCCATGGCACTTTTAGGCCGCTTTTAGACGAGCGGCGGTCGATTGCGCATCGCCATTGCGCATATTTTGAAATGCCCGCATGATGTAATTTGACGAGACGGAAGTGGGTTATTATGCGCATATTATGGCGGTGGCGCATTTTTAAAGTCTGCAAATTAAATAGCTCACAATCAAGCTATTTAATTCGCGGACTTTAAAAATGCGCCACCGCCGTAATATGTGCATAATTACCCACTTCCGTCTTGTCAGGTTACATCATGCGGGCTTTTCAAAATATGCGCAATGGCGATGCGCAATCGCGCGCCGCTCGTCTAAAAGCGGCCTTAGTTACATCACTGGTAAATGCCAGTGAGGGAAATTTATAGCCATAAGAGTTAGAAGCCCAGAAGAACAAGGCATGTTGAAGTGTGTCTAGACAAGATGGTCATCACTGGATTGAAAGATGAAGCAGGTAGCTGATTTACTGTAATACCCACATTTTTTAGTTGGCTACTTCATTACCAATCGGATACCCGACTACCTGAAAAATTTGGTCATTTGCGGGACTGATTTTTCAATTTTCAGATTACCAATCTGAAAACTGGAAAATTGGGACAGAAAACCAAGAAACTGGGACCAGAAATCGACGTTCTGGGATATCGGATACTCAAATTGGGTCAAAATTGGGTACTGATTGGTACCTCATATTTTCAAGTCATTTTGGGTGCTGGAAATTCAACAGGTACACCTGTTTTTGTGGGTACTTGTTTAATCCCTAGTTACCACCTCTTATGGCTTTGACCGTGATGCTCCCATAGGCTACAGTGGGAGTGTCAACTCTAGACACAAGCCAAGTGGCAAGAGACCGATCTCCAACCTGCGATCTACACCATCTTTTCTCTGGCAGCATACAGGGAAATGTAGTCCAGCGTTACTATTTTCCCTGTACAGTAACTTCCTTCAAGGGAGCTGGTAACTCTACAAGGTGCAGGAAGTGCAGAGTCATACAGCTCTCAATGAATAGAAACAGAACCACCACCTGGAGCTCATTCATAGCAGTCCCTTCCTGTCTATATTTACATCACTCTTAAAAACAGTCATGCAATTATGGTGAACCTAGTTGATTAATACAAAATTTGCCATTTACTCTCTCTCTTCCCTTAAGCTTTGTCTAGGTGTCTGTCCCTGCTTATAGATTGCAAACTTGGTGAATCAGGAAAGCTCGCCTGAATGCTTGGAAATTGGTGTGCAGATGTCAAGGCTGCTACTGGCAAAAAGAAATAATGCATAAGAGGAATGATTAGGAAATTGGGCATTTATATTTTCCTGTATTCTGATCACAGATGCAAGTGTTAATAGCAGGTGTATTTGGAGAGAGAAATGAGGAGGCAGTTTAATTCTCAATTAAATGGTTATGATGAGATTGAGTTTTGATGGGGCATCGTGCATAAAAATGATTTGGCTAAAATGTAGGAGCAGTTGGCTTCAGTGTCTTTTACCAGGATGATATTCTAGAGGCCAGGTTGTTGTGGTCCAATATGGATGGAAGTATGGATCATAGCTTTAGGGAAAGAGCCTTGACACCTAACATCTAATGCCGTTCTGAATGGCAAACTAGTTGCCTTAAAACACTTTGTAGTTTTAATTCATTATTACGGCTTAAATGCGATTTTGCCAAAACGGAAAACCTCATTGAAATCCTGGTTTTCGATACCATCACAGTTGAACAGAGAACTTCTTGGTACTTGACAATGTCTTGATGGAGATTTTGATTCTCGATTTACTGATAATTTGCTTACTGGGATCTCCTTTACAGACTTCTTGCTTAATGTTTACTACATGCATCGTATCATTCATTTACTGCTTACTGCATTGCCTAGGGTACCATTTTAATTCTGAGTTTGTTGATTCTGCATTTCTGAGCCAATCACTGTGCAAATACCCCAACCCTTAACTTCTACTCAAGTGCCTCCAATCAGAATTGTGGTTCTATGTTGTTCCCTTTGCTAACTGCACACCAGTTTCCTTTACAAAGCTGCAATTAAGGTTAAGGCTGTATTCTCACCTACGGTGGCCGTGGTGGCAGTGGGAGGGGCGAGGGAAGACGTGGCAGCCCGGAGGAACCAGCCAATGGGAAAAGAGCCGGTGCAAACGGGAATCTGTCGCGGCTTCTCTCTCGCACATTAGGGTGCAAACTCTTACCCTGACATGCGTGAGAGAAGCCACAGCAGATCACCGTTTGCATCCTAAGTAGCATCTAGACCTTGTTATCTTTGGTAGCCCATTCTAACCCAGCTACACTCCTGTCTCGCAAATGTTGACCAAGGAAATAGAGGTGATAATTATCTTCAGATAATGTGTGCCAATAGGACCACAAGAATAGAAACTCTGTTGCCATGTCAGGTTGTGATAATACTGGGCTAAGATTGGTCTGACTCAGTTTGGCAGCTCCTTATATCCTTATTCTTTTCCAGTTTCAAAATATGAAGAAACTGTTGGCCTTTCAAGAAGGACTTGGAAACATGAACATTTGTACACTCTCTGATATGTCCCCCCGCTAGACTCTGTTGGCTCACAGCTTGGTAGCTATCACATATTATAGATGTGCTTGAATAGTTCTTTTTTCTTTTCAAATTTTCTTTCATGTGCATGTGTGTGGAGAAATGTTTTGGATCTGCTAAAAACACTTCACGCACTACTCTGTCCCAGATTCAGATGAGTCTTAAAACATGTATCTGATTGCTCTTCAAATGTTAATTCCTTTTCTCTTTGACAGTTCTCCTGGCTTTTGCTTTTGTTTGTGGAAAAAGCCCAACCCCAGGGAGTGAGAAGAATGGGGATGTCTAGTGTACTCTACAATGAAACAAAGTCGAGATGTCATTTTGAGGCCACTTCTAGTTCCTTGAAAATAAGGCTACATATTTTAACCTAAGCATTAAATAATTTCTTTACAACTCCACCTAAGTCTTTTTTTTTTGTATCATGCAATATCAAGAGTTTTTAAGTGGCATCTTAAAGGCCTTGTTATCTTTGGCAGGATCTCGGTGCGTTGGCACAAAGCTCAAACTGTAACAATGATATCGACTCACTTTCATTTCCCAGGAACACCATGTTACCTAGAGTACATGCAAATCTGGCAGAGGGCTCCAGTTTCTTTCTCCATATCCCTTTCACACCATCTGCCCGGGTTTGCTAGAATCCAATGGAATATCTTTACAAGGTGTCAGAACTCTGGGAACTCCACTCCATTTGGCAGCCGAGTGAGAAAGAATAAAGTTATCATGGGAGTCTTATGGCAGAGAGGATTCTGGGTCTTGTCTTTCCCAATTACAAAGGGGACAATCAGTGGTCCTTTCACAATCCAGGATGACTGCAAAAATTTCTAAGACCTGTGAGGTTTAAAGAATGGGCATTTCCTATTAAGAATTAAAAGTTGTGAGGAATACAATGTGGACAAATCTCTCTCTCTCTCTTGTGTTTGTATCCTACCCTATTCCAAACCCATGACACAGGACGACTTACAATAAAATCAAACGCATCCTGTTATAAACAGAAATAAAACCAATTAATTAACCCCTACCCCTTAAACCAGGGGTGGGGAACCTCTTCCCTCCCGGGGCCGACTTTGAAAATTAGTACAAGCTCCGAGGACCGTGTAGAAATTGGGGGCAGACATGCTTAAGAAGTATGCTCAAAAACGAAGATCTGTGCAGTGGATCTGTCTCCTATCATTGTGTGCATGCCCTCATCCTCGTTCCCTTACCCTGTACTAATTTCTTTCAGTTCTTCAGGATAGGAACTGGATCTAGGGGCCATATCCAGGGACTGGAAAAGGGCCACATAAAAACTCGCTGTTGGTTGCACTTGGCCTCCAGGTCTGAAGTTCCCTGCCCCTGCCTTAAGTCCTACCCCATCCTCAGCCTCTCACCTATGGGAGACCCTGCCCATCCCTCCTCCTCTCCACACACTTGCATCCCCTGCTTCCGGGGGAGGAGGCCTTCTCTCCCCGCATCCCTATATGCCACACTCCTGTTCTTCATCCCTCTTCCTCTCAACCTTAAATTTATAACTGGTCTTGCTCCTATTTATTATTTCTCAGGAGTGTTCTTTATATCCACTCTTCTCTTCAGTTCTTTTCTTCTACATCCTATACTTACCGTCAGTTAAATGCAGTATAGTAGTGGAAACAGCATCAAAATCCTGGAAGAACTATTTGTGTAGATTCCCTGTGAGCCAGTCATAATACTCATGTTTTCAGGCTCAAAACAGAGTCTATGGACCTGATTTAATTGACTTGAAGATAAACTAACACTGGCTAAATGTCTGGCCCAAGAGCTATACTTTTATATGACTTAATTTAATGCGGCATAGACTGTTTTTGAAGGACTATGCCATGACTGTGTCGCCGGCAAAGAAAGCTTTCCTCACTGCTGCCATAGCATCTGCAAAGTGCCATTGAGCGGAGCTTTTCCGGGTGGTGAATAGCTTATTAAATCCTAGCTGTCTCCACTGGGAGTTAGTCATTGACTGCCTGCTGTGACAAATTTGCCACCTACTTTGCAGACAAGGTCACTCATATTTGGCTTGACTTGGGCGCAACTAGTTTGAATGCAGAGTGAAAGTTTGACGTTGAGGAGGCCTGGTCTTGTCCAGTTTACTTGGATCAGCTTCAATTAGCTGCGGCCGTATGTTTCGGACTCAGATCTGGCCACCATCATCCATACCTTTTATTACCTCTAGACTAGACTACTGCAACGCACTCTACGTGGGGCTGCCCTTAGGGATGGTCTGGAGGTTGCAGCTGGTGCAGAACATGGTGGCCCATCTCTTAACGGCGACGGGTTGCCACGAGCACATTACACTGGTGCTCTGTTCTCTGCACTGGCTGCCTATTATCTTCCAGGCCCAATTCAAGGTGCTGGTAATGACCTATAAAGCCCTAAATGGTCTGGGTCTGGCTTACCTGCGGGACCGCCTCAGGCCCTGGATTGCATTCTGGCCCCTGCGGTCGGCTGGGGGAGCCCGACTCAAAGTTTCCAGGGTGGCAACGATGGGGAGGGCGTTCTTGATGGCCGCTCCCAGACTGTGGAACTCCCTCCTGACCGAGACCCGCCTGGCCCCGGACCTCCCCTCTTTCCAAAGACAATGTAAGACCTGGCTGTTCCACCGGGCCTTTGGAGAGGGAGATGGGTAGGGTGGGGTGCGGTGGAGGGGGGGGGGGGGAGTTCCGCCCTTTTAGTTTATTTTTAGTATTTAATGTTTTAATGATATTTTATGTGTATGTTTTTTCTTATGTTTTATTTATGCATGTTGTAAGCCACCCGAGCCGCTCTGTGAGCAGGAGGGGGCGGGGTAGAACAACAGTAAATAAAAATAAATAAATACATAAAGAAATAAATCTCGCCCACCAATGCAGAGGATGTGCTTGAAGGGGTGCAGACGACCAGTTGTGAATTAGATCCATGCCTGTCTTGGTTGGTGAAAGCCAGCCAGGAGACACTGGGGGCATTGCTGGCTGGGGTTGTCAATAATAATAATAATTAATAATTTAATAATTAGTGGGTTTTTTAATGTATCATCCACCCTCTGCTCAAGAAACCATCTCTTGATGTTGACTCCCCTGCCAGCTATTTCCCTATCTCTAACCTCCCCTTTTTGGGGAAGGTTATTGATTTAGTGGTTGCCTTGCAGCTCTAGGCACATCTCGATGCTAACAGTTTCCTGGACCCATGTCAGTCAGGTTTTGTCCTGGGCATAACACTGAGATGACGCTTGTGGCCTTGCTTGATGAGCTCTGCTTGGAAATTGACTGGGGAAATTGTACCCTGCCATTTTTTTTAGATCTTTCAGTGGTCTTTGATACCGTTGACCACAGGATGTTGTTGACATAGCTGCGGGCAGGGACGTGGAGAATGGAGTGCTGGCACTTTTCCTGCAGCACCCCTCAGCAGCCTGTGTGGGGGGCTGGCCAGGGTGTTCAGGACTGCTCTTGAGTAGTTACGCTCATTCCTGGCTGGGAGAACCCAGAGGGTGGTGATGGGGGGTGGCTCATTGTTTCCTCTGGAGTGAGGTACCATCAATATGCAGATGACACCCAACTCTATTTCTCCTCTTCATCTGACCCAGGTCCTGCAGTCTTGGTGCTTACCTGCCTGGCTGCCATTGGGGCCTGGATGCGAGCGAGCTGATTGAAACTGAATCCAGACAGGACTGAGGTGGTGATAGCTGGCCAATCTGGTGACACGGTGGAGGTGGGAACCCCTGTCATTGACGGGGTCTGGCCTCCCCTGGTCACTCAGGTTCGCAGCCTTGGGGTGCTCTTGGATCCACTGCTGTGTCTGGATTGTCAGGTTGCTCCAGTGGCCAGGAGCGCTTTTTACCAACTTCATCTGGTGAGAAGACTGTGATCTTTTCTATCCGATTCTGATCTGGCCACCGTCATCCATGCCTTCGTAACTTTGAGGTAGACTACTGCAATGCACTCGACGTGAGGTTGCCCTTGAAGACTGTTTGAAAGCCGCAGTTGTTTCCAAGTGTGGCGACCTTCCTTCTGTTGGGGACGGGTTGCTGGGAGCACATTACATGGGTGCTCCAGAGTCTGCACTGACTGTCAATAGCTTTCCGGGCACAATTCAGGGGGCTGGTTCTAAACTATAAAGCCCTAAATCGCTTGAGTCCTGGGTATCTGAAAGACTGTGTTTCCCACTATGTTCCATCGTGGCTTCTGAGGTCAGTCGAGGGCTCCCTCTTGCGAGTGCCAACTGCTTGTGAAGTTGCTACAACAAAGGGGCTTGGGGGCGTTCTCAGTTGCTGACCCACAATTATGAAACTCCCTCCCCTTTGAGGTCCGCCTAAGCTCAAGCCTGGTGATCTTCTGGGGGAGATGTAGGACCTTCTTGTTTGGCCAGGCATTTGGCAGGCAGGAATAGGATTGGTTGGGATTGGGAAGGAGGATTGGTGGGTGGCAGGTGGGGTAAAGGGCGAGGTGGTTGGAATGATGGTGGGGTTTTAAGGGATGTTAATGTATTTTATATTCTTGATGTTGTAAACCCACCCACCCCAATCTCTAGAGAAGGGTGGGGTAAAAATGTAATAAAATTAATATTTTAATGTAAGAGTTGGTGTAGCCTAGCGGACAAGGCATTGGTTTTGGGCCTGGGAAACCAGCATTAAAATCCTGTCTTAACCATAAACTCCTTGGCTGACCTTTGGCAAGTAATTATCTCCCAGTCTCAGTTTCTCCACCTGTAAAATGGGTATAATAATGATTGGGGTGACTATATTTCCCTATGCTGAAAAAGAGACATAATTTCCATTAGAGTATCATGCATTTTTCTCTCAAGTGTACCCTCAAGTATTCAATGCAATAATCATATATATGAATGTAATGTGTAACATGGCAATCTTGTACTGGGAAATGCAGCAAAACGTACCTTTTTTATTTTTAAAATCAATTCATAAAATATTTTCCATGTACAAATGAAAATTAACTTTAATCAGAAGATCAGCTTTAGCAGAATTGATTTTTAGCCTCCCTCTCCGAGCTACCTGGCTCAGTTCCTCTTGGCTGCGGTCATGGCCATGTAATCCCTGGTGCCATGCATCCCAGTGTGATGCCATTGCTGCTGCTAGGGCTAAAAATCATTCTGGGTATTTTCTTATTTTACAACGAGATTCATGATTCTTGGTTCATTCTTGGAAATGAGAACAAACTGAGAAATGGGCCAGATTTTTGTTGAAGAAAATGTTGAGAAAAACAAATAAAAGTAAAAAGTACTTAGTGTGCGGCTGCTGGTCTCTAGTTTGGTGGCTGCTCGCTGCTCCCTGCCTTCCTCTGCATTCTGCAGAGAGCTGAGCTTGCTCTCTGTGTCCCCAGCCACACTGCACTCTGCAGAGCTTAGCTGGGACCCAACAGTAAATTATGTGAGTGGGGAGGGGAGATGGGAAGCCTCTTCTACTACTACTTATTTCTATAATGCTACTAGTTATACGCAGCACTGTACAGTTACACACAACATAAAGACAGTCCCCTACTCCATGGAGCTTACAATCTAATCAGTAAGCTCTTCCCAGTTGTGTGCAACACTTTAATTGGTCCTCGTTTCCAGGGGTACCGATATCAAGGCAGCTGTGCTGCTGACCCCCATCTCCTCCAATATTGGGTTCGGCCCATCTCTGTTAGGATCTTGCTCTGGCTGCTTCCCACTTCCTGGGAAGGCTGGCTAACCCCCATTGGGGCTGTCCCTTCTGCTGGTGTCACACTGACACCAACACCTGCAAATATGGGACAAAAAGGCCAATTTTGGGGGCGGGGGAAGTTGGGACGCTTGGGCTAGAATAATGGACTGTCCTTTTACAAATGGGACATATGGTCACCCTAATAATGACCTACCTCGCAGGGTTTTTGCAAGGATGAACCAGATAAAGCTTGTAAAGCACACTGATCACTGAAAGTGCTCCATAAATAATGCTAATAAAACAACAACCTTTTATATAAATCTAGTTGCACAGTATCACAGGGAACACTTACAGCAATTAATAAAAGATCCTATCACACTTTTTGGAACAGCGAGCAGTGCTGTTGTCAAATCCCCCAATTTTGCCAAACTAAATTTCCTGTGAACTCACTAAAGTCCCTACTGTGAACTCAGTTCGTTTCATATGCAAATTCCCTTTTCCCTGTGAAGTTGGTCCCTACTACACCCCTACCCATATGCTTGCTTCAGCCTGGTCCTCTCTTCCATTTACTGTTACCTATTGTTTCTTCACCTCTTACACCATCTATTTTTTACAACTATGTTGGAAAATATCTGACATCTCTCTCCTTTTTTTCTCCCCATCTACAGCCCTCTTTCTAGTTACTTTGGCCTATCCATTTCCCCCAAGCCATTGCCATACCTCCTCATATTATTTTATTTATTTAGATTTTTATCCTGCCCTATCTCCTAAGGCTCAGGGTGACTAATACCATAAAAGAGATAAAATATAAAGTAAGATGTCTAAAATACTTAGAATACCTCCCCACCCCCCACTCAAGGATCTACCTCACCTGTTAAGGATGTTTTCAGATAGACCCTTATCCCGGGATAAGAGCATTATCACCGGGATAGTTTGTCCATCTAAACGCTGTCAACAGTGATTATCCCAGGATAACAAAAATATCGGGGTTTATAACAACCAGTTGTTAAACTATCCCGGGATAATGTCCATCTGAACGACATACCCCAGGAGAGTCAACGATCCCAGTGATTAGCGCCACAGAGTCTAATGGCAAGGGATGTGCTCAGAAATGCTCAGCTGCACAGAGGATGTGACATTGCCGAGAACATGATGTTTGAGTCCCAGAAAACATTGCGCTGAACTCGACAGAGAAGCACTGCGGGATTTTTAATTCAACCCAGAGACTCTAATCACAATGTACTGTTCACATGCACTATCCTGGAATTAAGTTATCCCAGGACAGAAAGGTCCATCTAAACAGGTACCACTTTGGTTGATTTCAGACGTGACGGGGCGTCTATTGGCCCCGTCACAGAATCACTGTTTGATTCCCCGCCGGAATCAAATAGTCACGTCCAACAGATGTGCTGACTGATTCCGGCGGGAAATCTGGGGGGGGGGAGCAGGGCTGCGTGGTGCAACGTGCGGCCATACAGCCCTGCCCCCCCCACGCTCCCGCAGCTGCCTGCCCTCCTGGAGATGGGCAGGTGCAGTGGCCAATCCGGCTGCTGTACCTGATTCTGACCCGGGGTCTGGGCCACGGCCCAGAATCGGCGGCGGTAACAGATGTTGCCGGCTGCCGATTCCAGGCCATGGTTCAAATAACCACGCTTTCGGAGATGGTGCCCGGACCATCCTCGAAAACGTGGTTATTTTGCTCACCACCGGTGGTTCACCGTGGTGGACATCTGATGGTGAGCAACCAGACATTACGCGATCATCCGCCACCACAGGGTATTGACCGTGCTTGACTGTGATCTTGTAACGTCTGAAAATACCCTTTGTTATCCTGTGATAATACTCACCGGAGATTATTCTAATTATCCTGAGATAGTTTGTTCATCTGAAAACACCCTAAATACTTGGCCAGATAAATAAGACTTACACTGCCTCTGGAAGACAATCAAATTTGGATTTATTTATTTATTTAAATTTTTACCCCACCCTTCCCAAATAGTCTCAGGGCAGTTTACAAAATATAAACACATGTAAAACAGCTAAAAAAATCCCCTAGCCCCAACCTTTTCCCTAGCCCCAACCTTTTCCCTAGCTCCTGCACCCAACCCTATTCCGAATCCTGACTGAAAACGCCTGACCAAACAAAAAGGTCTTACATCTCTTCCAGAAAACAATCAGGCTCAGATTTAGGTGGATCTCCAAGGTGAGGAAGTTCCATAATTGGGCGGCAGTCATTGAGAACAGGGCAAGCCCTACCACAGGGCCGGCCCTACCACTCGGGGTCCCCAGCTCCCGGCCTGACAGTGGCTGGGAGCTGGGGACCCCGAGTGCAGGGCCCCCGGCCTACTCCGACTGACAGGCAGCAGAGGAGGCCAGCAGGAGTGAGGGAGAAGTAAAGGCCCCACCTCTCTCTCACTCCATAGGTGCCCCCTCCTGCCTGTCAGTCTCTCGGCCAGGGGAAATGAGGGAGAGGCGAGACCCTGTCTCTCTCTCCCTCATTTCCCCTGGCCGAGACTGTGACAGGCGGGGGGGGAGGGGGGAGGACAGCGAAACATCCGGTGGTGGCAGGCAGTGCAGCGGCAGGTTTAATCTGCTGCTGCGGTGCCCGCCCTGCCTGAGGCTCCGAGCCTGGGATGGGGCCCAGGTTGGTGGTGGCGGCGGCAGCAGTGGATAAGGTAAGTGATCTGATGGCTGCTCAGGCTTGAGGATGGGCAAAGGGGAGTGCCCCTCCGCCCATCCCTGAGACAGGCCCGGGTAGTGTGCCTCCCCCAGACTGGGCAGGGGAGTGCCCCCTGAGCCGGAGAGTGTCGCTAGGCCCACCGGCTGCTGCCGGCAATAGAAAAGGCCCCCACCTTTCTTCCCTGCCCTGGGCCCCACATATCCTAAGGCCGGCCCTGACTGAGAACGCCTCTCTGCATGCCCTTGTTGTGCAAACTTCATGGGCAGATGGTACACACGATAGGGTACTCCCTGCCAACCTTGGAGGCTGTGACGGATTTTAAGGGAAGAGGCAGTCTTTCAGCTAGCTGGGACCCAAGTCATTTAGGGCTTCCTAGGTCAAAACCAGCACCTTGAATTGTGCCCAGAAAGCTCTGGAGCACTGGTGTAATGTGCTCCTGATGACCCGCCCCTGACAGAAGGCCGGTCACGATGTTCTGCATCAGTTGCTGCTTAGGGTTTGCCGCTTGCTAGGTTTTGTGGGAGTGGACAGGTTTGCAGTTATTGCAAATCAGAACAAGCCAAGAATTTCCTGAATTCTAACAAGAAAGGTGAGAATCTTGCTAATGGCCCTTCTTCGCAAAAGACCTGGAAAAGGCCTTTTGCAAACCATGTACTCACCAGAACTGCTCCAGCCGCTGGGTCTCTCTCTCCCCGCTCGGCTTCTCTGCGCACGCATGGGGGGGGGGGGGAAGTGAGGTCACAAAAATGAAAAACAAACAAACAAATGCACTGTGCATGTGCAAATGGCTGCCGTGGCCATTCTGGGCATGTGTGGCTCTTTTCCAAGATGGTGCGGGCTGTGTCCGCACCATTTTGGAAAAGGGCAGACAGTTCTATGCATGTTCAGACCAGCTGCCCTTTTCCAAAATGGTGCCAATGCAGCCCATGCCATCTTGGAAAAAGGCCAGGCATGCGCAGAATGGCCATGGTGACCATTTTGTGCATGCACAGAGCATTTAAATTTTTTTTCCCCAAGAATCTGGCAAGATCTTGAACCCTTAGCAAGATCTTCTCAAGATTTTGCTGCTGGTTCTCAATTCTCATCAGATTCTCATGAGAATCATTTTGATTTTCATTTCAGCTCTACTCTTTAGCAAGTGGTATGTGGATCGTGACCATGAAATATCTGTTAGAGTTAAATTGGTGCATTTGTGCTTTCACAGTCTTTATTTGGGTGAAATTCCATCTCTACAGCATTGACTTGAGCGGAGCTGGAATTTCCTCATTCTACGCCTATAGAGGATATTGTTTCACCACAATTAAAAGTTACCCACAAAGAAAAAAGAAACCTCTTTTGTCTTTGTTATGATGGAAGAAAGCCAGAAGCCTCTTTTAACAGCATTGTTCTAATTCTTTTAAACTTCGATCAAAAGCAGAAAAGATCAAGGGATGAAAGAGCAAGAAAAGAAAATCTTGTCTTTAGTATCCTGCAAAGACTTATGCATGTGTCACGGAGAAGCAGTAATACAAACTGAAGAGTGACAGTTCCTCCACATACCCCCAAGCCCACCCCTCAAAGCCTTGCTCCCCTACTTCTGTAATTAGTTAATAAATAATAATAATAATTAATAACAGCCACAACAATAAATAATTTATATCTCACTCTGTCTCAAAGACTCAGGATGGGGTAACAAAACACACAAAACAGCATTGAAATCTCCTAAAAAAGTCATCTAGACTTTTCCCCACCAAACCACATTCCCCACTTGCTAAATGCTTGGCCAAATAACCAGCTTTTACATCTGAAACACAGACAGAGGAAAAACCTTGTCACCTCCCACCCAATATCCTACCTCTCAAATCGGGGGGTCCCCAACCCACCGCCTAATCTCTTCACCCAGCCCATGCCCCCTCACAGAGGGGCCATGACAATCTCCAAATCCTTCCTTCCCTATCACCCCCACAATACAACTGATAGGTCCCCAATACAATTGTAATAATCACTGATAAGGACACTACAAATTCCCACCCCAACAATTATAATTAACATTATCAATAGTTAAATAGCCCCTTCTAGCAAAGAGCTCCCACCCACTCCCCTGTCCCTCACCCAGCAGCGAGGGTAGTTTTAAAAGCAGTTTTAAACAGCAAACTTTGAAAAATGAAATTACACACATCCCATCCCATCCCATAAGCCAGGCATGAACTCTTGACCTTCAGTTGTCCTCTACAGAACTTTGGAGACACGTGGTTTGAATGATATCTTTTATTAGACCAACTGCTGTGGACCGCTAGCCAAGTTAAGGGAGTGGACAACAATTTCCTTCTTCCCAGACTCGGAGAGGGAAGTTCCTCCACCCCATCTATCTGTATTTACATTCATGGGTGCCCAATGATTAACTTTAAGCACAGCAGTACTTCCAGCCCCCTGCACTGATGCAAGATTCACCAGACCAAAACTGCCCCCACAGAAGAATCTACCAATAGAGAAATAGAAACCATAATAAAAAGTTGCCTCAGGTAAAAATTGGGAGTGACCAGGGAACACGGATGCCTGAAACAACAGAGAGTGATTATTAATATCGATCAAAATGATCCAAAGAAGCAAGCCATGCCCCATGCTGTAGGCGAAGGCCAAACAAACAAACAAAACCCTCAGTCCCTGCTAATCAGACCTGGGGTAAAATAACTTTCCAACTCCAATTACAGCAGTCGGACTCTGACATACTTCCCAATAGTCTCTCTAGGAGGGACAGCACTCCTTTTGGTGCTGAATCCCACTGTCCTTTTTCAGTTTAGACTCTGAGATAAAGAAGTCCACTAGAATTCAAGTTTCAGGCACCTCTTTCCTAGTTGTCCTAGTTGGAGAGAACAACGGAGAGATGACATAATGACAAGAAACGATGTGGAACGAGAAGCAGGAGAACTTCTGTGCCTCTTCATGCACTCGGAATGTCGGGAGGTGTTGTAGGGTATAGGTGCACGAGGGGGCGGGGCTTATTCATTGCAGGAGTGGTGCAAGTTGTCCCTCGTTGGCTGCTGGAAATGTTGAGATGTATGCTGTGAGCATCTGTGGGAGATCCACAAGTCAGACACACAACATATGATTTCAATACTCTGGCACCGGAACATGCCTCACCATCAGTCTTACCTCCAGTTTTGAAACATCTTGGATGGTTTAGGAAGAAAGGAAGGGGTGAGGGTGGGGAAACCAAATTAAGGGCATAAAAAATATTAGTTTCTTCCTGTGGCTTCATATTGAAAACTCATTCCAAGTTCTGTCTCCTAAATTTATCCAACTCTGTTTTAAAGCTAATTCTCAGATGTTTGTAGTTAAGTGCATGTGTATGCATTTGCATAATCAGGGCCTTGTTTCCCAACCATGCTTAGAATTGCTCATAAAACCAGAGGAAACCAGATTAGTTGTGTCTAATATACATGCAAGCAGAATCACCTTTTCGCATACTTTTTCAAATATAGAAATAAAGAATTCCAGTTAGAACCAGCCAGCTGGGAAATGCTCAAAATTTCTATTTTTCAATGAAATGCTTCATATTTTTGAATCTGTTTTTTTATAACAAACATACACACACACAACTGGATAAAACTGGATAAAGTTTTAATCTGAAAATATTTCCCCCTATTTTGATTGGCTCTGATAGCTACCTCTTGGTAATTTCTTCAAAGCA
>QEPC01006683.1:1751999-1774013 GCA_003113815.1 Sphenodon punctatus | reverse complement strand
TCCCACTCTCCTGTTATTTTGATGTCTATGTAAGACCTGGCTATTCCGCCAGGCCTTTGGCGAGGGGTAGGGGTTGGGGGGTGGGGTTGGGGGGGAGGAAGTGTTGTTTTCCCCCCTACATAATGTGGAATTTTTAACTGTTTAAAATGTTTTAATGTTTTTTATAGTTGTTGTTTGCCGCCCCGGGCTGCCCTATGGGCAGGAGGGGCGGGTTATAAATTTTGTATAAATAAATAAAATAAAGTCAATTTAATTCAATCCAAAGGAGGCTGTTTCAAAGTGCTCTGGAGAAATACTGACAGCTGGCTTGGGGAGCACTTTCACTCACTCCCGAGCACCAGGTTGAGAATCCCTGCTTTACACAGATGGGCCACCCAGGGGGTGGAGCAGGTGTCCATCTAAAGACACCCATAGTGTTAGGATTGTGGCATATGTTTTAACAATGATAGGTTCAACAGTACTCATAGTTGAAAACAGAGCTAGTCTCAGCCTTACCACAGGGAGGCTTAGGGCAACCGTCCTGGGTTCCACACTTCTGGGGGCCCCACAGAGGCACCCAATTTCACCAGGGTTGGGTGCAGGGCCCTGCTTTCTTCCAGAAGGGCCCCAAATATGACCATCTGTAGGGCCCCATAGAGGGTGTGCCTGAAGGTGCAGGGCCATGGGAAATGGGGAGTGAGCTACCAGAGGCGCTGAATTTTATATTTGCCCTGGGCCTCGTAAATTCTAAGGCTGACCTTGGTTGAAACCGTATTCAACGTGCTAGTTATCCTGAAAGCTGATGAACTCAGTGCCTGAATGAAGGGATAGTTAAGGCTACAACAATACTAAACCAATGTTTCCATGCATCCACTCTGAATATTTTTTCACCATTCCTATATATATGTTTCGTGAATAATCTTGTAAATCCAATTGGCTGGCAGAACTCACTGTCATAAATAGTGATTAAAAGTGAATATTGGCAAACCATTTTGAGAACGCCAATTTGAAATTCTGAAATTGTGCACCGAAAAACTGATTCCAAAACATAATTGTGCTCAATTAGCTGTGATACAGAAATATACTACATAACCTGTGTTGCCAGACAAAACTAACCAATGCAGGATGGTTTAAATGAGGAACAAGTTAAATGAAGTCAGTGGAGCTACATCCGTTAATTAGTGGGTAGTTACTGGTTTCATCACATCTTGAGACATGAGCGCTTTACGCTGCTTTACATTTTTAGGCGGTCTGCCCTAACCATAGATGTTTCTTTCCAGAGAGATGTTTAATTCTGCTGCTCTTGTTCTCACTACTACTATGTGGAGGGAGTTCTGCAGAATTAATATGACTTGTGTAAAAAAACATACTTCTCCTTGCCAGTTTTCAATTGCCTGTGTCATTGGGATGCTTTTTTTTTTTTATTCCCATGGGGGAAGGAATAGTAAAACATGTTCAGTCTATCTTTCTCTGACCATCCATTGTTTCATATAAATCCGGAATAGCTAAAGAGTCCTATTTTCAATCTGTTCTCATGCAAAGTTCTGTCCAAGCCTCATAACTTTTCGTCGCGCTTCTTTTGACCCCTTCTGTTTCAGCTAGTAGTCTGCTCAGTTTCTCCTTGCTTCATTTATTCATCTTCCATTTTATTTCTTTTAGTTTTTCTTTTTTGCTTTGTTCTTTTTTCCACTCCTCTTTTTTTCTTTTCTCCTCAAATTTTGCCAATCCTCACTCCATTGAAGTCAATGGCAAAACTCCCATCGGAATGAGGATTACATACGAACGTTTTATTAGCTTAGTTCCTTAGTTTGTAACGACTAAATTTTGGAGGTCCCATGGGGGGCAATTGGTAAAGCCAGCCATGAAATTATTTGCGCTTAAAACCAGACCCGCTGCATTGTATGGGGCAGAAATCTGGGGCCTGTCTGTGGCTGGTGACCTTGAAAGGCTACAAAATCACTTTTTAAGAGCGATTCTTATGGTCTCGCAATCGGTCCCGGCCTGTCTGCTCAGATTCGAAACGGGAATGCTCCCAATGGAAGTTAAAATAAAGATGGCAACTTTGAATTATTGGTCCAAGTTTACCAACATGCCTGAGTTCCGCCTCCCTCATCAATGTTACATCGAGGCAGGGAATTGGTGTTCTCACAGGCTCTGGAGGAACAAAGTTGCTAGGCAGCTTCAATATTTGGGTCTTTCAAGTGAAATGTTAGCTTCTCTGCCACTCTGCACCCAAAAGCGCCTAATATATAAACAGCTGAGAGATCAAGCCACCCAGACAGACTTGAGTACAATATATTCGCTTAGCTGTGCTCCTTTCTATAAAATGTTTAAGCAGCTACATATGTGTGAGGAATACCTGGAAATGATGGAAGTTCCGGGTTTAAGGAGGGCTATGACCCTGCTTCGATTGGATCTTCTCCCATCCAATTTTTTGAAAGGGCGGAGATCTGGTGTGCGGTGGCAAGATAGGATCTGTCCCTGTGGCCTAGGTTTAGTAGAAGAACTTCCCCATCTAATGTTTGCATGCCCTCGGACGCAGTTTCTTAGAGACACCCATTTGACACCATGGCTCTCTCGGATGAGTAATCGGTCACCTTTGCAGTTATTGCTATATTGCATCGGAAGTAAATCCCAGGAAGTCATTTTTGGGATGGCAAGAATGGCCCGAGATTACATCTCAATGTGTTCTGAAAATTTGGATATCTAGATGTGCAGATGAATTTCCTAGTCACAGTTTTATGTTGGTTTCATGTTAATGTTATGTTGGGGCATGGCTGCGGCTAGTGCTTCAACAAAGTTTTGATTATTATCAGACTAGAGTATTTACTTACAAATGCAGATTAGTGCAATTGCATTTTGTAGGGGCTAAGTGTGTCGTCACAAGCCCCGGGAAGGGAAGGGCAAGGCATTTTGTTATCCCCCAAGGGAGGGTATTAATAGGGGTATTATAGGGTTATATGGGGACTTTGGGGAGTGTGTTTGTCCCCAAGTTCTCTCAGTTTTGTCCTATAATGTGTCCTTTGGTTAAGATATTTCCACAAGGCTTAAGGGCGTTGCTATAGCTGTGAGAAGGGTAAGACATGGGAGGATAGGGAAGACTGAGAACTACTCCCCTTGAGAACTTTATGTGTAATCTGCCTATCAAACTATATATTCATTGTATCTCCTTCTGACCTTCCTGCAGTTTAATTATATATTATTGTTACGGGACTCAAAACCTGGCCTCAAGCCTGTTGACATTCCGGTGGTGTTGTAAAACCTGTCTGTTTGCCCAGGCCTTTGGGGTGGGTTAGGAGTTTTCATCTCCCCTACCCTGTTTTAATGTTAAATTGTATCCCGGGGCCCTGTTTTAAACATTTAAATAGTTTTGATATTTTAAATTGTTTTATATTTGTTTTTATATGTATTTTTTTATTATTGTTGGAAGCCGCCCCAAGCTGTTCTCAGGAGGGGTGGGGTATAAATTTAGTAAATAAATAAATAAATAAATAAATATAAAACCCAGTCCAAATGCCTCATGCCTGCCCCCTTTTCATTTCTGCATTGTCCCACAATTGTAGGCTAGTGGGATTGTATTTGCAGGGGCCAAGTGTGCCACCGCAAGCTCCGGGAAGGGCAAGGCACTTTGTACCTTTCTAAGGGTTTGCATATCCTGGACATAGGGGTTCTCTAGGAGTAGATCAGCTTTTAGGTCTTTTCCTGATGCCCCGTTAATTGTGTATGTGGTCAAGCTATTTCACAGTGTTTTAGGAAGAGTAAGTCATGAGAGGATCGGGAAGACAAAATTACGTTCTCGTGAACTCTAGTTTATATTTTGTTTATTATATTAATCCACTTGTATTTTATTTTGTTTTTATGGATTCAAATGTATTTAATGATATATTACTTTTGTTATGGCCTAAGGCTAAACAAATAAAACCTTTGATTGATTGTTTGATTGAGTTCCTGTGTGTCTCCATGGTGTTTCTGGGAAGGAGAGGGTGGGTCCAGAAGTCACACAGATGCCTGGGGAGAATTTTTGTTCTGTTTTCAGAATAGAATTCCACTGTGCTGTGTTTGATCTGTCTCCCTCTGACACTAGGGTTGTTACCCCTCTCAGGAAGGAAACTTGCAGGTGATGGAGGCACATCAGAAAAGCAGTGGGGGGAAGGGGGCTGTCACAGTCCCTTGCTGATATAATCCTGCCTTTGAAGAACATTGCTATATCACAGCGCACTCCACAGGGGTGAGGCCACGTCAGAAATGGGTTGAGGGTGAATAGAGTGCCTAGGGTCTGCTCTCTGCTGCCCCCGGAAGCCCCAGTTCTCCAGGTTAACCATAGTCTTGAGCTGAAACGAGTTCCTGGAAAAACAGGTGTATCCGGCACATTTCTGGTACTTGAATTGACTCAGAATGTTCAGGTACTTTTTGGTACCTGAACTGGCTTTCGATCAGATACCCAAAATACCAGCATACTGACATACCATTTTTGACCTGATTTTTCGACTTCCGGTTCCAGAAATTCTTTTGGATATTTTCTCAGATTTTCAGATAATTTGGGGTACTTGGAAACCAGCATTTTTGTTTTTCGAGTGCTTGAATGGTATTCGGGCACTGATTTCGATACCCGAAACAGCACTAAAAAATGCAGGTATTACCTGCGGGTATCAAATCAGGTAGTCATTTCAGCTCTACCACAGACACCTCTTACTGACCTGGAGAAATTGGGTCAAAGCCCCAAAGAGGTGATAACGCTATCTGATGCCCACTTCCAATACAGCAACGTAAATGCCTATTTAGTTGATAACCCTACTAGAGTTCTGCAGTACTCGATTTGGTCATTATACTACAGCAGAGGTTGGGAACCTTTTCCTTCCCAAGGGCCACTTTAAAAATCAGTACAAGCTCCAGGGCCACCTAGAAGTTGTGAGCGGTGGTGCTTAAAGGGGTGCTCCCCAGAGTGGCCCTACCCGGTCCTCACTCCAGCCCTGCTCACTCTGACATCTTCTTTCTTGGTGGGGTCCTTTGCAAGTAGCCCGAGTTCAAGGGAATTTTCAGAGTGGGTGGAGGCAGAACATTGGCCCCACTCTCTCCCCCACCCACTCTGAACGTTTCCTTTCCGTCTGCTTGTAGCAGGCCTTCCTAGAGTTTGGGGACCAGGCTCAACTGTGTCCCCTTGCTCTAGGGTAGCTACGCCCCTGTGTGCTTGCCCTCATCTCTGCTCCTTTACCCTGAGCTTAGACTTTTGGTGCCTGGGGGTAAGAACTGGATTTAGGCGCCACATCCAGGAACTGGAAAGAGACCAAATAAAATCTAGCTGCAAGCCACATTTGCCCCCTGGGCCAGAGGCTCCCCACCCCTGTATCTGCCTTCCTTATCCTAGGGATAAAAACACCCATGTATCCTCATTACTACTACATTGATCAACACTGGGAAAGAGACTTGGGATGATACCTATCTTATCTGACAGCACCACACCTTACTTCCTTAGCGTTGCTTGCTGGACCAAAGCACGTCTTTTCTCCGCCTTGCCACAGAACATAATGTTATGTGATACAACAATGTTTTACAGGTGAAGTACCCGATTGGGCCGGGGAGCGGGGCACCGGGCTGTCAGTTTCATCATGAGGAAATCGGTCTTTTGGTGTAATTTTCCTCCAGTAATTAGTCTCTCTGTGATTTTTAAACTGCATGTCATGTGGTGAATGCAACATGTTTGACAGCATACCTGCCGGGGAAAATATCTTCCATGGTGGTAAGGAAATCTCATTTTTCATTATAGACTTCAGGAAAAAAAATTCCATGTGACACTTTGGAACAGTCAGGGGCCGGGCAACTCTTTATGGCAGCAAAAACCCTGCTTATGCCAGGGATCATGTGACACAATGATACCCTTGTATTATACACTAAATATAAATGTATAAGGGGAAGGTTTGTCATGATGGGAAATTGCTGGTATCCTCCAGTCAAAACATTAACGTTCGTTCCTGGGATAAGAAATGGCATTAGACCTCCCAGCCACTTCTCTATCCCCTCAAAAGATGTATTCTCAACTGCATAAATCCAGTTGCACACCCAGAAAATAGAGGCAAAGTTGTGACAATATATATTTTTTTAAAATTCAATTGAAAAGTTAAGGCATGGGTGAAGAAACCTTTCTCCTTCATGGGACACTTTGAAAATTAGTCCAATCTCTGAGGGCCTCATAGAGGTTGGAGGGGTGGAATGTTTAAGAGGGTGTGCTCAGAAAGAGGAGAATCTTGATGATGGCTCTGGGTCTTGAATCTGTCCCCTATCACTGTGTGCGTACTTTAATCCCTGCTATCTTACTCTGAGCCCAGTCTTTCAGAGTTTGGGAGCAAAAACTGAATCCAGGGGCCAGATCTAGGCCCTGGAAAAGGGCCAAATAAAAACTAGCTGAATTTGGCCCCATTCCCCACCAGTGGTATAAGTGAAGGAAATGGTTGCAAAGCTTTTTGTCAGTGCAAGCCGATTGTGAGACTTAAATATAATTCTGTGACCTCAAACAGCAGCAAAGGGTAAAAACAAACATGACTGCAGTGTGGGGACAGTCCAGCCTGGGGTGGGAAGTCACGGCAGAGTCTGGGCTTGCTTGCAAGCAGACTGTGCTGTTGGTTGCTGGTAGGGATGTGAGAACGTGGTTCAGATGTTTGGAGTTCAGACCGAACTTGGTTTGTTCGGACGACTGAACCGAATGTCCGAACCGAACTCAGAAACGAACAAACAGTTCGGTCATGTTCGGGTGAGTTCGGATGAGTTCGGGGGTGGGAAAAACATGACTGGAAGGCCCATTCGGGTGGGAAAAACATGACTGGAAGGGGGAGGCAGCTGAGGAGCAGACTTCCTGGCATCAGGGGTGGAGACCAGGGGTGGTCTCAGGGCCAAATGATACTGATACCAAAAAAATCTTCGAATTCAGTATCAATATCGGTACTGATAGCACTATTTTGAATGTTCAGCCATGTTCGGCTGAACTGAACTCCGCTGAACCGAACAACCAAACCCAAACTCGGTTTTTGAACCGAACGGCTGAACATCCAAACCGCGTTCTGTTCGCACATCCCTAGTTGCTGCTGCTGGGAGCTGTTGGGGACTCATCTGTGTTTTCCTCCCCTCCCCCCTCTGCAGGCATACAAGGGCTGTGCTCTGCCAGAGGTGCAGCCTCTGGCGGGGCCCGAAGGGTGGCAGCAAAAGGGTGTGGGCCGTTTTGTGTCCGTTAGGAGGACGGCTGTTGAGAGTCCCCCTTTAAAACCATCTGGAACTTTAGGCAGAGTTCTACCTTCCTTTGGAAGTCTACTCCAGCACTGTTGGTGAGTGTATTGTTGTATTTTATTTGTTGAAATTTTATTAATATCTCTCTTTTATGGTGGTGAGGCTCCTGGGGAGAGGAGAGTTTTGTGCCTATTGCTCTGGAGACCTGAAGTGCAGCCAGTGCCTGTGCTTCTGGCGTGGGAACCAGTGGAAGTTTCCCAAAAATAATTGCTGTGGACCCCCTCCTATGAGTGTGGTGTTTATGATGTCTGCAATGGTTTGTGATTTTGGAATATTGTTTATTCCTCTGTGATCTTCTGTGGGCTGGTTATCTAGGCGATTTCCAGCTCAACACTGACCTATTTATGGCCTAGGACTTTAAAAGGGTGCCCTTGTGCACACAATCTTAGGTGCCCGTGTGGGCTGTGACGAAGCTTTGTTTGTTTGTTTTAATTTTGGTTTTTAGGTGCCAAGGCATGTCATAGAAAAATAAGAGGGATGGAGGGTTGGGGGGTGGGACCAACAATTCCCCCCCTCCCCCCACTCAAGCAATGGAGAATTGAGGACTATTTTTCTGGATCAATTAGGCAACAGATGAGAGGGACTAACTTCTCTTTGCTGCCTCCTTTTGAGACCCCCTCTTGAGCTCTGGGTCCAGGATCAGGGGGTACTTCTGAGTGTCTCACTATGAGTTTAAGGGAAATGGAGGTGAGTTTGCTGCCTGCTTTAGCTCAGAAGGCTCCTGAAACTAACGTGGCAGACCCTTTGAAAATGGGGGGAAATTGATGCCTAATGGACACCTTGAGAATAGGGATATGCGAACAGAACAGGGTTTGGATGTTATGCCGTTCAGGCTGAAAACTTAGTTTGGGTTTGTGGGTTCGGACCCCCCCCCCAAAAATTCAGAAAATTCAGCCACCTGGAGGCTTCAGGCACTCCAGGGGTGCCTGTGGGGGCATAGCAGGTCGTTGGAGACACAGCAGCAGCAGCAGCAGCAGAAGCAGCAGCGACCTGGGAAGGCTTGGGGCTTGGCACCCTGGGTTTCCTGGGCAGGTTGGCTCGGTGCTTGGCCCTGGGCATGGCTGTCTGTCTGAGACTCAGCGGCAGCAGCAGAGGCTGGGAAGGCTTGGGGTTTGGTGGTTGGCCTGGCACCCCTATTCGGCCAGGCATTGTAGGCTGCCATGAATCGACGGAGCAGCAGCAGAGGCCCAGTCAAGGCTTGGTGGATGGCACCCCTACTCTGTCGGGCATTGCAGGCTGCCTGGATTTTTGTCAAGCACTCTGTGTGTGGCCATGAGTGGGTGCTCTGTGGTATGACACCTGCCACTGATGCATTATGCAGTATGCCCAGTATGGCACCCCTGCTTGGCCAGGTGTTGCAGGTTGGTATTATACTCGACTGATCTCAAGAAGCTCTACTGCAAATTGGGCAAGCCTTGCCCAGTGGTGAATCTTGTGAACACCCAGTCCTCACCCGCTGGTGCACTCATCTGAGCTATGCCTGTCTACAAGAGCAAGGAGCAAATGGCTGACGTGCAGTACCAGCAGCAGCAGCAGCAGCAGCAGCAGCAGCAGCAGCAGCAGCAGCAGCAGCAGCAGACATTGGATTGCCAGGGCTCAGAGCCCGTGGCACAGCAGAGGTGGCATCAGCAGAGGCAGGAGCAGTGGACATTTGATTGCCATGGCACAGTACCCATGGCACAGCAGTGGCAGCCTCAGCAGCAGCAGAAATTAGATTGCCAGCCCACAGTACACATGGCACGGCAATGGCAGAAGCAGTGGACATTGGATTGCCAGGTCACAGTAACTGCGGCTGGCACCCATCCTTGGCCAGGCATTGTATACTGGCTGGCAATGATGGAGCAGCGGCAGAGGCCCAGCCAGGGCTTGGTGGCTGGCACCCCTACTTGGCCAGGCACCAAGACTGGCTGGCATTAGTGGAGCAGCAGCAGAAGCCCGGCCAGGGCTTGGTGGCTGGTATCCCTACTTGGCCGGGCATTGCAGACTGGCTGGCATCAGTGGAGCAGCGGGAGAGGCCTGGCCAGGGCTTGGTGGCTGGCATCCCTACTTGGCTGGGCATTGCAGATTTGCATTCTACACCGGATCTCAACAACCTCTTTTGGCCTGCACCAGGTGACGCACCACTGACAGCGCTGGTGGGAGGGGCAGAACATGGTGGCGACATAGCTTTTGGAGGGACAGCCATCACCTCAGCACCAGACATCTCCTCCACAGGACTAGTATATGCATCACTGTCCCCAATCTGAGATATGTCCCGCAAAGGGGAGTACTGGGACCCTGAGGCTGATCGACTGCCCATGCTGCTGCCACTCTCCCTGTGGCCCCTATAGCTTCTGCTGCTACTGCTGCTGCTACTGCTGCTCCTCTCCCTGCTGCCATTGCCCGGCGATTGGGCCCTGCCTCTAGCAGCCGGGATGGGATCCACCAGCCCTGGACTGCTGGGGATCACATGAATAATGGGGGACATTGGTGGCCCTTGAACATTCAACCCTGAAGCACCTGCACCTACTCCTGCAGCTGCAGCAGAGACAGCCGCAGCCTCCTGGACTGCAGGCCTTCCAGTGCCCTGTGTGGCAGTGGAGGACGCTGACACAAAGCGACACTGAACCACACCCCTAATGCCACTTCTGGGAGCCTCTGGATCCTGTCTCCCAAAATCAGGCCTGTGCAGTTTGGGGCGTGGTGATGGGCTTGTCCTGCTGCTGATGCCTGCCACTCCGCTGACCCGGCCCCTGCCACCTCTTCCACGTGCCCCATTGCCCGCCTTACAGGCAGCAGACCGGCCTCTCCTGCTTCCCTTCTCCATTTCTCCCACCCAAATAATGCAGAGGAAGATTTTATATATTCATTCATTCATTCATTCATTCAAATTTGGAATATAATATATATCTACACTAACTCTAACTGTTATTAACTATTGTAAAACCTATGGAACTGAATTGAATATTATCTAATATCTACAAAGGCCTAGTCCTACAAACACACTATAAAATATTAAAACTGAATCACTACACACTATCTCTATCTATCTCTGTAACTAAGCTAACTCCTACATCTATCGATCTATCGATCTATCGATCGGGATGGGGGGGGGGGACACAGACAGCTCACAAGAAACAACACAGGGCAGGGTACAAAACTGAAATGAAACCTAAATCAATCTAATCCTACTCCAAATAAATCCAAAAACAGGGAAAGGGAATCAGGGATGGATTATATACAGGGAGGAGGGAAGGATTCAATGGAGGGGAGGGAGAAACAACACAGAAAGGGGTAAAAATTAAAAATAACACCTAAATCTATCTAATCTAATCTAAATAAATGAAACTATGGAGGTAAATGTGTAGAAATGGGTGAAATAGGAGGAGGATGGCAATGGATTGGGAGGGACACAAACTGCTGGGAGAGGGAGAGTTCTGAAAACACCTGCTGACAGGATCAGTGGCTAGCTCAGTCACTGGGTGAGGGGATCAGGAGACAGGGAGGAAGCTACATGACAGGAAGGGGCATAGCAACAGAAACCTCTCAGCCTGTTCCCGATGCCAAGGGAACCGTGTTGTCAGTGCTGAGCTGACACATCCACACTAGGTGGTTTGATGACTCATCATCGAGGTTGCGAGAGAAGCGATAGAACGAGATAGACAGAGCAAATGGGAAGGCTAACCAGACCTACGGAAAAGGAGTGAAAGGGCCCTCGGTAGGGGGATCCCACTAGGATAAACTCTAAGGTGTATAGCTCACCCGAGTGGGAACAATTGAACATAAGACTCACACTGAGCAGGGGGAAAAACTAAACATAGGCTCACACCGAGCAGGGAGAACAACTAAGTATGGACTCCTACAGAGTAGGGGGGACAGTTAAGCAGGCTTCAACGGAGCAAGGGGGACAGTCAAGCATGGGGCACACAGAACAGGAGGGACAATCAGCAGAGGGTTCACGCGGAGCAAGGACGGCAGTTAAACATTGGGGTTTGCACAGAACATACCATTGGGAGGAGGTGGCCAAGACCCAGCAAGCATGGGGCACACACAGAACAGGAGGGACAATCAGCAGAGGGTTCACGCGGAGCAAGGACGGCAGTTAAACATTGGGGTTTGCACAGAACATACCATTGGGAGGAGGTGGCCAAGACCCAGAACGCAAGGTCGACAGAAGGGGCAGTACGAGCGCTCACCTGGCCCAGAGCAAACAGGAGTCAGAAAGGGAGCACAATATACAAGCTCACAACACTTAGAGGGAAAAACACAGGAATCAAACATTCACAGGAAGTCTGGGGTCGCACCCGTGCTGCACCACACTAGTAATACTCAACACCACAGACAAGAATGGGGAGGGGTAAGGGACGTTGCTCCACCAGCTTCCTGTGGCCACACAAAAGTTTAAATACTTCCTGTGGCCAATCGGCAGGACTAGGGCAACCAGCTACAATACACAAGGAGGGCACAATACACAAGGAGCAACCACACAAAAGGAGACAGAAGGAGGAGAAACCAACACCCTCACAAGCCCACCAGGTGGCGCAGGGAGCCAGAATGGTCCTCCAGCACCCCAAGAGCCATGGGTTCAAGGCCCAGCCTTGACAAGCTCTGAACAGGGGGGGAGGGCAATTACTTTTGTTTCTTGCTGCGCCCGTCTTACCACAAGCCCCATTGGCTCTGTGCAGCCTAGCCCGTAGCCAATTGCAGACTGCAAAGCCAGTGGTCTAAGGAAAAGAGGGATGGTGATTGAGCAGGCTGGCTGCTAGTCCAAGCCTCTCTCCACCCCTGGGGCCAAGAAGTCTGCTCCTCAGCTTCCCCCCCCCCTGGGGCTGCCAGCCAGGTTGTCCCGCCCGAACTCGCCCGAACGTGGTTGAACTGTTCAGGAGTTTCCACGTTCGGTTCGGGCGTCTAGTTTGGGCGTCCGAACTGGCTGAGTTCAGGTCAAACTCCGACTGTCCAAACCGCGTTTGCACATCCCTATTTGAGGAATGTTAATTATGATTTTGTACCTTTTGGAGAGTCTGGACTGGACTGGGCTGCAGAGCAACTGTGCCGGGGAGAAACATGAATGTGTGGCGGGCCAGTCCCACCCCCACCATGATGGGCAGCTGTGGTGGTTAATGACAGCCAGCTGTGGTGGCTTGCCATGGCAGTCCCTGACATGGTCCATGTCTGCCAGCCCAAACAAATGTGATAGCCCACTATGGTGTCCTCTGGCCCGGTCAGGCCATAGCCTGGGTTTTGATCTCAGAGGTTTTCCAATGTCAGAGCCTGGGCTAGCTGCTGACAAGGTCCAGGGCAATCCCAGGCCAACATCTAATGGTGCCTGCACCATGGGTCACAAGAGGCCACAATGGGACACTGTCACATCTGTTTTACCCAAAGACAAGAAAGGTATATTGAATATCAATTGGGATCACAATCCCATCCTAGATGGCATGACCCCCCACCTTGAGGTCCTGACCCGACCCTTTGGAAACCTCTGAGGGAAGGCCTTGGAGATGCTTTGGGATACAGTTGCTCCAGCAAAGAATTCCTCTCCCATCTCCTAACCCCTCCCCCCCGGGTAACCCGTTGGAAACCTCTGAGGGAAGGCCTTGGTCTTGCAAAGTATTTAAGCACATGTTTATCTTTAAGTGCGTGAGTGATCCAGTTACCTCCAGATGGACTATTCCTAGGCTTGAAATTAAGGATTCCTTTAAGTGCTTTACTGGACTGAAGCCCTCATATGGGAGACAAGTCTGGGTACTGGCCAAATATATTGGTTTCATTGAGCATTATTCTGCGGTAAATGAAAGACAATTTAAAGGAGAGAATCATATTTGTATGGAAAACAATGATTTTATGCCTGGCATGACTTTGTGGTCATCAGTTTATTATTTATTATTATAAAAAATTCTTATCCTGGCCCCTCCTGCCAAGACAGCTCGGGGCGGCATACAATAGAAAAACATAAAATACACATAACTTAAAAACAAACAACAATAAAACCATCAACTCTTCCCCCACAACCCTATCCCATCCCCTCCTCCCCCATCTCTCTCACCAAACGCCTGGAGGAACAGCCATGTTTTACACTGACGCCTGAAGGAGGAAAGACCCCTGTGTAGTGACCGAGAACGCTTTCTCCAATGTGACCCCCCGCTGAACACGGGGGAACCCCTACAAGTTTAGATGGAGTTTAAGGAACGTCCCCAAAGGTTTGAGGATCTGCTCTCTTTCCGTGTCTGCGAGGAAGAAGAAACCATCTGAATTTTCTCCTGTAATGATATGCAAAGAGACCACATGGTCCCAGGTAAGAAGGCACTGAACTGGGAGTCAGGAAACCTGGGCTCCTTTCCAAGCTGCCCCTGACTGTTGTGTGACTTTAGAAACTTTGCCTCTCCCACTTTTGTCTATTTAAATGATAAGTTGTTGGGGGTAGAGAGAGTTTCTCATTGAGATTTTGCACAATGGTTCCCTGACCTCAGCCAGAGCCTCTAACAAAGACTGTGATTCAATCATTAATAATAAAATCAGCAAAAATGCCAAGCAAACCTGGTGTAGACAGACAAGGAATGCAGGCTGTTCTGTCTGTCAGTTGGCATAAAATACAACTGAACCCAATCCTAAACATTCAGAGTGCTTTAAACGGTAGGTTTCTGTGCTGAATTCAGAATGCAATTATAGAATCCATTAAGTATTTGACATTCAGAGGCTTTGCAGAGTCAAGGGCCTAGGGCCAGAAGGAGACTCCGTAGATGTTTGTGGTTTTTGTCTAAGACATTAAGAAATTGAGTGGACAGCTTGAAGGGAATCTGAGGCCAAATAGACTCAGTGATGGGACAAAACCTTAGTTAAAAAAAAAAGAAAAAGATACACATTACTAAATCACATTCGATTCCTGAGCTGTTCTCTAATATGCCTGGCCCTTACTACTTCCAAATGGAGAGCCACTGGTTTGCATTTGCACCACTCTGAAACTGAGCACACAAATGTGTCTGCATCAAAGATTTGTCCAGTGACAGACTCTTAGTCTTCAGTATAGGCAGGCCAGTGTCTCATTCAGTTAGACTACTGAGAGCCAGAGAAAGTTGAGTGCAGAGACGTGATGCCATGTCCTGTGTTTCCTGTGTGGAAACTCAGTTTAGAGTGCTACATCCATCAAGACCAAATTGTTCGGCAACTTCCACAACAGCGTGATCTTCCTAGAGCATCTGTTCTCTCTTTCCAGGAAGCCATGATGATGAACTATCAAGGACAGAGGCCTCTTGGAGTAACTTTCTAGCTATCTGGGAGCAAATAATTGATCAACATAAAGCATGACAATAGGCCCTTGTTGCTGTGGGCAGCATCCTGCAATTGGGATCAGTTTCCTTGTAGAGGGGTACCTGATGTTGAGCACCCCATCTCTGTCCTCAGCAGAGCACTCTGGGTCTGAGTTAGGGGCTGTACGTAGGGAGTGCTTCCATTGACAGGAAGTGGGCAGAGTGCTTCCATTGACTGGAAGTGGGCATTGATCATATCCTTGGTACAAGGGCATAGTAAGGTTGTTCAAGGCCTCGGCTCAACTCCTAATTTAGAATCCCCAAAGGGCAAGGGGCCCAGTCTTGAAGAAAGCTGCAGGTGGTTGTAGAAGGAGGAGGAGGAAACTTGTGCTCAGGTGGCGGCAGAAGGAGGCGAGGAGGCAGCCAGGCACAGGGCCAAGAGGGTCCCGCAGCTGGTGTGGAGTGAGTTGCCTGGGCTCAAGGTGGCCTCTTCTGGGAATGTCTCCAGGAGAAGCTCATGGCACCCACCTGCCATGGCTTGAAGCAACATCTGCCCAGGGATCATCTCTTCCCAGCAGCCTGCAGGCAGCATTTCCCAACAGCCTGCCTGGAGGTTGGGAACCACTAGGTAGCACTGCCTTTGGGAAGCAAGGGGCAACCCCTGCCTTTGCTGAAGAGGTACTGCCCAGAAGAGCCTATTCTGTCTGGTCTGAACAATTTCCCTTGAAACAGTTGATCATTTACATGCAGGAGTGAGTAGTCTCTCTCAGTCAGTATGTGCTGTCTCTGGAAATGTATACACTAGGGGGGAAAAAGTAAGGGGGAGGGTGTTTAGCTCAAGCTAACTAGTATCCAAAACATAGCTGTCCAAAACTAACTGATATCCAAAACTCTATTGTAGACAAGTTTAGACCAGGTTACCTAGCTGAATTGAAGCCCATTCCTCAATACATCCTACGTGAGGAAAGGCTGAAGGAACTGGTAGCAGTTCTCAAATATCTAAAGGCCCAACCTGGCCTGGGGAGGAAAACTGTGGTGGACATTGTCCGGTTTGGGCGTTGAACAAATATGATTGCGGCTGGGTCACTGCGGAGGGTGGGGAGAAGGATGAATATACGGCCAGTGAGCCCCACCCCCACACTGCACCCAGTGCCTTGTCCCCCACCATGATGGGCAGCCATGGTGGCCAGTGACAGGCAGTCATAGTGGTCCCAACCTGGGCTGGGTTGGTGGCACAGAAAAAAATATTTATTTATTTTATTTTATTTATTACATTTATACCCCGCCCCTCCTGAAACAGCTTGTGATAGCCCATGATGTCCTGCTTTGGCCTGGTTGAGTGGGCCTTAGCTTGGGCTGTGATGTTGGAGGTTTTCCAAGGTCACAGCCCAGACTAGCCACCAACACAGCCCAGGGCAATCCCAGACCAACATCTGGTGGTGCCTGCACAGACATGCAGTCCAAAGCATGACAGAGTGGGCCACGGTTACATCCGTTTTTACCCAGGATGTTGGGTTTGATGGACCATTGCTCTGACACTTCTTATATTCTCTCCTTAAAGGTCATCACTTTTATCATCTTTGCTGCTCTCCTCTGAATCATCTCCAGTTTGTCAGTATTAAGGTTGAAATGAGAATAGATTTTATTCCTGCAAAAATCTTGCAAGAATCCAGAATCAGGTTTGAGATCTTGTAGACATCTCAACCCTGATTCAGATTCTCATGAGATTTCTTACTCCCCTCTCTCCCCCACTCCGTGTGCCCAGGCTGATCTCTCATCCTGGAGAAATTTAAGGAAGGAGGGAGGAGGTGGTCACACTGTTCCCTATATAAGAACATAAGAAGTGTCATACCGGGCCAGACCAATGATCCATATATCTCAGCATCCTGTCTCCGACAGTGGCCAATCACGGTGGCTTGGGAGAAGCACCTAACAGGTCACAATGGGGAATCCATTCCCTGTTGTTTTCCTCCAGCTCCCGTCATGTTCCCCGATCCTGTCTGGCTAATGGAGCTGTCTTCCAGAAACTTGTCCAAACCTCTTTTAAACTCAGTTATAGTACTGGCCCTTACCACAGCCTCTGGCAGTAGATTCCACAACCCAATTATACGCGGAGTGAACAAATATTTTCTTTTATTTGTTTTAATCTTGCCACCCATGAGTTTCATGGAGTGTCCCCTAGTTCTAGTACTAGCTGAGAGGGTAAATAACTGCTCCTTGTTTATTAGTTCCACACCACACCACGCACCATTAATTCCCTGCCCAGCTTTCATATTTTGTCTGGGACTGGCAGCTGTCTCGGTGGGGAAAGATTTCTGAAGGCAATTTTTCAGGAATTGGAGGGGGGAGAGTAGGAGGAAGGGAGCAGACTCAGTCGATATTTTAGCATTCTATTGGCTAGCAGGAGTCAGCAACCAATAGAATGCTGAAAAGCTGTAGTGAACCTGCCTCTTTCCTTTAGCTCTCCCCCTTCCCATCTGGAAGTCCTTTCCAGATTTGGGGGGGGGGGGGGGGGAGAGAGCCAGGATGGAGGGGGGCAGATCTTGAGCATTCTATTGGCTAGTAGGAGTCTGGGCCTCCAACAGAATGCTGAAATGCTGTGCTGAGCCCTCCTCTATCCTTCAGCTCCCCCCTCCCATCTGGAAACAGGGAGGAGTACTGTAGTTGATCTGCACATGTTTACCCATGTGATTACTTTGTCTGGGACTGGAAACAGATGGGAGGGGTGCTGAGGTGGGCTCAGCATAGAGTTTCCAGTTTCCAGGAGAAACAACCTTGCACATTCCATGGGCAGCTAATTCATTTTTAGCAAGCATTTCCATGCAGCCAAACCTAACAAAGCCTGCTTTCCTAAAGGAGAAGGACCAATGCTTGTTTAAGCCAGCTACAACAGTGACCATGGGTATTTTCAGATGTAACGTTACCACCCTCAACCACGGTGAATCCCCCGTGGTGGTGGATGGTCCCATAATGTCTGGCTGATCGCCGCCAGATGTTCATCATCAGGGTGAACCACTGGCGGTGAGCAAAATAATTATGCTTTCGAGGATGGTCCGGGCACCATCCCTGAAAGCGTGACTAATTGAACCACGGCCCGGAATCGACGGATGGTAACGTCTGTTACCGCCACCGATTTCGGGCCGTGGCCCAGACCCCGGGTCAGAAACGGGCGCAGCGGACACATTGGCCACTGCGCCCGCTTGTCTCCAAGAGGGCAGGTGACTGGGGGAGCGTGGGGGGCGGGGCTGTGCGGCCGCACGTTGCGCCGTGCAGCCCCCCCCCCCCGATTCCCCGCCAGAATCAGCCAACACGTCTGCTGGACATGACGTTTTGATTCCGGTGGGGAAGCAAAAGGTGATTCTGTGACGTGGCCAATAGGCGCCCCGTCCCGTCTGAAATCACCCCATGTCTCCCTTCCAGCTGCAACTGTTGCTATGCATTTTTGGGTTCCTACTTACTGTTAATGTAACATCTCACCAGCAATGTGCTTTGGATGTGGAACTGTTCTAGTCAGAGACAAGTACCTAACTTATATAATCTTAGCTCAACAAGGAAGGGGCACATACATTCCCATTTTATAGATGGGGAACTGAGTCTGAGAAATAGTGATTTTCTCAAGGCCACCCAGTAAGTTTATGACTTAGGCCACTTTTAGACGAGCAGCCCAATCTAGCATGTTGAAAAATGTGCTTCCAGAAAAGTCTCGCAGGGGGCGTTTAGATGAACCAGAAGTTGCTGGTTGATGGCCAGTGACTTCCAGTTCATGTAAACACCACCCCCCGACTTTTCTCAAAGCACGTTTTTCAATGTGCTGGATTGGGTCACTCATCTAAAAGCGGCCTAAGCACATTGCTTTTAAAAATAATGTGTGAGCCACAATTCCAATGACTTCTGGCGACTTCCAGTTCGTCTAAACGTCCCCTGTGCGACTTTTCTCAAAGCGCGTTTTTCAGTGCGCTAGATTGGGCCGCTCATCTAAAAGCGGCCTAAGCCAAGATTTGAAGGCTAGTTTCCCAGGTCCAAGTTCAGAACCTTGCCCACAAGGTTACACTGGCTCTTTGGGTGTTTTCAGACAGATGCGGGATGGCCTACCCCAAGAGCTGCTCCAAGGAAAAACCTTCAAAACCTGTGTCCGGATCAGAAGTTTTTCTATTGAAGTTGAGTCTCTCAACCTCACTTTAAAAAGTCATCTTTTCCAGGTACTAGAGACATGGCATTCAAGGAGTTAAAGAAAAGAGAACAAGGAAAATACTTTGTGTCACCTTTTCCATGCATTTCTGCTCAGCAGCATCGCACACCCCATGCAAAATTAATCAGCACAGTAAGAAATTATTAATGTGTGTACCTAGTCAGTTTCAGAATAAATGCAAGTCAGGAAAGAGATCAGCACTTTTAAGGCACATAGTGGTATGAACCTTTCACTAGCTCCGAGCGCTACAGCGGCAAGAAACAAGGCTTTTAAAATAAAGGCGGACATGGCTTCCGTAAAAGGGGAAAATGACTTTTATACTCATTTTGCTTTTTAAAGGTTTTTTAAATATATATACTCTTACCTATAAGCTGAAGTCAAAGTATCATATTGTGCAGTAACTTCGAAGACTGTTATTTATAACAGCCGCATGTTTGTATGTGTGGTCACGAATACATTTTTCAAATAGGGAAGGAAAAAAATAGGATAGGTATTTCATGAACAGAAGCTGGCCTAGGACTGATCCAATAAATATGTCTGCAGTACCATTCACTCGGTCGAGCACTCACTTTAGCACAGCTGTGCAAAACTTCCAGCATGGAACTAAAATCCTCAGACAGTGCCCTGATTGGCATGGGATTTTCTGTGCAAGTGAAGGTTTAGTTGGACTAGAGGCCCTACAAAATCATGAAACAGATTTTCATAGCACACAAGTTGCTTGGTATTGAAGTGCTATCATTTGGCTGAACCTCCATACCTCTTCTTACGAAGGTCAGAAGAAGCTATTTTGACCGTGATCGGGTGCTGCCCGGGAGTGAATCCTTGCAGGATTCGCTCCCGGGCAAGCCTGCGTCCAGTCACTAAACCAGATGCAGCTGAAGCAAGCATTACACACACATTTCTTCTGCATTTCTGGGTGTTTTTACACACACATTTCTTCTGCATGTTTGCTGTTACATCCTGAACTTTCTGTGTGTCTAAATCACTCACCCAGATCTTAAACATCCGGCTCTTTGAACTTCTGCGTAGAACTTCTCCCAGAACGTTTGTGTGTAAAACGTTCTCCTGGTAAGTTGCTTTGCTCCAGGTAGCTGTGGTCACTTGGTTTCCATGGCAGCCTGTCATGTCTACAGTTGCGGCTACTTTAGGCTGCCTCAGGGCAGTGTTTGTGTGAAAAATGCATCCGGAACTTACTTGTGGGCTTGTAAACCCAGAAGATTGAAAAATCCGAAACATTAAGGTGTTTGTAAAAATGTCCCCTATTAGGGCTAATTAAGGGTTATTTAAAGGTCAGGAAACCCTTCAGAAAGGTAGGGGATGGGATGGAAAAGGCATAGGCCCGTGAGAATGTTGGATCCCAGGGAGGAAGAGGGTACCCCCATCTTTCAAGAAGTGGGGTGAGGGTGTTAGGACACGGACCCACTCCACGAGTGAATATTGGGGGCTGGTACCCCAATATCCAAACGACCTCTTAAATTTAGGGAGAATTAGCTGAATTTATTCAAAGGGTCCATGTGTGTCCATTGGGATCAGTCTGAGGATGTGATGCACTGGCAGCTGGCTGGAATTTCCCTCCCACACCCCAACACAGAAAGGGGATTCTTCGATACAAGTAAGGGAGATTTATTGACAAAGGACTAAGTACAATACATAACAGTTCACTCACGGGTCAATTAGGATGATACAAATAAGTTTCTATACCCCCCCACCAAGCACAGTTGACATACACACACACAGTAATTTACAAGCAAAATCCTCTGGTCTGGTTACTCTGGTGTAAGTGGACATTGCGAGAGGGAGAGAGGGGGAAAAGAAGTGTAACCCTGTCTGGGTCTGGCAGGGTTGGGGTTTAGAACTGTTGACCTCAGCTCCATCTGCATGAGCCTCTATCCTCTAAGCCAAAAGACCTGAGTCTCTTAGGTCTGAGAATAGCAGGCTCATGAACCTTTGAGTGGTTAGTCACCACTCACACCACTAAAGGGGGCCTCTGTGCCAACCCTCTATGGAGGCAAAACAAGCAATATTACCTGTCCAATCCTGTTGAAAAGGGACAGGTAACTCTGTAGATTCAGCGGCATTCGGGCGGGGGGGGGAGGAAGTTTGGACAGATCAAAAAGGGGGTAATGGTTTGGGAGAGATCCTTCAGGCAAGCATGCACAGAGTAACCTGCTTGTGTTGGCGTTCAAGAATGACCCAATTTGCTCATGGGGGCAAGGTCAGTCATAGGGTTTTGAGAAGTGGGGCAAGGCATCTCAAAAGTGCACAAAAGGTGTTCCTAAAAGCACTTTAGGAATGCTAGGGCTGAAAAAGAAACCTTTGCGTGATGTGTTTGGGGAAAACAAAGCTTTGGAGGATTTCAATGGGGGGCATGGCAGGATGAACAAGAGGGAAAATTAAATTTCTATAAACAGAGGAAGAAAGCTATTTCTAAACGAGCGTGGAGCGATCGACCTAACAAATGATCTATTGCTCGCTCAGAGTTTTGGGTGGCCGTGGAGGGGAGGGCTCATCTCAAAACAGGGAGGTCACATGTTTTTGGCTGTTCCATTGTTTACCCAGGAACCTTCCTTGGTCCATTCTTATTCCTTCCGACAAGACCGGTTTTGCATGGGGCGTTTTCTTTCTTTTTCCTTTCCCCCCTTCTGTTCCCCTGCACCCTTTGACCTGGTCTCTGGGGCAGAAATTGTGTTGTTCCTAACAAGGGGACCCTAAGAAGGAAGGCTATATTGCAATGTGTATGCATTTGCACTGTGGGGGCCTAAAGCTCAGACACCCTGACTGAATGTATAACTAGGGTGACCGTACGTCCCATTTTTAAAGCCTTGTCCCAGGTGGCCTGACTTTCCCTTCCCCCCGCAATTGGCTTTTTGTCCCATATTTGTGGGCACTGGGTAGGCACCAGTGTCACGCCAACAGGAGGGACAGACCCACTGGGGGGCTAACCAGCCTTACCAAGTGATGGGACATGGGAAGCAGCCCAAGCGAGATCTGAAAGGAAGTGGACCAGGCTCGATACTGGAGGAGATGGCTGGGGGCAGCCGCTCAGCAGTTAGAGCTGAAATGAGAATTTAAAAACTTCTCATGAGAAATTCTTGTGGAATTGAACACTGGGACCATGATCTCACCAAAATCTTGGTCCCAGTGTGAAATCTCATAAGATTTCTCTCAAAATGATTTTTTAAAAGAAGTACTGAAGCATTCTAGGATGCCTCAGGACACCGGCTGATTTACCAGACCACTGGCCTCTGGTCTGGTGGCTGCTCACTGCACCCTGCCTCCCTCTGCATTCTGGAAAAACTGAGCTTGCTCTCTGCTTCCCCTGCCACACTGAATTCTGCAGAACTT
>QEPC01006683.1:1699081-1747180 GCA_003113815.1 Sphenodon punctatus | reverse complement strand
TGAAAACAGACATGACGCTAACCACCCTTTAACCACCCTTGGTGGTTATTTATGCATGTTGCAGAGTTGTATTGGTGCCCTTTGCAGCCCTGCAACATGCATAAATAACCACCAAGGGTGGTTAAAGGGTGGTTAGCATCATGTCTGTTTTCACCCACTGCTTCCTGCTGAGTCTGCCTGATTGCATGATAAGATATCCATTCAGCTCCATTTGCCCCTTTCCCACGTCACTCCCATGGTTCTCTGCTCATGACAGCTTCTTAGCCTTACTTTTAAAATGCTTCTAAAACTTGATATGTATATGCTCAATACCATTAACTATTATGTGTGATGACTATACAACATCATTACTACTCTATGTAAATATATACTGTGGATATAAGCCTGACCATATATGTGTCTCCTTATATGCTCAATGGTGGCTCCATTCACACATACATTAAAATGCCGCTTTTCCTAAATGCAGTCAATTTCAAAATGTGCTTAAATAAACCCATGCACTATTCACACTAGGGTTTATTTAAGCGCATTTTGAAATTGACTGCATTTGGGAAGCAGCATTTTAATGTACACACAGTGCCCTGCTTCCCGGCTCTCAGAGAGAGGAGCGGAACTGAGAGCCGGGGAAACAAGGCGCTGTGTAACTGACATGATACTGACTAGTCTAGTCAGTACCATGTCAGTTACACAGCACCTTGCTTCCCTGGCTCTCGGCTCCCGGAGAGGGGAGAGGAGCGGAGCCGAGAGCCGGGAAGTGGGCCCGGTGTAACTGACATGATACTGAAGACCGGACACTGACATTCTGACACGAGGATTTATGCGGGTGTTTAGAAACGCGCTCTTGTAAAGGTAGGTTTTGGCCGCTTGCCAATGCGCTTAAAAAACAAACGCAAGGACGGTTAAAGAAGCGCGTAGAGTCTTTCACACTTCAAGGTAATGTGTGTGGAAAAGATAAAAGCGCTGGTTTGCTGAATGTGGGAATGGGCTCTGTGTCAGTTCCATAACAGATCAGTATTTCCCTTCTGACAAGGGGGGATAAACAGGAAATGGCGGTAAATGGCAATATGGTAATCGGATCACTGTGATATTATGTGGTAACTTGGTAAAACAGCTGATTAAGCTGCCGAATACTAAGTGCTACCGCTCGATAACATGTCCCTGAAGGAGCAGATCGGATACCGCGGATCTGGCCAGTAAATGGATAGCAACAAGTAACTGTTTCACCTCTACTTCTGAGGTTGTCTAGCTGGAAATGCCCGATGAAAATGTAATGCTGGAGACACACCCAAAAGGCTTACAAACTCTAGCTATAGAAATATGCTGTCAGTGTTAATGGATTGTTACACCACCTGTTATAAACACCGCAAAGCTTTTGTGATGACCATTTAACTATATTCCACACATGAAAGGAAATATTAAATTTAACGTCAATGTATGTGCAACGGATTTTATTAAGCACGTAACTATTGGGAAAGCTATACATGCTGGTGTCATAGTCTATTATGCTTAATACAGTCACACTAAGGCTCCAATCTTCAGAGCACTGGGCCAGCACAAACCTCACAGAAACAAATGGAGCTTGTGCAACTGCAGCACTTTGAAGATCGGAGCATTGATTATAACAGTAAAATCATCACTTTTACTTTGACTCTTGGGCCTTTTCAGATGTTGCTGTTTCAAGTTGCTATCTGCTGAAACCTACTTTTTCTGTTTGCGTGAAAGCATTAACACGGCCTGGGCAGTGGCCAATGTGTGTTTATCAGCTCCCATTTAAATAGGAACCACGGATTATCTGATCACTAACTCAGAGCCAGTGGAATATATGAATGCAACAGTTAGTCTGGATCCAGCCTCTGGCCCTTGGATGATCATAGAGACAAAAACATATGAGAGAAGGACCCCAGTGGGTGGCCACAAAGAGTACACGATGTGTTAGCATCCAGGCACGCAAAGGTGGGATAGATACAGTTTTGGGTGGGTATAGCCACACTTTGCTATCAGGACATTTAGCCTTTGTTAAGGATATGTTAAGAGGGGGAATTGGTGTTTGAAACAACGGAGGCAATTTTGGGTTTAGCAGGGAAAGCGGCAAGGAGATTTTCAAGAAAAGAGACCAAGTTCAGGGGGACGTAGTACTGCTAGTCTTTGGGGGTGACCCTGGTATCTGTTTGAGGGGACACTGCCGGGATTGTTGGCTGCTTCCCATCTACTCCTCAAACTGTAAACCTGTGAATCAAAAAAACATTGCTTGATGCTGACTCCCCAGCCAGCTATCATCCTGTCTCTAATCTGCCCTTTTTAGGGAAGGTTATTGAACGGGTGGTTGCCTGGCAGCTTCAGGCGCATCTCATTGCTATTGAATTCCTGGACCTGTGTCAGTCTGGCTTTCATCCTGGGTATAGTACTGAGACAGGGCTTGTGGCCTTGGTTGGCAATCTGTGCTGAGAGATCAACAGGGAAAATTGTATCCTGCTCATCCTGTTAGACCTTTTGGTGGACTTTGACACAGTTGATCATGAGGTGTTGATGACACAATTGAGGGACCTGGCAGGGGTTCACGGGATGTCTCTTGAGTGGTTCCACTCATTCCTGTCAGCAGGTGGTGATGGGTGATTGTTCATTGTCTTCCGACCCCCTTTTCCATATGCTCCTGCAGAGTAATTAGATTTATTTAATGAGTTTTATTGTGTATTTTATGTTTTTATGATGTGAACCGTCCTGAACCGTAGGGGATAGAGCAGGGTAAAATTGAAAGAAAGATTTCTATGACAAACCATATGACTCCAGTCTCTTTCTCCTCAGAAAGAAACCAACCCAGACAGGGCTGTCCCGAAACTTCCCCTATGCTGGGCAAGGGGGAGCAACAATAAACTATCCCATTTTTGGGGGGGAAAACCTGTTTATTAAATTAAATTAAAATTAAAAATTAGAGCTCAAAGGGTCAGTTCAGACATTTATTCCCAGTAGCAAATATCTATTCACTACCATTGCTGCTGTGAAATCTGTCACCTTCTTACGTGACACTTTAATCAGTTCATTTTCTCTGTGATTATTTTGTCTGTTTCATTATTCATTCTTTCATTTACTTAGCTCACTTTGTTGTACGATATTTTCTTACGTGGTACTTTCTGTGGCTTTCTCTTGCATTACGTCATACATCATAAGAACATAAGAAGTGCCATACTTTTTCAGACCAATGGTCCATCTAGCCCAGCATCCTGTCTCCGACAGTGGCCAATCACGGTGGCTTGAGAGAAGCACCCAACAGGTCACAATGGGGGATCCATTCCCTGTTGTTTTCCCCCAGCTCCTTTCATGTTCCCTGATCCTGTCTGGCTAATAGCTGCTAATGGACCTATTTTCCAGAAACTTGTCCAAACCTCTTTTAAACTCAGCTATAGTACTGGCCCTTACCACAGCCTCTGGCAGTAGATTCCACAACCCAATTATACGCTGAGTGAAAAAATATTTTCTTTTATTTGTTTTAAACTTGCCACCCATACGTTTCATGGAGTCTCAAGCCAAAGCCAGGCAGAGGCTTTCATCTAACATAGGGTGCTAACAAATGTAATGCTGCCCAGGCCTGCTAGTGCTGAATTCCCATGTCTGTTCTGGGCCCACCAGATGTGGGCCTGGTTCAAATCCCAGCGGGGTAGGCAGCTAGACCGGAAACGTGGGCCCAGAAGGAACCAGACCCATGGTCCGGACCCAGGAGCCACCCAGGCGGGCCAGGTGGGTACCGGGTACGTGTTTTCATGCACACCTGGCCCAGCATGGGGGGGTTGCCATGCTATCCAGCCATGGCTGCCCATCATGGTAGGGGACGGGGCACTGGCCACAGTGTGGGGGTGGAGCCAGCCACATGTCACTCCTCACCCCCCTACCCAGCTGGTCAGACCGCAGGAACATGTGTTCCATTCCCTGAGCTGACCGTGCAGCCGCCACTGCGCATTTGTTAACATTCATTGCTGTCATTGCCGCAGGACAGGCCACAATTCGTGTTTTTGTTATGGGGTGGGAGGTTTGCCAGGGCCAGCCAGCCATCACAATTAAAATCAATGGGGGGGGATGAGCCCAAGGAAATGTTCCCAGTAGGAGTGTGCTGAATGCAAAAGGGGAGATGGAGCCAGTGGAGGAAGCGGAGGAGGTATTAAACATGATCAAAGTGGTGGGCAAGGCGGATGACCCACCTTGGCGGTGGAGTGTTGAACACAAATGAGAGGGGCAAGAGGAGATATAGCCAAGCCCAAATGCTCTGGGAATGTCCGGATACCAAAGAGCGGATTATTATTGTCTTAATAGTTGTGTTTATTGTTAACGTTATATCTGCATTAGACAGTGTATCTGACTAGCAAAAGGGGCAGGCATATTTGCTGTGTTATTTCTGTCCTTTTCACTTCTCCCAGCAGATTTGCTTTAAGGACAAGCCGACCTGCACTTGTTGATGCTTGGGAAAATTGAAGTCTTTGCGTTTTCACCTGGTATTGCTGCCATAAATCAGAGGGGGAGGAGGCAGAAGGATTGGCGTGGATCTCTGTTGCCAAGGTCCAATTTGCCTTAGGTTACCAGCCACATAAGATTCCCTGGCATATGCTGAAGCTTCCAGGAGGCAGGTTTAATATATGCTCTTGACCTTTCGGATCTTTTCTCCCCTGTATTTTGCAAATCCGTAAACAGGTCTGGCTTGGCCATGGGGGACTAATGCACTTTCTTTGCCTCATGTTTGTGCCTTTTCCATCGCTTCCTGGCTAATTATTCTCAACTCTGGAAAGAACAAGTCTAAGGTAATATTCTAAGGTTGATGGTAAATAAACTGTCTCCCACCCAGATTATAAATCTCTCTCTACGACACTTGCATTGATTGAGCCTTGTAAACTAAGTCACAGGATCCCAAGCTAGAATTCAAGGACCACTGATGGTTCACGGAGCAGCTGCTGGTAGTCCTCAGAGAACTGGCTGGTCACATGGTGCTGGGCCATGCTCCTTCTTTTCAGCTGCTAAATGTCACAGAAAGGCAACTAAAATACTTGTTTTCCCATCAAAGACATCCCTGTCACTGCCGCAGGGCAGGCAGGGGCATAGCTGTAACAGGTGCAGCTGCCCATGGGCCCATGAGCCTGGGCCCCCCCACACATCATGGAGAATGGATATGTGATTGCACACTGGCGTGGCATGTCCCAGCAGGAGAGCCATCTCACTATGCTCCTGAGGGCAGGACTTAATGTGTGTGGGGTGAGGACAGGGGGGAGGGCATGCCAGGGCTCAGCCCTGACCAATTGCATTGAACCCCAGGAAATGTTCCCAGTAGGCGTGCACACGGTGTATCCTGAAATGTGAAAGACCAGAAAAAACAACTATATTGGCTATTTTGGAGTTGGGAACAAAAACCAGAAAAAAATGGATGGTTTATTTGGCTTTCATGAATGATTTTTCTTCCCCTCTTCCTGTGCTGGTCATCGTATAGATTAAATCACAAGGACTCCTGTTTTACATTTAGCTGTAGAGAGGCAGGTTAGTCCAGTGGTTGGGTTGCTAGCCAGAGACTCGGGCTCATTTCCCTACAAGCTCTAGAACAGGAGTCCTGGCTTCTATAAATAGGGGTGTGGCTTCTGAGGCAGGCTTGGAACATGGCAATTCATTTTTTTACAAGCTAAGTGCTGCCACAAGGGGTATATGACATTGGAATGAACAGAGGTGGGAGGGGGCTGATTGCTTCTTTCAGGCACTTCAGTCAGGGACCCCGAGTCAGAATCTTCTCACAACTTTTACAGCGTCTGTCGATTTTAATGAAGTTACTGTTGGGTTGCAAGCAGTGCAGTGGCTGGGTGGTTTAACGCACTTGTCTGCATTTCCTGAAAGTTATGGGTTCAAGGCTGGCTTATTCTCAGACTGGATAACTGCAAATAATTAGCCTGATGTGAGTGGGTATCTGATCCAGTGGGTTAGTCAAAGTCAGCATGGGATAGAGTTGCAGGACAGCTCCACCATTGCTACTGACTTCCCCCATGCCTCTTGGTCCTAGCACTTCTCTTTTCTTACAGATAAACACTAGTTAAGTGAATCTCCCAAGATCACACAGCAAACCAGTGACAGACACAGGATGAGTACCTGTATGATGGTTCTCATCTTGCTATAACAGCCGCTGAAAATAAAAAAGATTTTTTAAAAATAAATCCAGACAGAGGCTGGACAGCAAAACCAGCTCCTCTACAGAATTACAGTGCCAAGAACTCACGATGCCGTTCAGAGTCATTGTTTCCAAACCCATCAGCTAATAAGCCATATCCATGTAAATGGCTTGGAAAATCGTGCACGCTTCTCTTTTAAAATGGTTTTAGTATGCAACGAATGTCCAAGTTAAAGCGGGACTGACTGTGCTCACATTTCCATTTTCAAATGGCTTCATCTGCATGCAAGGGGTGAGCAAATTTGGTTGTTGTTGAAAATTTAGCCTTTAGAAATGAAAATCAAAAATTCACCCACTTGAAAAGAACCACGAGGCATAGAAATCATTTGATCAGTTCTCAGCAGGGCTGAGAATCCTGGTTCACAGAATCCAAACTACGGCTAGAATGTCCTGGCAGGACCACAAAGAGATTAAAAAAACCCAGAAATAGAAAGCAACCAGTCTTCCTAAAGTGGCCACCCCAAAAGTGGAACAAAATAAACTTTAGTTAAAACAAACTCCTCTGCAATGGAGAGGGAAACAAATAAAAATGCAAATTCTGGCTTGTCAGATGTCAGATGATGCTACAGGTGTCTGCTGATAACTCCTAGAGGAACTATGTCCTCTGAGACAATCCTCTGCACAACAGAAGAATACAGCTGTCACACGGAGAGTTTATGGGACATTATGATTTTGTTCTTCAGAGGTCGGTGCAGCTCTGTGCAAATTGGCTTCCCAGGGTTGCCATGTGTGAAAGATAAGAACAAATAGCATCCTTAATAGGGCCTACTTCAACCTGCTAAATTTACGTTCTGGCCCTTTCTCATCAGAAAGGCTTTTGCTGAGGAGAGGGATGGAAAGCAGCCATTTGTATTGGAATTTCCTCCTTGGGCTGTCCTAGGCTGGTCCTGCCCTTGGCATAGTCCCTTTTAAAAAAAAGATGCACCCACGCATGTCCACTGTGTGGGCATACGTGGATGTGTCTCATTTGTACAGCATCAGCGGGGTGGTAGACGCGCGTGCACACTCCCATGTAACACACATCTCAACCCACCTCCACCCATCGGCTCCACATGGAGCAACTGGCAAAAATGCCGGTTGCTGCGTGTGGTGGGATACTGGGGGGATGGGTATGTGCCCATGTGCCCCCGTCTCTCCACACCGCCCTGCAGCGGCATACCCACAGACCACGCCTCCCCGCCACGGTCAGTATAAAAAATGCCATCAATTGTAGCACGCAGCAGTGGTAGGGACGGTCTAAATAGTGCTACCAGCTTCTGGCTCATGTGGACCTCTGATTGGTTGTGTTCATAAGTGAGAAGTCAGTGGGGGGACGGGTGCACATGGGCACATCCCCATCCCCCCAGTATCCCACCACATGCCCCCGCCCCTACCCACAGGAATCCACTGTTCTCCCCAGATCATCGCCCCTGGGGTCTCCCCTCCACTGAGTGCCTACCAGAAATCTACTCTCCTCATCTCCCATGGAGCCCCATCACTCCTAAAAGCATATGCCTGCTTAAGGCCCAGTAATTGGTGAACCTAGCCCTGGCTAGAGGTCAAAGGTACTGTGGCATTGCTTCCTTTTTTAACACCAGGCATGCTGAATGTTCAGGGCTAGGGTGGCCATACCTCCCCTTTAATACAGGATGCTTATGAAAAATACATGGTGCAGCGCTGCATTATGCATTATGCAGCCCTGCAGCATGTATTTTTCCATAAGCATCCTGTATTAAAGGGGAGGTATGGCCATCCTATTCAGGGGGTAGGCTGTGACACCCACTCTGTCCATCGAAGGATTCCTTAGAAGTGAAGGTAGACACCCCGAGTGGGGTAGACCTCTATGCCAATTGTCATCTTGGACCTCTCATAGCATGGCTGGAGGGAAAGGAGCTTGGACCTTGAACTGGTGGCCTAGGGACTCAGGGAGAGGGGGAAGGGAGCGGGATCTGCATTTGCAGGCCCTGGCATTTTCCTGTAGGGCTCTCTTTCAGCCCTCCTGATACGATCCTAGACTCCAGCTTGGCTCATGTCCCCATGTCTCTTGAGTCGGTGCATTTGAGCAGCAGGAATCTGGGTGGAATATTTGGTCACTTCCTGTTCCTGCTCTTGCCCTGCCCTCCATGACTTCCTTTCCTGCTCCTGTACTCCTGTCCCTGCTCTATCCCTGATCCCGACTCCCCCTCAGGTCTTGACTCCGACATCCACTCCTGGGAATCCAGTCCACCCACTCTTCACACTCCTAATCCTGGCAGTTCAGCAGGACTGGACTTAGGGGCAGGGAACATAGGCACCTGGTTAGGGCAGCAGATTTTTTTACGGGCAGCAGATTTTGGGGAGTTTCGGGCTTCTGTTCTCAGCCTCTGTCCACCTGGTCACGACATCTACCACCCCACCCCGCCAGTGCAACAGTACTGCCTCACCTGCGCCAATGCCACCTGCAACCTGGAGGGGGGGGGGCTCCCATCCATTCCCACCTGGAGAAGCCCCATTCCACCCCCCAGCTCCCTGAAAACGTGCTCTGCGGTGGTGCTCAGTATGGAGGAAGAGACTCTGCTTCTGTGCTGGATGCTGCCATCGTCTCCCTGCCTCAGACAGCAAGCTGCCCCCACACACCCCAGAGCTCGGGGGGTGGGGGGGAGTAGTCTGAGTTGCCTAGGAGCGCTAAAATCTAAGTCCAGCCCTGCAGTTCAGGCCCTTACAGGAGGCATGTTTGGGGTGCTGTTTCATTCAGGTAATTCTTGGTTGTCGGAAGAATTTGGGCCATGAGCACTAGAACTGCCTTTTCTACCTCATGGGAGTTTATGATGATTAATTAGTTGCAGTTTACAAAGTGCTTTGAAAATGTAAAATACCATGTAATTACTAAGGCCCAGATTGTCTGCTGTACCCAGTCACAACTGAATGCAGAAGAAGGCAGTTCTCAGGGGATCACTGCAGTGGACCTCACACTGTGTCCAGAGATTCCCCAGACCAGACAAACGCTTAGTAGTAGGTTCAGCCTGATTGTGTATATTTCCTAAACTGATATCAATACATACCCTGCCTCTGTGGTTTCTACGGGTGTTTTCAGACATGACGCTAACCACAGTTTAACCACTAGGGATGGGCGAATGCGGTTCGGAGGTTCGGAGTTCAGACCGAACTCGACCAGTTCAGTCGACCGAACCGAACTTCCAAACCGAACTCGATTTTCGAACCAAACCCAATCGAATTTCCAAACTCGATTCTGTTCACCCATCCCTAAAAGATAATATTCCATTTAGTTCAATGGGGTTTGAATTTCCGAACTTTGTTCGGAAGTTCGGACCGAACTCGGTTCTGTTTGCCCATCCCTATTAACCACATTTGAACATTTCTTATACATGTTGCAGGGCTGTATTGGTGCCCTATGCAGCCCTGCAACATGTATAAGAAATGCATAAGAAATGCATAAGAAATGTTTAAGTGTGGTTAAACTGGGGTTAGCGTCATGTCTGAAAACACCCTACACGTCACCTTTCTTGGGAAAGGAAGGAATAGGCACCAGATTGGAGTTAAGGGCCTGTCTGATGATGAATATTAGATATATATGATAAATAACAGTAATATCCATGATCAAATAAATTAAATAAAAACTCTGCCAGCTGATAAATGTAAACTCTTTGGCCCATATCTTCCTCAGTTACAAAGGAGTGTAACTAACTCTACTATGTCAGTTTACACCAGCTAGTCCTTGGTGTTTGTCATGGATGCAGTCAGCTCCCAAAGGGCTATCTCCTCATCCACAGCCACTCAGTTGCACTGGTTCGATCCTACTTACTGCCAAGGTACTCACTCTTCTTCATAATATCCAGGTTCCTCTGGCTGACTAATAAACAGATTGTCCTCTTCTGTGCATTCTGTCCCAGCAGCATAGGTGACTGGTAGTGTGTGTGTGTGGGGGGGGAAAGCAGGATTTTCAGAAGCCCTATAGAACCCCTACCCGGTCCCCAGCCCCCACTCCTGTGCCCCCCCCACCCCACACATACACTAACAACCCAGTCACTGAAGAAACTTGATTCTCTACAGCTGAATATAAATCAGGAGAGCTTATGATATAATTGATAGGATGATTGACCAGTGCAGGAGGTTGGCAGAAAAGTCATTCATGAAAGCCAAATGCACCATTCAGGTTTTCTCTTCTTTTTGTTTCCAACCCTGAAATTGGCCTTTTCCTGGTCTTTCACATTTTGGGATGCACACTTCTTTTGGGAGTATTTCCTAGGTTTCAGCCCCCACCTGAATTTAACTGTCAGGGCTGAACCCTGGCAAGCCCCACCCCCCAGAAATTAAGGCCTGTCTCTGCCTTATCTCCTTATTCTCTGACTTCCCCCCCACCGCCCCCACTTTGCAACCCCATTTTTGGAGGTTCCACCTGGCTTAGTCAGAGAGGAGCTACATGTTTAACAGCGGAGGTCCTTCTTGCATCCTTCTAGAGTACCCTCCAGCCTCCCGTTTGAGAACCACTGTTGTCAGAGAGAAAGTTTGACATGTATGAAGACATAAAAATATTAGAAAACAAGCCATACTGAAGCCATGTGATCTGGTCAAATGCACGGACCTTCATTGGCTCTCCAAGACATTGATAATTTTTCACCTCAAACCTGGAGTAATTTAAGATGTTACATTTTTAAGTAATAAAACCCAGAAAAAGGCAGAAAAGAACAGTGGGTAAAAACCAAATGTAATGGTGGTGTGCCACCATCATGACCCGACCTGGGTCGAGAACCTGCTGCTGACATGTCTGGGGTCAGCTCAGGTCACCAGATACATGTGAGTGCAGCCAGGAGAGCTGTTCCACCGTCCGGGTGGTCCAGTTCTAGTGGCAGCTGAACAGATGTGCTGGTGGCTGGCCCCGCCCCACACTGCTCTCAGTGCCCCACACCCACCATGATGGACAGCCATGGCGACCAATCATGGACCACCATGGCAACCAGGCATGGCGGCCCCACAGACCGGGCTGGGAACAGTGGGCTAAACAAATGTGATAGCCTGTTGTAGCCCATTCTGGACCACTGTGGTCTGGTCAGGTGGCAGTCACCCGGGCTGTGATCTTGTCCATTTGCCAAGGTGAGAGCCTGGGCTAGCTACCAGACACCCGGGGTCAGTTTGGTCTAACATCTGGTGGTCGGACAACACATGTGAAAGTGGCCCGTGGGTCAAAGTGGGTTACAGTGGGCTACTGTCACATGTGTTTTTACCCTGTGTGGCATATCACCATGAAGTTGTTCTGTGGAGTGTAAACACTTCTGGTGCCTGGTAAATCCTTGGTGATCCACAGATTTATCACAAGGTAAAAGCATTCACATGACACGAGTAAGCACTGCATGAGAATAATTCATGACTGATTTCCCAAGACTTTTTGGCAGGTTCCAGCACCGTGACTTCTGAACATACCCATGATGTAGCCCTTCCATCCAGTTATTATCTTCTGTTTCCCACAGCAGGTGCCAGACCTGTGCTGGAGAAGAGAATCCTGAGTTGAAGCCGACAATGTTTTCTTGAGTTTGTCCAAGAGACAGAGATAATGAGCATCCATCTTGCCACAGTCATCTACGGAACTTGGCTCTGTCTGTCCTTATTCTCCCTTCCAATCCCTGCTGGTGTTGCATAAAGCAATTACATCAGAATCCAATGAGATTAGTGTATGTGGTCTAAATTTAATGTTGAAGAACTGGGAGAAACACATGGGCAGTGGTTAAATTATATTTATTTTTATTTATTTATTTAATAGATTTTTATACCGCCCCATCCTGCAATGTATATATAGCAGAACAGAGACGGCAATGCTGGATTGAAACGGCTTTGTGAAGATTTTCCAGGATTTGTTGAATATTCATTGTGATATACTTTCTAATAAGTCAGCGCACGTTAGCAACCTTTCACTGCACACCTGTGTGGTGTGAGGTTTGTTTCAAACCCTGGTCACATGATACCTTCCCCAAACTGTTGCTAATCATGTCAGGATACCCAGGAGAAGCTGATTTTTGTGTGTGTGCAAGGTTCAGATAGGCACCGGTAATGAGTGTTCCCATTTCAGCACATCTCTAATGCAAACTCGTACGAAGAAATATTACACATTAGCCTCCTTTAGAGGAAGCTCATTAAAACTGGAGTGTTTGCACTCCCACTGCTGTACGGAGTTGTTGCATTTATATTTATTTGGTTCCTAAACCAATTAGTTTTCCGTGTTACATCTGCCTCCTTAGAAAATATGCTATCCGTTTTAAGAAAGTATCATTTTAATAGCAGCCATTATTTGCGCGGCAGAAGGTGTGATCTGCCAGGTTACCTTTGGTTCGGTTCTGTAAACTAAGTATTGAGTTGCCACTCACTTGCTGTCTCTTTTGCTACCACAAAATCCTTTGTCAGCGCACCTGCTCTCGTCTCACAAATGGAGAGAAAAAAGATATTATTCGAAAAAACATGTTAAAAAAAAGATAGTATTTCCCTGGGAGAAGTCAAAGTCTATCGCGAGTCCTAATGTTCTCTCTTATTATGGCGTAGAATGACATTAGCAAGGACACATCACTACAGCTCTCGTTCATGATAGTTATAGAGTTGGGAAATCCTTTTACATACAGTTTAAATATTTACCTTGCCTTATCCCCTCAAGGCAGCTTGCATAAGCATTATGTTATATAAATTTAAATTAAATAATAAATACAATAAACCAAGTTCCTACAGTATACTCTACCCCACCTCCATGCATGAGAAGCTTCCTCATGTCCGTACTGACCACCACAACCAGAGAGTTGTGGTATTCTCATTTATCTACCCATAAGCCACCCAACCCACTTTCTCCATGTTTGTACTCTCCCCCCCACCACCACCAAAGGGTTGTGGTGTTCCCACATATGCAGTGCACCTACCCTACTTTCCACCATGCTCACATCCAAGGCCAGCCTTTGGCTTTGCAGGACCTAGGGGAAAAATACAATGCAAGCCCACTCCAGGACTCCACCCTCCATGGCCCAATACCTTTAACAATTGGCAGTCTGGTGTTTACTCACAAAAACAAATGCCATCAGTTTTTTCTCTCTCTCTCTCTCTCTCTCACACACACACACACACACTGGTTTTCCCATTCACACATGTACAAGCTCTCTCTTTCCCTTTCTTTCTCCCTCTCTCACACACCTCCGGCAGGGGGGATTCAGGGATGGGAGATTTACTGAAAGTGAGGGCAGGGAGGGGTGGGCCCTACAGGAAGCAGCCACCCCAGGGACTGGGAGTTGTGGGTGGGAAGAGGGTCCCATAGAAATATCCCATCCCTTGGCCTCGGGAGCACTAGACCTGAGGTTACCAGGAATCACCTCTGACTGCAGGGCCTGGGTCTTGGCTCCTACTAGCCCTGCCCATTCCCACCCCCATCCATCACTGGGAGTGTGGCATTCCCACCTACCCATTACCCACCTAAACCACTTTTTCCATACCAGTGCCCCCCACCCCTACACATAGGGTGGCCATACCTCCCCTTTAAAAGAGTACACTTATGTAAAACACATGTTGAATGGCTGCATTGATTCCAGTGCTGCCCTGCACCATGCATTTTTCATGTGCCCTCTTTTAAAGGGTAGGTATGGCCACCCTACCTATAGACGAGAGGAATCATGACATTCTCATCCACTCACCCAACCCACCCTCCTCATGCCCCAGTTTCCCTCTCTGGAGGTGTATGGAATTCCCTCCCACCCTCATTCCCACCTTTTCATCCTTCCTCCCTTACCTCATTCCCATCCCACCCACCCCCATAAACTCCCTATAAAAATACAATATATCAGTAATAAATTAAAACAGTTCCAATTTTAACCTCACCCTAATTCTCACCCTCTGACAACCAAGTGTCCTTCAGCAGTGCCCTGGGTCTTATGAAGACACCCCCCTCATGGCTAACAGTAATCAGGGCTTTCCCTCCACTCAGCTGGGCTGGAGACTCAGGGCTATGGGGTAGTTCAAGGTGAAAACTCCATTTATATCCAAAAGATGTTGATGATTTATACCAATGGAGGATCTTTCCTTCTCTGCATCCTTGTCAGAAATGGAGTTGTTGTGGGTATGGGCTGAACTGGTGTGTGAAGAACTGTAACATGAGGACAACTGATGTGGTTTTGCTGAACCTTTCACCTCTAGATTTCCTTTTGGTGTTGACATCAGAGAATCTTTTTCCTTTTTAAAATTTACTGTCCATTGCAAGGATCTGGGGTTATGAAAAAAGGAAGATGCACAAGGAATTTGTTAGATGACATTTGTATCAAATTAACTTGGGTGGTCCAAGCGTGATCAAGCATTTAAGGGAATTTGGAAAATGTCTAACTTAAGAAAGCTGTTAGGGTATCTACAGCAGAGGTAAACTGCTCCATTGTTGTCAATGTGTTTTCTTTTAGGAAGACTCACTCTTTTCTTCCCATGCTGAAAACATCCAAATCCCTTTGAATGCAAAGGATTAGCAGCTCCATGGGTGGCACCAAGCATCCATCAACATGTGTGGTGTGATAGCTGCTCTTTGAAACAAAGGGTTGTGATTAAGCATTTTCAGATATGCACAATGTGGGGAAATTAGACCGGAGGGCAATAAAACAATGCAAAATATAGTTATTTCTGCTGCTCCACAGCAGGTGAACAATACCTCTTCAAATCTACCCATTGCAGTGACGCTAGATAAAATTGGCCTCTGATGGACTGAAGCATAGGAATTGAAATCGTCACGTGCGAAAGTCTTTCATTTCTTGAGCTGATCAGCTTAAGAGCAGAATTTGAACTACAAAATACAGGCAGCAAAATGTAAATGATGGTGAATAAATGCATGGTGGCCTTATGGGGAAACGTATGGCAGCATGTGGCAGTGGCACGCGCATTTGTATGCAAAAAAAGACGACACCTATTTTGAGTGTAGAATGATAAGGTTGGAAAAGAATTCAGGGATCAAGTCCAACACCTTATGTCATGGAAGGATTAACTAGATCTAAACAAGCCTGTGATATGGGGCAGAAGAGGAATGGGGTCACCTACACCTATCAGCGTAGGGCCAAAAGACCACCATGGTTACATCATTTTACAGGCTTTGAAAGTCAACAGTGCCATTTGTAATCAAATTCACCAATTCATAAGTAACTGCCGCTTTTAGATGTGTGCGGCGCACAAGCAGCATCACATCCCGCTGTGTGTAAAAATCCTGCATGCAGGATTTAGACGCGACATTTTGCGCGTTAAAGCCGGTTTTGCATTTTTTTAAAGCTGCAAATTAAATTCCTCGACATCTAGGTATTTAATTTGCATCTTTAAAAGAACATGTGACTGGATTTAATGCATGAAATGTCACATCTAAATCCTGTATGTGGGATTTTTACACGCGGTGGGATTTTATGGCAGTGTGTGCACTGCGCATGACTAAAAGCAGCCTAAAGCAGGAACACAAGGTGGTGATAGTACCTTCTGCTTTTCCTCAAATCAGTGCACAGCTTACTGCAATGAGCAGCAAGTTACAAAGAAGCTTTTGAAGAAAGCCGTATAAAGGGGCCATCGTTGTCACAAAGGTACATTTTATATTTATTTATTTAGCACCAGCAAGGTTCCTGGCACTGAATAATAATTAATTAGAGGCAGGCCCCTGCCTAGCATGGGCTTGTCATCTAGGATGCACAAGGGAAGAGAAAGGGATACAAAGATGCAGATACTTAGCTTACTTATGGTGGGGAAGGGAACCCCAAATGGAAGGACAGTAGAAAGTGGTTGTGAAATCATTATGGGATAAATGAGTTGGGTACTCCTTCTGACACCCGATTTCCGTGGAGAGGTTGTGGCTGTAAGCGGCACCAGAATATTTAATACACTTCCAAAAACCTACTCAGTAACCGGCTCATTATTATTAATATGTTTACAACTGACAACGGCAAGCACCGGGGATCTCAGACATGAATTCAGCATTACCAAAACCTTGTTCAGGCTGAATAGGGAACAGTTAATGAAAGTGGAGGCCTAGTCACCTTGTTGGGCTTGGAAACGATTGTCAAATTCACTCTCCTTGTTAGATCATAAATTTTTCTCGGTGGACGGATAAGTTTGCTTGGGCATTGGCAAAAGATACGACGAGGAGGCCAATCTAATGACTTCAATGGGCTTATAAAGAAAGACTAAGCCTCCTCTTAATGATGACTTCCACCCAGCACCAATGTACATTTTCTAATCTCTAAATATAAAGTGACTCCATTGTAGCCAGACAGCAAAGAATGCCTCACAAGAATTTTCAGGATTCCAGTGCACATAGACTCATTTTATTGAACTGGAGAGCTGTGTATCTTCATACTCCTCCAGCGTATATGTGGGAGGAAGAAAAGATCTTTACTTCTACATTGACAGGCAATTACCGGTTACTATCAATTTGACTCCTACTGAACCACTTAAGGACAGATCTGCTCACACAAATAATGTTTTTTCCTTAATGAAGCAAGAGCCCTTGCCTATTGACACTAAGCTGCCGAGGAGTTTAGTGTAACCCATACGCCTGGATTCATGCAATCTAAAATCACCAGCTCCAGGAGAGGAGAATTCTTTGGTCATCAATATTGCTCAGCCCTTGTTTCCTTGTTAAGTCCTGTGCCTGATCACACTCCTCCTTAGAGAGTCCTCAAGCTTCTGATGAGGCCCACTCTGGGGGGACAATGTATTAATGATCTTAATTTTTTATATAGCGATCACTTTACATATAGCATAACTTTTAATCCTCACAACAACCCTGTGAGGTAGGTTAGGCTGCGAGAATATTGTTCCCAGCTTCCAAGCTTGTACTTTCCCCTGCCTCAGTCTGGGCTGTCTCTCTGGTCACATACACATATCTGCTGACTATCCTGGGCTGTGGCTTGTTATGACACCAACTCTCATGCAGTGAGTTAGGCACCTCATTATTCATTTTAGAAGATGTCTGAACCAGTATAGCACAGCCACAACTGTGCAGCAACCTGTAATTGCATGGGCAACCCTGCTAGGGGTCGCTAGAGTGCCATTCTAGGTATCGGTGTTCGATTGTATTGGGCTGGGTTGTTTTTCTGCTGCTCAGCATGGTGCCTGTGTAAGTGTGTCAATTCATAGTGAGGGGCTCTCGGAAGTCAATGACCCTCCTAATAGTGCAACAACTGGTAGTTCCTAATTAAGCAATTGAGTTGTCTGTTTTGGGGATAGTACCTGTGGCTGGTGCAGAACTCACTTATCCATCCGCACCCTCACATAGAGTGGTATTGGATTGCTTGGCCAAAATTGTAAGGTTACCTACGTGACGACTATCCCTTTTTCTTCAAGAAATTCCATGCAAATTCTTGGAAACATTGTGGTGAGTCTATTTACTCCAACATTTCTGTCAATCTTTCTTGCACCTGTTACCATGCCTAGGAAATGGCTTTTTATAATTTACTCATCTTATTGCAAGTTGGAAAAAAAAATTCACAAAAGTAACTCTAATTATTCAAATTGTTTTGTAAAACATAAAATTAAGAACACATCCTATAATAAGCGTAATAAACTTAGCATCTAAGTATAAATAAAATATAGGTTATTAAAGTACTGTAATGTGATTGTAAAGAGCTTATATGCGCTTGTAATTAAATGTGCTGCATGTAAATAATTCTGCTAGTTTAACCGTTTTCTGCCACCGCAACGTAGACAATTTCATGAGGATGCCAAGAAGAAGGATACTGTTTCCATTATTATCGCTCTCATTTATTAACTCTCAAATGCATAATAAATGTACAAAATACATGAGTTTGTACTTCGTTCTCATGTGGGGGCATAAAGGTTTATGCTTTTCTCTCTTGCCTTTTGAAATAGGAAGCCAAAATGAGTATGACACCAACTCTCATGCACTGAGTTAGGCACGTCATTATTCATTTTAGAAGAAGTCCGATCCAGTAATGGAAATGCTGAAGGTTATTACAATAATAAATGAGTTGGCCGTGTGATTTATGTAGGAAACAAATGTACTTTCTCATGGAACACTGTTTAATTTCTTATAAATCCTGGACTTAGTGGACAAAGTCTGGCTCCCAGAGTCACTCAGCTGAATGCCTGCAGAACTGTGAGTTCATGTGGTTCATTTCTTGTTGTCCAAACAGCTGTTCTTGATAGTCCTCCCTGCAGGTATCTGTTTGGGGATTAGTAATGCTTCACATGGTCATACATCAAAAGAAGTGGATGTGTAATTACATTAAACATGCTTCATCTCCTTAGAATCACTTTTCCCGAATCATTGATATTGGCTCAACTCAATGAAATTTCTTTCCAGGGAGTGAAATTTGTAGGAGCCTGGGTGCCATTGGCGCCCAGAAAACTGAGGCTGGCAACTGGTGCAGAGGTGTAGCGCGGCAAGAGCAGTTTAATATCAGGATAAAGTCTGGCAACGGAATTATTATTATTTTTTGCTCCTGGTGTCCGATCTGAAATTTCATGCCCATACCTTTTCCATGCTTGTAGGAAATGGCCCGATGCTGGCAGAAGTGCCGGTGCAAACGGAGTTCTGCTGCATCAAACGGGATTCTGCTGCGGCTTTGCTCGTGCATGACAAGGCTGGATTTTTCGCCCTGCCATGCACGAGGCTAGCCGTGGCAGATCCCTGTTCGCACCGGCTCTACTGCCGGCATCGGGCTCCTCCCCACTGCCGCGTCTTTGCCTGCGCGTCATTTTAGTAACGCCAGGTGTGACTGCGGTATATGTGGGCAGATTCACTCCTATAACCAAGCTCTGCTTAGTGCCAAAAGTGGGATTTCATCAAGATCCTTCCCAGCTTCCTAGTCTGTGCCTGGGAGCATACGTTAGAGCAGTCTGGCGAGAGTTCTCCTCTTGTATTAGACTTGTGAGGACTGGCATGGCCTATCCTAGTCCCTTTTCACACGAGGCGCCCCCACCCATCTCCACACAGCTTCGCTACATGGAGATGGGTGGAGAATGCCACGGGGGGTGGGTGGGGGCGCGTGCGTGCTCCCGCGCTGCACCCATCTCCCCCCATCACCCATGCATGGAGCAATGAGCTCCAATGCTGGTTGCTCAATGGGTGGAGGTGAGTGCGCGCCCTTGGGATCTGGCGTGCACCCACTTCCACCCACCGCAGCTGCACACCCATCCTCCCACCCACTGCGATCCATATAAAAATGGCCCTAGATCTTTCCTGTCTCATCCTTATGCTGACATGGTGCCTGTGCCATAATCAGTCTGGTTAGGAGCAGCTGATTCAGTAGTTGCCTTTTCCAGCTTGGAAGCTGCCCATTTGAGGTACCTCCCTTTTTGACCCATCCAGTCGTTCAGCTGGAGACTGAAACCAGCCCTTCCCCTCTGCATGCTCTACTGTCTTCAAGTGTCCTGTTATTCATTTCCTTTAACCAGTTACAGGTTCTTATGCAGCGCTCCCTAGTTTCTTAGTCTCTAGGGAAAGAATCCACCTTAGATAGCTTATGTGGAACTTAGCCAGTGCATGGGGCCTTGTGCAGGTCCTCTGCAGAGGCATGGACTGCAAATTTTGAAGCATGAATTATTAACTGGTTAGGCCTGACTGGTGTTTCTTCCAAGCTAGCCTGTGAATACAGCCATAAATATTTCAAAACAGAAATCATTTACCCCAAAGAGCAGAGGAGCTGCTGCCTATAGTTTAAGGGACAGGTCACTGAAATCTTTTGGAACTTCAGAGAAGAACAAAATGTACGACATCTAACAAGAGAAAAACGACACAATGTCCCTCCTCCCAAAGTGCAGACTAATGTGGAATGTAATTGTATTTGATTTTTTTGCAGATAACTTTCGTCTTGCTGTTTTTAAAATTAATTCAGAGCTTCCTCCAAGTTATACAGACAACCAAACCCATATGGCTCTGTGGTGCTCGTGGACCTTGTCACAGGGCATGGCTGCATGGGACTGGCCTGATGGGTGGTAGCCCGTTACCCTACATTAGTGCAAGCGAGGCATCAGTCGCCTGCGATGCATCACATAGCAGCTGGCCACGCGTCCTGGGGCGGAAGTGGGTGAACATCTGGTGGCCGCTAGCCTGATGGTCAGCTGCATGATGGACTAATGTGGAGTAAGCTCACCAAATGTGGGTTAACATCTCATGTGGCCTTACCCTAGGTGGCTTGCCTAAGGTCACACATAAAACCTGGGTTGGAGCAATAAACCCAGGTCTTGCAAGCTAGCTGTTTACTGCAGGTGTAGCACTGTGAACTGTGAACAATTCTAGTAAACTGTGTAGGACCGAGTAGGGTGATAAGCATGATCCCTGCACTATGTGTTTAGAGCATCCGGCCTTTTACTAGGAAAGCTATTCAGCTTGATCATCTAGCAGGAATAGCAGGGATCAGCGTTCCAGCCACTTTAAAGAGCCTTGTGCTGGTGCTAATTGATAGTACGTAGGCAATCCCACCGGAGGATGGGATTACGCCCCCAGGAGGGCGTTCTCAGTTGCTGCCCCAGTTTTGTGGGACTCCCTTCTATGGGAGGTTTGCCTGAGCCCAGGCCCAAGCATCTTCCGGAGGTGGTGTATTATTTTTATTTGAAAAAGCATTTGGCGGGTGGGGAAAGGGGTTGGTTGGAAGTTTTGGGTGGGGTTGAGGGCTGTGGGGAGGAGGGTTTTTTGGGGTGAGGAGGGGAGTTTTAATTGTATGAATTTTATTATTTTTTATTGTTATTATTTAGGGCTGAAACCTGACTAGAAATTTTAGTTGATTAATCGATTAAGCCTTTTTTTATTAATCAATTAATGAATCAATTAAAATTTGCATACCTTTGCATAACTTACACAAATTTGCATGGATTTGCGTATATTCGCCTAATTTGTGTGCGTTGGGTGAACTTGCCTTCTGCTGGAACACGTCCCCTTGAGCTATGGACTCAGAAATATGGACTGTCAGAGATCCTGGCAGCTAACCGATTAATCGGGGGATAAATTTTAATCGGTTTTAGACAGATTAATCGATTAATGGGTTCAATTAACTGATTAATGGTTGCAGCCCTATTATTGTTTTGTTTTTATGGATTTTAAGCCACCCTGAGCCATTTTGGGGGAGGGTGGTGTATACATTCAAATAAATAAGTAAATAAATACATTGGCATGCAGAAGGGGCAGCCCAAAGCAGCTGTAAAGTCAGATTTTCTGGCTAGGAGCATGTTGCTCCTGAATCAGTGTAGGGTGGTGGCTTTGCCATAGAGCCTTCTCTTTTCCAGCTGTACACGTAGCAACAGAAACAGGGTCTTGCAAAAAATAAATAAATCCATATGTCCGAAGTCACTGAAATAAAAGCAACGAGAAGTTTTTCATAGATGATTTGGGTTCCACAAAATGACACGGTCTCAACTTCGTTCCAGACAGTCTTCCGAGCCAAGGGCATGTCTTGAGTGCCAAATTGGCTTTTCTGTACATAGAGCATGTGCCAGCTTGCAGCTACTGTACACCAGATAGGGCGCCAACGTATACATTTACTTAGAGAGACATCTCAGGTGGGATGAAACCTGAATCACAAGATTTCCCAGCCAAGTGCTCTGCCAATTGGGCGATAAAGCCAGGTCTGAGAGATCAAGCTGGCAGGATTTGTTTCCTAAGTTACTCATGGCTTTCTGAGCAATAACCTGTTAAACACACAAATCTCGGATGCATCAATTAAAGTAGTAATAGTCACGGCTAGATAACCTAACATATTTTCTGTTTTTCCTTGCGGGTGGGAGGCTCTAACCAGATAGTCCACGACTGAAATAGATGAAGGCAGTCATTGAAGTCTTTATTGCTGTTTTTTAAAAAAAAAGAAGAGCAAAGAAGACAGGCCTGAAAACCTGAAATGAGAACCTCATGGCTCTAGCATGATTAATTTCTCTGCATGTTGTGGTCCCCCTCGTAGTTCTATCAAGAACTCTGTAATGATTTACTGTATTGCCAAACAAGACCCCCCTCACATTCATTTCTTCATGACTGAGCCTCCTTGATTAAATCATGTTTATTTGAGTTTATCGCAGCTCTAGGAAACCACAGCTTTGCCTACATCAGATTCATAACAAAACAGAACAGAAGCCTCAAAAGGGAAGAGACACATGGAGGCCATGTTCACTTTCTCCCAATAAAGGCTGGTTGTTCTAGGGCTTTAGTCAGGTTAAATGGCTTCACTTGTAGGGGAGAAATTGTATACACAGGAGGTAGAATACAGAGTGCTTTGTTCATGTGCTTGCCTGGATGAATTTCAGGAGTTAATTCCTTCCACAGGACTATATTTATTCTGTAACTTTAAAAATGCAAATACACAGATAGAGAGAGAGACATACTATACATTTCTAAACTGCAGCACTAGGGCCAAAACCTGCCCGGATTTACACCATTGTGCGTACCTTTTTGCTGGCACCCATGTTCACTGCATTTTTCCACTTCCACCAGTGGGGGAAATGCACTGAATGAACATGGCGCCTTGCCTACTGGTTTCTTTGGTGCCACACCAGTTTTGAAGTTTCTGTAGGAGTCTAAAATCCGAGAAGGATGCTAACTCCCTGTGCTGTGCCGTGTTGTACTGGTCAGCTTTTCTCAGGGTTCTTGCTGAATCTGTCTGCCTCATGTATTGCATGAGGTGATGATATAATATATCACTGACAGCACAGTTTCCACAGGCAATCTGTTTGAGAGAGAATGGGCATTCCAGAAGTGGGCACAGAAGTTATGTTATTTGGGGAGTATCATCAGAGACAACGGTAATACACATTGGGTGTTAATAAATGTGATGCTGCCTGCTATGGCTTGCTATGGCCTGCCTGAACCGTGTGTCTGTTAGCAGGCCGCCAGATGTGGGCCCACTACAGCCCGCAACTGGGTAGATGCTGCCCAGGAATCATGGGCCTGGAAGGAACCGGACCTAGAATTCAGACCCAAGGGCCACCCAGGTGAGCACGTGTGTTGACATCGCCATCCTAGCCCCGAGGACCACCATGGCTGACTACCATGCCTGCCCGTTATTGGCAGTTATGGCTGTCCATCATGGCGGGGGCAAGGCACCGGCCACAGTGGGGCCAGTTGGCATCACGACTCTTCTGGCTCCCCCCACCCCCCGTCCCAGTTGATCGGCGTGCTTTTATTAACACCCATTGAGAGGTTGTGTGTCACACAGGGGAAAGCAAGTGGAGCTCTTGTAATGCTGAATAACATCTGGAAACAGAAGAATGTTTGCCTCAGGATGAAGTTAAGAATATTTCACAGAAATGTGATATCACTGCTCCAAAACATGGGCTCTTAAAGAAGCAATCTCAACAGTGTACAGATGGGTGGCAAATGTTTACGGAAGATACCTAGTGTTAAATGTCAGGATAGGGAAACCTTAACCAGTGCTAACATTGGACAGTTGCCGGCAACTGAACTCATCAAGAATAGAAGGCTCACCTGACTTGGACATCTGAACAGAATGGAGTCATCTAGATTGGCAGCTCAAGCCATGATATGGGAACTGCCTGGGGAGCCCCCCTCCCCCCGGGACATCCACATCTTAAAAGGCACGAGATGCTGGGCAAAGATCTTGCCCAATTAGGCATTACATGGAATGAGGTCCAGACAATATCCTTGGATTGGGAAAAATTGAAGAATCTCATTGCCACCTCATGTGCAACCAAGCCTTTCTGGCGTGACTCCAGAAGCCCCAACCCTTTCTGGCATGACTCCAGCCTCTCTTGCTGTGGCCCTGCCCCCTTTGGAAAGCTGTAGCATCACAGTGCTCTGCAGGGGGCGGGGGCCACAGCAGAAATAGCCACGCCAGACCCTCTCCCCCAATTAAAATCCTGGCAGTGCTCTTGGCAGGCCCCCTCTCACTGGGAATGGGTGGATACAGCAACCCACTCTCATGAATCTGGATTAGTTCATGAATCTCTCCTGAACATGGATTAGTACCCTCGCATCACGGGGTGAAAACAAATGGCGTCACATCCCAGGGAGGAGGGGCCACTTTTGGCCAGATCAGTTCGTGGAATGGAACACACGTCCTTGAGACCTGACCCGACTGAGGAGCAATGCATGACTGGGTGGTTCTGCCCCTGTGCTGCGGCTGGTGCCACGCCCCCACTGTGACATTAGCCTAGGTGGGGCAGCAGCAGCTCGCAATGCGTCTCTAACCTCTGGCTGCCCACCCTGGGGAGGAAGTGGGTGAACATCTAATAACAGGCTGCCATGGCTGGCTGCCATGGCAACCACCAAAGCCGGGCTAGGTGGGTGTGAAAACAGATGCACCCTCCTGCTTCGGCCTGATCTGGCCCACCTGGGTGGCTCCTGGGTCCGGACTGTGGGCCTGGTTCCTTCCAGACCCACATTTCTGGCCCAGCCGCCTATCCCACTGGGGTCTGAACTTGTCCCACATCTGACAGGCCTGGAACAGATGTGCAGGTTTGGTGCTGGCTCAGATGGGACAAAACGGGCCAAACCAGTCTTGAGACACATTTGTTAACACCCACTGGGGATGGAGGGGTATAGCACCCCACTCTCTTCCATTAATTAAAAAATTAATGGGAGTTGTCAAACTAAAGCTCTTTCTTGCTAAGGAACAATCTTAAAGAAAAAAAGTGTTCCTGTTAAAAATAAATAAATCCCTCTTCCTGTTAATCTCACAGAATTTCAAATTATATTTACTCAGTTTTCCTTTGAAGTATTCCTTCCACTCACATACATTCCCTAATGCCTGGGTAATCGATATGGATTAATTAGGACTGTTCCTTTAAGGAGTCTCGAGCGGTCTGGAGAGCTATGGGGGCTGTGTAACGTTTGCACGTGAGCAGTTATAGTCCACTCGTGGAATTTTCCATGAGTCAGGCAAGTCAAGTGGTTCTGAGTTTGCTCAGTTTAGCTAGCTGAAGCCACTAAGTGGGACTCCATTGTGGGTAGAAAGAAGGGCAGAAGGCTCGCAGGGCTACTAAAGGCATTTTTGACTGAGAAGCTGAGGTGATTGAATGAGAGCTGAATGCTGGTGCAAGAATTCCTAATGTCAGGCCCTGCGTAGTAAGTGGTAATGTAAAATTTGTTGTTCATATCCCTAAACTGCTTTATTTTAGCTGTAATTGTAATCCAAAGAGAGAAGGAAAAGTAAAAATGTTGTGGATTTAACAAAATCCGGAGGGTCAAATTCACACCCTATCATTGTGTATAATTTGCATTTATACCAGGGTTTGTTTTTTATTTAATTTAATTTATTTATATATTAACTTTAAGAATAAGAGCTGTATATCATTGCACTGGTTAACAATAGCACTGCAACTGCTAAGACCGCAGGCCTCTTTGCATCTTTTGTGGAGGAACTACAGTTGTTGGACTCAGGTGGAGTTGTCAGTTTTGGGGTTCTCTAAACTTTTACTTAAGAAGCAGTAAACATCTTTATGTCATTTTTGTTAAATGTCCTAGTAGTGAGAGCTGTTCAGCGATGAAACAAGTTGCACAGGGAGGTTGTAGATTCTCCATCACTGGAGGTATGGTTGGACAGCCATTTGTCGAGGATGGGTTCTTCTCTCAAGCAACCAAGCATGTTGGAGACAGGATGCTGGGCTTGATGGACCATTGGTCTGACCCAGCATGGCACTTCTTATGTTCTTAAGCTACAGCCTCTAAGCAGAGGATTCAGTGGGGTAAATTGAAAGCGGCACCAAGGAGTTTGTGGAGCCTTAAAGGTACAGGGACAAAGAGCAGTAGACTATGGTCATCCTGCATGAAAGCAGGAGGTTGGACTAGATGACCCTCAAGGTACCGTCCTATTGTAACCTTATATGATGCTTAACTAGAGAGAGGCTTAAATAAATAGGGCTTCTTATTCCTCCCCCTCACTGCAGCATCAGGAAGGGGGAAGAAGGGAGGGAGAGGAAGCACAAATGTGGGGGTTAGACAATGATGATAGCTTCCATCTTTGGATGGACCTTTATTAGATCCATAGTCAGGGACGTGTTCCTTTAGAGGACATCACCAGGACCTGTAGAGTCATGGGCATTAGCTCCAGCATTTATGGAGACATGACTGTACCACATTGTAACGTGCATCGTAAGAGCAGGAATTCTCTTATAATGTGGACGTGGCCATGGCTCCTGGTGCAATCTTTTTCTTTGACCCCCCCCTGATTTTAAGCACAATGCAATGTGTGTCTCGTGGGAGATTTTGCATTTTTCATTATAGCACTGACCTCACTATAACCTGCAACCATGACTCCCAAATACCACATTATACAAGGGTCCACAGTTACAGCTAGATGCTTTGGTCATTACAGAGACTTGAGCATATCTTGGAACTGCCATTCAGTCTTGCAGTAGATTATACTTAAGAGAAAAGAATCAATGGATTCCAAATGCTTTCGCTCACTTTCAACCTCTGGACATATGACAAATTTTAAGGGACATTGGAATCACACATCTTTTACAGCTGAGCCATCCCCACTATCATCCTGTCTGGCAACCCTGCTAACTCCCTCTATCCTGTATTGGGAAGAGGCAAGAAGGCTGGAGGGAAGTTTAAAAATCAACCCTAACTAACGAGGCTTAACATATTTGAAGGTCTCGAATCTCCCCCGCAGTGGAAGATTAGAATGTTTCTTTCCAGCACAATTCACATGAGACGAAGGCTGCCTCCCTAATCTCATTCTGGGCCTTGTTATCCCCTTTTCCAAGACTTGAAGAGAAGGTTGCACATGGTCATATCCAAAGTTGCCAATACAGAGATTCAGTAAAAGCTGACAAGCGCGTGTGTTCCTCCCTTTTTACATCAGGGCTTCATTTTAAAGTGATTTTCTGACAAGAAGAGGTGGTAGTCCCATCTGAGAAATGGGCATGATTAGCTCCTTAGTTGCCAGCCCTCAACTACTCACAGCAATTTTCAAGGGGTGGCTAAATGATTGCTTGAGCATAGCTAAGAGTAAGACCCATTAGGTTTATATGAACTCCCAACACCCCAGGAGAAGGGTGGAACAGGAGCTGGAAGCTGAGTTGCGGCTAGGACTGAATCTTGATCTCAATTTTTTCTTGAGTCTCATCAAGAATCACATTTCTTGGCTCGTTCTGACAAATGAAAATGAGCCAAGAACCAGCAGCATCTCAGCTGCATTCTCACTGAGAAACTCGAGAAAAGGAAAGGGAAAAAAAAAGAACTGTGTATGTGCAAAATGGCCACCAGGCCCGTTCTGAATCCGGACCCACTCAAGAATCAGGGTGTTTGAACCGATTCCCTTATGCAATCATACATAAATGAACAAGGTGGGTATGTCAACCTTTTCAGTCTGCAGGGCCCTTGTTACTGGTAAACTACCTGGTTATTTGATGAGACCTTCGTGCTTTAGAACAACAAGCGAAATGAGGTGAAGAAAGTTCAGGAAGACTTAGATCAGGGGTGAAGAACCTCCAGCCCCTGGGCCAAAGTCGGCCCATGGCTGGGTTCTTTTGTTTTTTGCGGGGGTGGGGGATGGTCCGTTTCCAATTCCTGGATCCGGCGCTTGGATCCAGTCCCTACCCCCAAGCTCTGAGAGATTGACCTTAGGGAAAGGGAGCAGAGTTGCACTCAAGGAGAGGAGATCGATTCATGATCTCTTCTTTCGTCCGCCCAAAGCACAGCCCTTAAGTACATTTGCTCCCAACTCCCATCCCACTCATATACCGTGTACTCATTTTCAAAAGTGGCCCAAGGGGGAGAAAAGTTTCCTCATTCTGGCCTAGATTGTAACCTCTTTGCAGGAGGGAATATCTTTGCATGGTGCCTGTCACAATGGTGCTATCATCTGAAACTGGAGATCTTTGACAATGATATAATTATTTATTTATACTATTACTACTACAACGAATAATTGGAGGGATAATCTATGGCTTCCGCCTCACAGACATAAGGACTCCCAGACCGTGCTTCTTTCTGTCTCCACAAACACCATTTATTCTTATAGAAGCCACAGGAACCTTCGAATGGTCAAGGGTTGTATTTCTGCTCTGTGTAAAATACACACAGGGAGAAAACAAAGGACTAGATGTGCCACAGTCAGTCTTTCAAACGGATGGCTTGGCTCCTCAGAGGAGGAAATGAAGCACTAAAACCTCTCATCAGATGTTCTGAAAATTATTTCAGCTGCTAGAAAAGCCAAGCAAATTTTTATTTTGAAGGAAATGGTCCAAAAAGTTCCCTTTTGATAATTGCTTTTTTAAAAATTATTTTTAAAAACCATCTGTCATATGCTTCATTCCCATCTCAAGGGGCCAATGCCCTCCTTCCCATTCTATATGTGGAAGGAAGCCCAGATCCCAGCCCAGGTACTAAGCGTGTCACGTGTTCTCTTCTTCTCCATGGGGTTGAATCTATGGGTGGGAAGTTCCTGGAGCAGCAAAGTGAATGCTGTCTCTGGGATTTCATTCAGCTTCTTCAGGATTATCAGTTTTATCTTTATTTAAGATTCCCAGGGTTCACAGCTTTTACTTTACACCCATTAAATCATGGGTTGGAAACCTTTCCCCTCCCCGGAGTCACTTTGAAAATTCGTACACGTTCCGAGGGCTGCATAGTAGTTGGGGGCAGGTCTGATTAAGGGTTGCACTCGGGGTGGGAAGAGGAAGGTCCAAATCGTGGGTCTGTGCCATGACTCCATCCTTCATTCTTGTGTGCAGGCCCTCATCTTTGCCCCCTGTCCCTGGAGCTCATACCTTTCTTGTGGAGCTCATACCAGCAGCTCATACCAGCTTGTGGCTGTCAGGTTTCCAGGCTTCTGTCTCCGTCTCGTAACTGGCCACCTTTAGTCAATGGAACTGTCGTGGTCTCCACTCCCAGCTTGAGGATGTCAAGTCTCTCATAAATGGTTACCACCTGCAGGTTCTGTGTTTGCAGGATACTCTCCTCTGTGCTTCACAGGCCTGCTGTGTTAGGAACCTCTCCGTGGTGCGCAAGGACACCCTTAGATCCAGCCACACCTCGAGTGGGGTAGCTGTCCTTGTCAGGAATGGCACTCTATTTGTCCCTGTTCCTCTGATGACTCCTCTTCAGGTTGTGGCAGTCTGGCTATTGCTTCACAACGGACTTATCCTCTGCTCTGTCTTTTTACCCCTGTGAGATGCTGCGGCTGCGATGGACTCGGGGAATTTGGTTTCTCAGCTGCCACCATCATTCTTGCTTCTTTGGGGCTTCAGTAGCCATCATGGGCTCTGGGATTTGTTGGATATAAATGTTCAGGGACGTCTCATGAATGCTTTGTCTTGGACAATGGCCTTACATTGCTGAATATCAGTGAACCTACCTATTTTAACATGGATTTAACAAAAGAAAGTTGTGCCTGGCTAATCTATTGGAATTTTTGGAGGGTGTAAATAAACATGTGGATAAGGGAGAGCTGGTTGATATATTATATCTGGATTTTCAGAAGGTGTTTGATAAGGTCCCTCATGCGAGGTTCTTGAGGAAATTAAAAAGTCATGGAATAGGAGCAATTCTTCTGCAGAATTAAAAAAAAATTCTGTGGAAGTCTGCAGGCCTTGGCCTGATTCTATGGGTCCCTGTACCCCACCCTCACTGGGTTGGGCAGGAGGGTTGCCTCACCCCTCCGGGCTTGGTGGGTGTGGCTGCCGGAGGTTGGCTGCCTCCCCACTGTCCCTAGCGTAGTAACTCAGTTTGTGTGGTGGCAGCAGTTTCTCAAGCCTGGCTTGCCAGCTGTGGGTTGCCTCTCCCCTCGGCAACTCATCCGGCAGCAGCAGCAGTTTCTCCGGCTGGCCTTCCTGCTCCTTCTGGCTGCTTCTGTCCCATCCCGACGGGGCCTCCCGGGGCAGCACAACTGGATGACATCATTCACGTGAGCTGCCCATTGGGAGGGTCCAGAAGGAGCAAGGGGCTGGCTAGAGAAACTGCTGCTGCTGCCAGGTGGGTTGCTGGACTGAGGAGGGGTTGGGGAGAGGAGGCAATCCCCTGGCAGCCTCCCAGCCCAGCCTGGCCTGGCCCAGCAAACTGGCAGGAGCCCCAAACTTCCCATCTCCTCCCCCCACCTCCCCGTGAACTCTCCTGCTCCGCTCCTCCCCTGTGCAGGCTGGAAATTCTTCATGGGGAGGAGCAGGGCAGGAGATTCCACAAGGGGAGGGGGATTTATGCGGGAAATCAGCAAATTGCAGTCCCGCATTTGGCTTGGGGCCCTGGATAGGAGGCAGTGTCAGTAACTGGTTAAAGGATAGGAAACAAAGGGTAGGACTAAATGGTCATTTTTCACAATGAAGAGAAGTAAATAGTGGAGTGCTCCAGGGATATGTACTGGGACCGGTGTTGTTTAATGTATTCATGAATGATCTAGAAAAAGGAGTAAAGAGTGAGGTGGCCAGATTTGCAGATGACACAAAGTTATGCATGGTAGTTAAAACATGAGCAGACTGTGAAGAATTGCAGAAAGATCTCACAAGACTGTGGGCCTTTTTACACACACCTAAAAGTGCTGGTCTTTCAATCTTCTGGGTTTACAAGTCCACAAGTAAGTTCTGGATGCATTCTTCACACACACTGCCCTGAGGCAGCCTAAAGTAGCCGCAGCTGTAGATGTGAGGGGCTGTCATGGAAACCAAGTGACCACAGCTGCCTGGAGCAAAGCCGTAAATACCTCGATCATGAGGTATTTAATTCACGGACTTTAAAAATGTGCAACCGCCATAATATGCGCATAATACCCTGCTTCCATCTCGTGTAATTAATACATGCGGCCGTTTCTAATTATGCGCAATAGCGATGCACAATCGCACGCCGCTCGTCTAAAAGCGGCCAAGGAGTGTAACATTCATGAGGATGCGAGGTCCGAAGTACACGCGCTTGGCTTGGTTACATCAATATCTGCTTGGCTTGGTTACAAATATCTAAATGGCAGATGAAATTTAATGTGGAGAAGTACAAAGTGATTCATGTAGGGAAAAGCAATTCAAACTTTATGTACACAATGCTGGGTTCTAAATTAGGAGTTACCACTCAGGAAAAGAACCTTGGAGCCACTGTGGACAATACATTGAAATCCTCAGCTCAGTGTGCGGTGGTGGCTGTTAAAAAAGCAAACAGAATGTTAGGAATTATCCATAAAGGGATAGAGAATAAAACTGTAAATATCATAATGCCTCTATATAAATCTATGGTGCATCTGCACCTTGACTACTGTGTGCAATTCTGGTCGCCCCATCTCAAAAAAGATATAGTTGAAATAGAAACGGTGCAGAGAAGGGCAACAAAAATGATAAAGGGTATGAAACAACTCCCCTATGAAGAGCGGTTGGATAGATTGGGACTCTTCAGCTTGGAGAAGAAACGTCTGAGAGAGAATATGATAGAAGTTTATAAAATCATGAGTGGGGTGGAATGAGAAAATCGGGAACGGTTATTTACCCTCTCAAATGCTACTAGAACTAGGGCACACCCCATGAAACTAACTGGTAGCAGATCTAAAACAAATAAAAGAAAGTATTTTTTCACTCAACACATAATTAAGTTGTGGAATTTGTTGCCAGAAGATGTGGTCAAGGCCAGTAGTATAAGCTGGGTTTAAAAAAGGATTGGATAAGTTTCTGGAGGATCAGTCCATTAGCAGCTATTAGCCAGGTAGGTCTGGGGAATGTAGCCTCTTATTGTCGGGAGCTGAGAGTGAACAGCAGGGAATAGATTGCTCCATTGCAACCTGTTGGGTACTTCCCCCAAGCGACTGAGACTGGCAACTGTCGGAGACGGGTGCTGGTCTCAATGGACAATTAGTTTGACCCAGTATGGTACCGCTTATGTTCTTATTTACACTCACCCAGTTCATGCCATTGACCTTTCTATTGATTTCCTGATCCTGGCCCCGTGCTTTGTTTGGAGGATCAGTGATTCCTCTAGGGGGAGTAATCACTTCCCTATCCGCCTGTGGGATGCCAGTGGGAGTGGCTGTCTTCCAGGTCAGTTGCCCTGCTGGTGGCTGGAGAAGGCGTATTGGGTTAAGTTTCAGAGCTTGGCTGTACTGGCAAATGACGTAGTTGCTCAAGGGGACATCCATTCTTGCATGGTGGTATTCAGTGCCTATATCTTACAGGCAGCTGAGCAGTCTGTCCTTAAATTCTCATGGTCTTACTCTCATTTTCCAAAGGTGTGGTGGACTGTTACTAGGGCTAAAATAAGAAATAAAAAAATTCTTGAGAGAAGTTCTCACAAGAACAAACACTGGGATCGAGATCTTGCCAATACCTTGGTCCCAGTGTGAGATCTTGTGAAATATCTCACAAAATGAAAAAAAAAAAGTATTGGGGCATCCCTGGACACCCCAGGACATCAGCTGACTTACCTCACCCACGGGGAGCTGGCCTTCGGTCCAGTGGCTGCTCGCTGTTTGCTGCTCCCTGCCTCTGCGCTGCATCCTGCAGAGAGCTGGCTTGCTCTCTGCCTCCCCTGCCACACTGTACTTTCCAGATCTTAGCTGGACCCCAACAGTAAATTATCTGAGTGGGGAGGGGAGCAGTTGTGCGCAACACTAATTGGTCCCCGTGTCTAGCGGGACCAATCAGGAGTGCACTGTGTGCTGTCCTGATATTGGTCCCCCTGGAAATAGGGACTGATTAGAGTGTTGCACCCAGCTGGGAAGTTCCCTGTCCCCTCTCCAGTGAGATAATTCGCTGCTGCACACTAAGCTCTGCAGAGTGCAGCATGGCTGGGGATGCAGAGAGCAAGCTCAGCTCTCTGCAGAGGAAGGCAGGGAGCAGTGAGCAGCCACCAGATCAAGGCCAGCAACCCCACAGTAAGTATTTAAAAAAACTTTTTAATTGATATTTTCTCATTTTTTCAATGAGAATCCGGTTAATTTCTTGGTTTGTTCTCGTTTCCCAGAATGAACAGAGAAACGTGATTCCTATTGAAAATGAGACAATACCAAGAACGGGTTTCAGCCCTAATTGCTGCCTGTACTGTAGCACAAGAAGCAATGACGTATGCTTGCTGCTTGGGGAATCTTCTGCCGGTATCCTGATGCAATCCAGCCTTCTGGCCTTTGTGCGGACACGGGCTGCAGCTTGACGAGTCAGTCGCCAGAGCCAGAAGGAATCTTGGATTCTCTTTGTCTCTGCGATCTCTAGTACTGCTAGCACGAACGTGGTTTGGGATAAGTTTTGGAAGGTTTCTGGGTCTTCTGTCTCCTGTGCTGTCACAATCTTGCGTCTTCAGGGTGGGCCGGGAGGTGGCTGAGCTGCTTGGCCTTGGTTGGCACACCCTTTGGGAATCACTGCCCTAACAGGACATCACCTACATCTGCCTGTTTTCTCCAGGGCTGTTTCTTCTGAAGCGTGAGGTTCAATGGGAGTGGAAAGCAATGGGGTGTGGCATCTGTATCACATTTTATTTGATTTTATTTATTTTAAGAATTTTATACCCCGCCCCTCCTGCCACAGGCAGCCCGGAGCGGCTAACAATATCAATGGCAGCAAAGCTTTTGTGGCCATGGCTATTACCGAGTTATCAATATGCCTGCAGTAAAGAAAGGACACATTTATAATAGGTATTGGTAAATAAATCTATATAAATAAATGCAGGAGGAAATCCATGCCGATCTGGCCCCTGGATCCAGTTCCTGCCTCGAAGCACTGAATAACTGAGCTTGAGGTAAGGAAGGAGAAATGAGGACGTTTACAGAAGGATCATGGACAGATCCATGGCACAGAGCCATGCGCTTGACCCACCTCTTCTCGAGTGCACCTGTTCACAGCTGTTTTCATTTCCAGCTGTTGGAGCTTGTACTCATTTTCAAAGTGGCCCCTGGGAGGGAAAAGGTTCCCCCCCAAAAAAAAATTGTATCCAATCTCTTTTTGAAGCTAGTTACGCTACTGGCCAGCACAACATCCTCTGGCAATGAGTTCCACAGATTTATCATACGTTGGGTGAAAAAGTACTTCCTTTGATTTGTTTTAAATCTGCTGCCTGTTAATTTCATGGCGTGACCCCTGCTTCTACTGGTTTTAGAAAGAGTACATAGCAGTTCCCTATTTACCTGTTCTGGATCACACCATTCACTCTTATTGGTCTCTTCTCTAGGCAGAGAAAAGCCCTAGCCTATTGAGCCTTTCCTTCTACAGAAGCGGCTCCATACCTGGGATCAGTTTAATTGCCCATTGAAAGATAGTCTTTCCATAAGTGAGCTTTGAATGATCAGACCCATAGACACAGACCCACTGATGTTAGTTGGACTATGTAGGGTTACAGATCTGCAATTTAACAAACCAAGTTGGGTCATGTCCAGGCATCCTACCTCCACCTGCTTGTGGAAAATAGCAGGAACAGGGCTCACAGGCTACACCTGAAAGTAAGTGTTTGCAGAATTACATCCCTTGCTTACTGCAATATAAACCGGTATTATACCAGTATAAACCAATATTAAGAGAGATAGCTCTGGAGCAGAGTTTGCATCTCCACAACAGAGGGTGTAAACAAACGGTCACAGAGGCTGCCTGCCCCTGCGTCTGCCCACTGCCAACTCCACCTGGGTCAGCTTTTCACGGACCCGGCGGGCTCCCCGACCTGCGTTCTGCCTGCGTGGCACCCTCTCCCCCCCCCCCCACCGCATCATAGAGTTGTGGGCAAATGTCTGACGGTCTAGGCTAGCGCCTGCAACTCAGTGATGCTGTCAGGGGCAATGGCTGGCCGGGCACGGAGCTGAAGCCTGGATCCACCCAGCAGAAGGACAGCAGCTCTGCTTCAGGTTGGTGCCCCAGGTTTGGCTGGCCTGCTCTGCTTGTTCTGGAGTGCTGCCGGCAGGGCTGCCTGCTCTGCTTACACTTCTGGTGGGGTGCGTTTAAACAGCCCAGCCAACCTGGGGATGAAGTGGGCTGGTGCCCATTTAAAAACACCCTGTATTATTAATTATTATTATTATTATTATTATTATTTTATTATAAGCATTTATATAGCGCCAGCACTGTAACTGGCACTTTACAAAAAATAAGATAGACACAGTCCCTGCCCGAGAGCTTACAATCTAAAGACAGGGGGAGGGGAGACAGGGAAGGGGGAACAGAGGGACAAGGGATGCGACATTCACAGCATCATTACAAAAGGAGTTATGTATTCGATATACTTTTGTGTTTCGATATACATATTGCAAGAGCTTTGCACTTGGCTTCTATGTTTCAATTTTTAACGTTCAATGCTCATTTAATTTAAAACAAAAATCCCAATCAAATTATAAATTAATTAAGGAACAAATACAAATCCATATTTCAGTAGCCAGCTATTCTTCATGTTAAGAAAAGACAAGTGATTGCCTTTTTGTAATGCTATATTTCATTTTGATCCTGTGCTCAGTTTTTGAAAGCTTTTCATGAGAAGGGGAAAACAAAATAAAACTGTGCCACCTTGTGGCAAATGTGTTCTTCCATTACCTCTTCCCAAAACATAATATCAAAGAGGCACGAGACGATGGTCTGGCATGGGGTGGGGGCTGACGGTCTGTTTATTGACACAGATGATTTTGGCTCCGATGTAGGAAACATTTCTGTTACGGACAGAAATACGATTCTGAAATAAGACAAAACACAAAAAGAAATGCATGAAAATGAAAGTGAGAAGTAGAGTCAGGGGAGAAAAGGCCTGTTTCTGCCCCTGCTTGCAAAGGAAAGGTAGGGCTTAATTTAGGGGCTGGGGGTTTGGCAGGGCTCAGCACCAACAATCAAACTCAAGGGGGAGGAGGAGAAAGAAGCTGAGCTCTCAAAAATGTTCCCAGTAGGAGCGTGCAACTCAAAATGTTGACAGACCAGGAAAAGGCTGATATTGGCCATTTCCAGACTGGAGATGAAAGCATGAAAAATCCTGGCTGGATTATTTGGCTTTCAGCAATGACGTTCCTGACCTGCCCCTTCCACTGGTCATCATCAGGGTTCCTAGTTTTCCGCAACAATAAATTGGAAATTCTCTGATAACCTCCCCCCCCTCCAATTCTCCGATTAAAACCCCCCAAATCTCAGTTTTTCTGTTATGAAATGTAAATGCGAGTTGACCACAATATATATAGGTATGAGTTCTAACACCACATTGTATTGTAATATTTTCATTTTACTGCAGTTTTACAGCTACCTGTCCCACCAACAGTCCCCCTCCCCCCCCAAATAATTTGAGGTCTGTGGCACTCCTCCAGATGCAGAGCCCTTCCCTCCCACAGCATATGCCTTTAGGCTGCTTCCCCTCCACTGCCCTATGCTTACTGCCTCCTCCTCCCAGCCTGGTCCCAAGCTGCTCTGCCAACCAGAAGGGGGGACCATAGACTGGCTCTAGACTGGCATTTGGGGAAGCTGCTCTGGGCCCAGTTAGGCCCACCTCCTGTCCCCTCTTCCCAATGTCTAGAAGACCTGACCATCCCACTTCATAGTTCCTCTTCTCCCCCCACAACCCACAGGAGGTCCCTCCAAATGCAGAGCCCCTGCCCCTCCACAGCACATGCCTTCAGGTTGCTTCTCCTCATCTCCACTCCGCATCCTCGCTGCCCTGTGTTCGCTGTGTCCTCCTCCCAAACTCGTACGTTTTTGTCATTTTCTGCTAAATTCCCTGGAAAAAGACAAAATCTCTGTTTTTCTTTGGAAAAAAGCAAAATCTCTGTTTTTATCTGGTTTTCCGTCGCAAAGAGAAAACTAGGAACCCTGGTCATCATATCGGGTGTTTTTAAACGAGACGCGTGGACCCCCCACCGTCCACACGTCCAACCGCTCGTTTGACGTTGGTGCGTGGGGAGGCGGCGCGCTCCCGTGACCCATGCACCAGCCACTCATGGCCACGCATGGAGCACTCCTGAAAAATCCAGAGTGCCCCATGTGGGCCAGGGTGGCTGCCTCTGGACGGGACAGCCATGCTGGGAGCTGCCGGTGGGAAGCCGCTGTATGGACGCTTCTCCCACCACTCTCATTTAAAAACACCCATAGTTTAAATCACAAGAACTCCTATCTTATATTCAGCTGTAGAGAGGCAGCATGATACAGTGGTTCGGGTGCTAGCTGAAAACTAAAATTCAATTTCCTGCTATGACAGGACATTTGGCTCTAAAGCAGTGGGTGTCTGGGAAAGGGGGCAGGGCTTTTGGGGCAGGCTCGGACCCACAAAATTCATATTTTTTTTACATATTAAGCACTGAGGAGAGGGGAGGATGGAGACCATTGTGGGGTGAGACTTCTGGGGGTTAAGGTGTATGCTGCTCCCCCTTAGTAGATTTCTGCGTGTTCACATATAATAAACCTAGGCTGTGGCAGAACAGGGCCTTAACCCTGACTCACCGGAGTCCCCTGCTAACATCCTAATGGAAGCATCCTTTTCAGAGCTAAAACAAATACGATAGGGGTGGGGAACCCCCATCCCATGGGCAAAATGTGCCCCAGGGTTGTTTTTTATTTGGCCCCTTTCCAAATGCTGGATCTGGTCCATGTATCTAGTCCCTAGCCTCAAGCACTGAAAGCGTGAGATCATGAGAAGGGAGTGGATACAAGGGCATGCAGTCAAGGATGGGACAAGTCCATGGATACAGATCCAGAATATGGACCCTCCCTCTCTTCCCCCATCCTGAGCTGAGCCCACCCCTATAACATACCACCCTCAACTGCTCTCCAGCCCTTGCGGCTTGTATTCATTTTCAAAGCAGCCCATAATTGGGAAATACGTTCCCCCACTTCTGAAATACGATTTTTCATACTTACGAAGATAAATTTTGCTATTCATTTTTCCACAAATTAATATCTGAATTATTTTTGGCACCATTGCAAAAATGTTTTACTTTGTTTATCCAGTTATATTTGGTTCCTTGTTTTTACTTGGTGTTTTGGTTTTTGTTACCTTGTTCTCTTTGACGGTAGTAGTTAGCACTGACTCGTTCTGCCAAAGTGAACCATGTATCAAGTGCTGAAATGCTGAATTCAAAGTAACAGAGCAGACAAACAAAGAGGACAAAATAAATGAAGTCACTGAACATGACAGAACTGAAACAAATGGTTCTGAGCTGCAGATAAAGTGGGACGTGAATTCCATTTATTTGTTTAGTTTAAATCAGGGCTGGGGAACCTTTTCTCTTAACCAGGGCCACTTAGAAAATTAGTACAAGCTCTGAGAGCCATATAGAAATCAGGGGATACTTAAACTTAGAAAATTAATGGAAGCTCTGAGAGCCATATAGAAATCAGGGGATGCTTAAGGGGTATGCTCAAGAAAAGGGAGGTCCAGATCATACATAGATTTGTGCCATGGATCTGTCCCGTATCCTTGTGTGCTTAGGGATGGGACTTTGGAACAATTTCCAGATTTGGATCTGATATAGATTCAGAGCTTTTTGTAAACATTTTTTTACGGATTTATATTATGGATCCATATTAAAAATAATAAAAAATATATTAAAAATTGTGTATGTGCAAAATGGCCACCATGCTGCCCTTAACCAAAATGGCAGCAATAGGAATGCTGCCATTTTGGCTAAAGGGGGTGGCCATTTGCACAGGCGCAAAACAGCCCAGAGGCCTTTTCTTCATGTGCAATGAACTGTTCATATTTTTATTATTTTTAATACGAATCCGTGATTGGCGTGGCATTTTCGGATTAATCCATAACTTCCATTTTTGGAGAGTTACAGGTTAATCTGAATCCATAATGCCCGTCCCTGGTGTACATGCAACCACCTCTGCTCCCTTCCCCTGAGCTTAGTCTTTCAGCAACTGGGCGTAGAACTGGAACCAGGGGTCAAAATCCAGGAACTGGAAAGGAGCCAAATGAAAACTAACCATGGGCCACATTTGTCCCCCAGGCCTAAGGTTCCCCATCCCTGGTTTAAATGGATACATATACACTGAATTCATTGCGTTCTGTCTTCTCACTGAATTTCCATTTCTGTGCTAATCCTTCCTGCCCCTTTTCACTCCAACAGCATCCTAGGCTGGTACTGAACCTGTATAAGGGAGTGGCGAATCAACCTTGCTCTATTTCTTGGCAAATGGAGAGTAACTGTAACCCTTCAGCTGATTAGTACTGGTGCTAGTACTGGACACTAGCACAAGTTCCATTCATTTGTAGAGGTCTCTTGCAGGTGTTACATGCTAGAGCAAATGCTCAATTGCCAGAGGATTGCGTCCCAAAGTAAAAATTACTTGCAGCTAAATTGTGCTCTTAGTTACAAGAGTCTAAAGCCAGAATGACTTTGGTGGAGTTAGTCTGGTGTAACTGACAGCAGGATAAAGGCCCATTCCGCATTTTTATTGGTTCAAGAAGTACTCCCTACACAACTGCCCAATGTTGTAGTAATTGGCCATTCTGCTTGGCGGATATCTGCAAGGACATGTAATTTCAGACATGGAGGGTTAATGTTTTCCGGCGAAATTGCCAGAGATGGCTTCTGTCACTGACAGATCTATCGATCAGCCCGTGTTTTTCCAAAATGGTGTTGTGAGAAGGTTTTAGATTCCCAGAATGCTTTCAATTTGGTGATGCTGTAGGAAAAATATTTGCTCCCAAATCAGTGTGCAGTGCAAAACAGAGGGGCTTAGTTCTTGCTGCTTTGCATTACATGCTTTGCTAAGGAATGAGGCGTACAATTACAGCCGTGGATTCTAGCAGTATTTTCCCACTGCTAGGGAAAGCTGAGCACTCTCGGTGGAAAACAGGATGCTATTGCCTGAGTTAATTTTCTTGTGGGGTTAGGATTTCAAGTATCGTTCAAAAATACCCAGGCTTGTGCTGTTCATTGACAGATTGATAGCCCACACTGTGATGTGTAATACTTTGCAGAACATCTTGAAATACTTATGTCATGACTGAGGTAAGGTCTGAAAAAAGTAAATGTTTGGTTGTTTTGTTACACTTTGGAAATGTTATGCTTTATATTAGTAGCAGCGTACGGATAACCCAAACAGCAGAGACTTATGTTGTGCTTTTTCTTCATTACAATGTAACATCTTTTCCTCGTCTTTGAGAGCTGAGGGACTGAGATAAATTGAAAAATCTTCCTCAGGGTGATAGAGCAGAGCCACATAGAATTCATGCACCTGGCTAAATGACGTGGGCCGTAGTCTATGAACCACTTCCTCTGGAGTAGCCCCATTGAAATCATGCTGCTGGTAGTGGTCAGATGTTTGGAGCCCCGAGGGTCTTAATGGGCCAACTGTGGAGTAAGTGGTTTGTAGGTCGTGGCCACGATTTGGAACAAGAATTAACAGAGGTTCATAGATCAGAAGGCAGGGGTTAGTCTCCACTGAAAATGATGCAGATTTTTACAAAACTAGTAAAATAAGAATCATAGGCCGTTTTTAGATGGGTCGTGCCCATGGAGGGCAACCCATCCTCCACGGACCTGGGTGCCCATCTAAAGGTGATGTGGGTGGAGGTGCACTCCCATGCCCCATGCACTGCCTACCCATAACCCTGCACAGAGCAACCCGGGTTTTTCCCTGCTGCTCTGTGCGGGGACATGAATGGGGCAGCGTGTGGGTGCACACTCACCACACACCCATCCACTGCTGTGTAAAGGCCCCCTCACGCACTGAACGTGCGTGGCAGTGAACACAGACCCGCCCCACCCAGGCGGGTCATTCTAAAAATGGCCATAGAGTTGGAAGGGATCTCGAGGATCATCTGTATAGCATCTGCCAGAATTAATAATCACAGTCTAATACAGACAAGGAAGGAAAGACAGAAACAGATGTGCTGGGGTTTTGGGGGAAATAGCGTCTGGTTCTTATTAGAGTTTATTATTAATGGCTGCCGCTGAATAACTTTTGGATCACCTGGCCAGTTTCCTCTCCCAAAAAACACTGGGAGAGTGTGATTTTTCTGGTGATGAAGATTCTTCAGTAAAAAACCACAGAGATTACCAGAGAGTGTAGTCTCTCTGGCAATGTGGTGATGGAGCCTACTCTGGAAATGCGGAGGGAGTGTGCCTCAGAGTAGAGCTGTATTGAATACACAATTCTGTAATCATGTTTAATAACCAATAATCTGGATAGTCAAATGCTTAACCAATCAATAACTGAATACTGCTGTTGGTTAACGCACTTTCTAAAATATCAAATAATACCTATAATACTGTTATTGGTTACCTGATTTACCATTCTACAGCATCTCCACTTTACTTTCAGCAAATCATTGTTTTTGTACATATACACTCTTCTCCGTCCCCACTCCTTGACTTAGGAATCCCAAGTCCTCCATTTTGTCTTTGTAGGTTGTAAGAATCAGAGGAGAGGGAGAGTAGGAGTAACTGTGAAGTGGAAAAATAGAAAAGTGGCAACATGGTAAACAGTGGCCACAATTCCAAACCCCTCTGCGTGGATTCTGTGCCGCACAATGTCTCTGCTATGGACTTGTGTGTGGTTTGTGCACACTCAGGGGTTGCGTACAGTTTCTGCAGGCCATGGGATCGGACACACTGAAAGTAAGTGATCCGTAACAGTGTGTGGTAATTGGTAAATTGGGGAAGCTGCCAGTTGCCGTACTGGTTGTTTGATCATTGTCGGATCGGTTTGGTTACCACAAATTTGACAGTTGCTGATTTTTGTGTGGATAACCATTTCAGCTCTTTCTAAGAGGTCACCTTCTGTTCTGGAGCTGCTTCCAAAGTGATGCAGCCATGTGCTGCCTTTTCCTCAGGATTCAGGTAGAGGGCCTGTCCAGTGCTTAATTTCTAAAAATGAACAAAAAGACGTGTTGGGGCCCAAGCTTGCCCCAGCTGTCTCACCCCTTGGTCCTGGGAGCTAGAAGTGGGGGGTGGTATTGGAAGGGGCTGCCTAGTGGAGATGTCCTGCCAGGCACCCCCACTCCACTGGTTCCTGTTTGGGCCACTAATTTGCCAACCTTAGCTCAGAGCTGGGTTAAGCTTGATGGGGACCTGAGTTAGTGCTGCTGGTGGTCAGCTCTTGGGCATTGGTGATCAGCCCCAGCCGAATCACAAGAGACTTGGTGATTCTGCAACTATCTGTGGAGCAGCAGGAGTGACAAAATCTGGAAAGGTTGCTTTTGCCGAGATGAAAAGAGGTGATGGGGCTGAAACAGGGCGCACAAATCAAGCTCTGGGTCCTGCCTACACTTTTCCTTTGTTATGTTAATTGTCCCTAGTTAACCCATACAGTTGCCTTAGCTGCCTTAGCTGAGTTTAGTTACGACTCCAGCTAGTCTACAAACTAGCCCAGTCACTCTCAGGGTTCCAGGTGATATTACTTTACCTAACATGCTCAAGAGCCTGAGTTAAATGCTGAGTAGATACACAGAGAAGTTAGTCCAGGTCAGATAGTCTCAATCTGAAAATGGAGGCACAAGAAGCCTTGGATTTGCCTCCACATCTTGGGCATAATCCTCTTCTATTAAAGTTAATGGGAGGTTCTGGGCCCTCCCCTTTCCCCCCCCCACCAAAAAAGGAGGGTAACACATAAACTAAAAGAAGAAACTGTTTACTAGAAGACAAAATACAATTCACACAGGTTGGAGGACTGTTTCCAGTTTGGTCCTTCCTTTCCAGGGGTAACAGAGTGATCCAGATATAAAATAAAATAAAATAAAATAAAATGCTTTTCACTTCCAAATAATATGAGGTTCCCACATTCACCTCCAATACTCAAAGGAACCAATCTCTAATTTTGTCCTGTTTCTAAGGTCTCAAGTTGCTTCTTTAATCTCTTTCTCAGAGACTTACAGTTCATGCTGGTTGTTGCTGTGTAGTGGAACCCCACTGTACAGCCTTGGAGACTCACAGCACAATTAACCTTAGAGGCAATTTCCCTCGGTTACCTCTCCACACCTTTTTCTGCTTTCTTTAGAGTTCCCTACCAACCACCCCCTCCTTCAGCACTTCCTCTCCCTCGCTATCCTGGGTCCAACTGACACCCTCTCTTTTAAAACCCCCTCAACGTTCCTTTGCAGATACAGCATGAGCTAGCCTCCCCCCCTTCCCCCCCGTGTACCTTCAGAATGACCTGTAGTGACCCATTTCCACAGTAACTCTCTTTTCTCTATATCCGTCAAAGTCCCGTCACTGGAACTTTGCCATTGACCTTAAAGATTTTTTTAAAATTTATTTTTATTTATAAAAAGATGGAGGATTACTCCTAGAGCTGAAAAAAGTACCTGCAAAAATGGGTCTACCTGACAATTTCGAGTACCTGAATCAACTCGACAACGTTGGCTACCAATCAGTACCGAATTGTGACTTGATTTGAGTACCCAATGTCCCAGAATGTCAACATCTGGTACTGATTTTTCAACTTTTGAAATCAGTTTATCGACTTTGACATCAATTTACTGAAAAGTCAACTTCCAATCCTGATTTTTGTAATTTTGTCCCAATTTGTTTGGTTTTCTAACCTGATATACTGATAGGTAATCGGTAAATAAAAAAATTGGTACCAGAAGTTACCGACTTGTTAGGTACCCAATTGATACCCGAGTAACCTGTCGGGTACCCAATGCAGTACTGGAAAATTTGGGTATTACCCTTGGGTACTAAATTAAGTACCCATTTTAGCTCTAGTAGATCTTTATTTCACCCTATCGCCAAACCATAGGCTCAGGGTGGGTTACAATTAAAACCAAAAACATATATAAAAAAAGAGAACTACAACCAGTCAAAACTGCTATACATCCCCCCTATACATCCCCCCTAATACTTATCCTATGCTATACATCCCCCCTAATACTTATCCCAGTGCTGGTCACTGAAGGCCTGCCTAATCAAGAATTCTCTACTTTGCTTCCTGAAGATACACAGACTAGTGGACCTCAAGGGGAAGATAGTTCCAAAGCCAAGGAGCAGTTACTGAGACTGTCTCCACCTGCTCCCTCACCATCTGAACTTGATGTAGAGCGTTCATAGGGTTGCTCCTGACTGACTAAAGAGACCATGATGGGGCATAGGGGAGGAGGAGGTCCCTATGGTATGTTGGGCCCAAGCCAGTTAGGGCTTTGCATGTCACAAAACCAGCACCTTAAATTCAGACCCAAAGGCTATAGAAGCCAGTGAAGATCCTAGAGTACTGGTGTAATGTGCTCCCGGTGGCCCTTCCCCATCAGTGCTGACATGCCCAAATGGTTCATTGTAGCCCTCAGAGGGTGTGCCTGCCACTGCATGCTTCTTTTTTGAAATCAACAGAATGGTTTTTGAAATATGGCTTCCAAAGGTCGATGGTCTGTTTCTACCTCAGCCGGTTTCTGCCTTTAAACATATTCAGAAAGCTGCTCAAAGCCCAAACAATTGCCAACATTTCTTTCCCAATCTGTGCATAGTTCTGTTGTGTTTTAGTCAGACTCTTGTATACTTTGGAAGCATATGCTTGTGGTGATCATCCTGAAGAAGGACAACACCCACGCCACATAAGCCTGCATTGGCTGTGAGATTGAAGACTGCCTATCAGCCTAAAAACCTTTTCACCAAGGTGATTCTGTGAAGACTTTCAAATTCTTCAAATACTAATTGTCATCATGCGCTCAGAGTGGATTCTTCATCCTGGTTTTTACAAGACTCAGCATTGCAGGTAAATGTGATCTGGCGAGTGTACATTTTACCTCAACAACCATCTGCTTGTTGCTTGGCTTACCGGGATGCAGAGGAATTGCCATTACAACTTGAGAGTAGAGCTGAAGCGGGTAACACATTTGCTACCCACAGGTAATACCTGCATTGCCAAACACCCCCACCAGGAAGCCGACAGGTTTACCTGGCCCCCATTGGGTGCCCTGATGCCCCAAAATGCAGGTATTACTGGACTTTCTGGGACACCTCAGGAAGCTGATCCCGCATCCGCAGCTCCCCAGGTTAACTCACTGCCCAACTGTTCCTCAAAGTCCCAGCCGTTGCTCCTGCTGCTCCTCCCCAGCTGCTGCTCAGGTGAGTTGGGGTCTTCCTACCTGGATTTTTCTGAGCTGGGGGTAAGGGAGCGAGGAGGGCTCTTCTGGTTGCCATGCACAAACCACACAGTACAACCTGCACATACCTCTACTATGGGTCATGACCCATTGCGAGAATGCACACAGGTCACAACCTGGGAGAATACGTGGAGCCATTTAGGTCAAATTTGGGCACCTCTTGGTGCCCAAATGTGACCGGAACAAGTCGGGCACTCCAGATTATCCATTTTTGTGGGTGCCTGGTTGCAGCTCTATTTGAGAGAAGCACTTTGAAAGCATTTCTCTTAAGACTAAGGGCACTTTTAGACGTGCCGCTGTGCATGTGGATTTAAATAATCCGCTTTTTAAAAAGTCGCGTAGGTGGTGTTTAGATACGCCGCTGCAGTTGCAAAACCCTGGTATCGAGGTTTTACCAATGCGGTTTCAAAAGAATACATAAGCGGTGGTTTGCAATGTCAGCGGCGCATTTTAACACCACCTGCGTGACTTTTCTAAAAGCAGATTCTTTAAATCCGTGTGCACAGCGGCATGTCTAGAAACATGCTAGGTTTTCTATTACTTGTTTAGTTAGACATTCTGAACGATGGCCCTAAAGCTAGTTAAGTCTACCCAACCATGGCTTTAATAGACAAAACAGGTACCTGCAAAAACCGGTGTACCTGTTGAAATTACAGTACCCAAACCATCCCAGACAGATTAGGCATTAAATGGTACCCATTTAGCACCAAATGAGTAACCCAAATTACCGAATTACTGTTACTGATTTACCATTTTCTCCTTACTGCGTTACTAACTTTCCATTTTGTGTCATTTCCCGATTCAATTACTGTTTTTCCGTCCATGTCCATTTAACATTGGCCCCCACTTTTTGTGTGTGTGTGTGTGTGTGTGTGTGTGCATGCACAAAATGGTAACACAATAAATGGGAAAGGTTCAGTCAGACAGAAAATTGGTAATGGTAGTATCCGTAATTTAGGGTAATTGGGTACCCACTTTGTTATGCGAGTATTGATGAGGCCCTCAAAAGGCTAGCTGTAATTTTGGGTATTATTACCGATGGGTACAAAATTTGATATCTCTTTCGAGCCGGGGTGCCCGGGGGCCCTTCGGCCGGACAGACACCGCATCTGTTATCGTGCGGCCCATCATTGTGCACTATCGTGTGTGGATTCGTTATCTGTGATGGGAAGTAATGATAGTGGGTAGTTGGATACTGAATTGGTATTGAGAAATGTGGGGAGGGTGATATGTTTGCTGTAATTCTTTTGTATTGTAAGGGGTTTGTTTTGTTTTTATTAAGAATTTATGATATAGTGTTGTATTATGTAGTGTATGAAGGGACCCCCTCTTCCTGGTGAGAGCAGGAGGATGGGGGCGGCGGGGGGAGGATGGCAGCAGGGTAGTGGCAGGGAGGTAAATGATGGCAGGTGTTATATATTATGTATAAAATGAATGTATTAGAATATATTTAAATTGCGAGGGGTTGTTGTTTATTGTGGATTGTATTGGTCTTTGTGGACCTTTTTTTTTGTATTATTGTATGTTGTAAGCCGCCTTGAGCCACCTGGCGGGAGAGTGCAGGGTATAAATTAAAATGGGAAAAATGGAAAAATCTCTAATGGTTTGCTTTATCCTATAATTATGCCCATGTCCCTGCCTAAACCTACACTTGCTCTGCTTGCTGCCATCCTGAATTCACTCTTGCAATGTCTGCAGAATACCAATCCTCCTGAGAATATGATAGCTTCACTAAATGACTATACTCCAGAGACCTGATGAAGTCAGCACAGTGCATGAAAGCAGCCATTTGACATGCCCTCTTGGAGAATTACTCCACTATTCCTAATCTTCATGCCAACAGGGACTATGTACAAGATATGTGAGACTGTATGTCTTTCTTCCCAGCCAAAGATAATTTTAGCTTTCAGCTACTGAAGGGTGGCCGAAAGTGGGTGCCAAAAGATGGTCCAGGCTTCAGTGTAGAATAGACGAAACCCCACTATCATTACTCCAAGCAGCAATCCTATAAATCAGCAGTTCCCACACTTTTTCCCTTTGTGACCCCAGCCAAATTATACAGGATATTGGTCTGGATTGTGTGACCTCATCTGCAGATGGTGAGATGCTAGGGCTGGTTCAAAATAGCCTTTCCATTCAGTAGAACAGTTCTATGGCAACGGAAAGGCTGGTGAAATTTCAGTCAGAAATCTGATTGAAAAAGTTTTTGGTTGGAATTCTGACCAAACCATTCTGCACATGCACAAAATAGCAAAGAGTTATTTTGATAGTTCCGATTGGAAATTCAGATGGAATTTTGCTCATTCCGATTTCTGACTGGAATGTTCAAAACAGCTGGTTCGGATGGAATTGGAAGATGAGCGAAAATTCTGCTTCCCCTCTCTGGGTGCTTTTACATGCCATGCCTCTGCTCTGCCTCACACTTGGGTGGGCTGGCCAGAGGTGGAGCAGGTGTCCCCTGCTCTGGGCCAGTTCCGCTTGTGGTGCCACGGCAACGCCATACAGCTGTGAGTGGCATCCTAGGGTGGCAGCTGATCCGCCTGCAGCTCTATGGTGTGGAGGAGGGGATGCCGCGTGGATGGACTGCAGGCCCCCGCATCTATCGGATCCATCAAAACCCCACACTTTTGGGGCTGTGCGCATGGGATGCGGGGCTGGCCACCCCTGGAGCAGGTCTGTGGGTGGTCTGTCATAAGATTCCACCCAACATGGGGTCCAGACACACCATTTAGGATCCTCTGAAATTAACTAAATTGCGGGGCCCAGGGGAAAGACAAAATGTGGGGGGCCCCCGGCTCGGCTCCATCCAGTTCTCTTGAGAATATTCCTTACACACCCATACAGCACTTCCAGCAATTTGTTTGTGCCCAACCAACTTGGATAATAGCAATTATTATTATTATTATTATTAACAAACATTTATATAGCGCCAGCAGTGTACCTGGCACTTTACAAAGTAATAAAATAGACACGGTCCCTGCCACTAGGGCTTACAATCTGAGAGACAGGAGCTGGGGGAGAGACTTAGGAAGGGGAACAGAGGGAGAGACAAGGGGTCTAACATTCATGAAGATGCGAGGTCTCAAGTGCACGT
>QEPC01006683.1:1665944-1690763 GCA_003113815.1 Sphenodon punctatus | reverse complement strand
CCTCAGCAGCAGCCCATGGTCCACGGTATCAAAAGTGGCTGAGAGATCTAGCAGGATAAGAAAAGTTGAACATCCTGCGTCCATCTCCCGGCGTAGGTCGTCTACCAAGGCCACCAACGCCGTCTCAGTGCCATAGCCGGGGCGGAACCCAGATTGAAAAGGGTCTAGGAAACCAATGCCGTCCAGATGCACCTGGAGCTGGAGTGCCACCGCCCGCTCAATAACCTTCCCTAAAAAGGGGAGGTTAGAGACAGGTCAGCAGCTGGCGAGCGCGTCCACGTCCAGCAGGATAAGGTGTGGTAGCTGTCTTCTGCAGACGGGTCTCATGTGAATGCAGCCACTGAGAGCCAGGGAGTAATTTGCTCCTCCATTCCTTCCTTCTCAGGAGCATAGCTTAGCTACTACGGAGCAAGGGAGTTCACTTGAGCCTGGGCCCTGAGTTCTAGGAGTCCCTGTGCAAGCAGCATGAGCACTGCTAGGAAATTTTCAGTGGGCAGAGGTGGGAGTGGTGCCAACACTCTGCCCTCACCCACTCTGAAATTTTTCTAGCAGTGTTCAAGCTGCATGCAATGAACCCCTCCAAGAAGTAAGTTTTCAGCATGGGCAGAAGTAGCCCCACCAATCCTTGAAACATTCTTCCCGGTGAGGTTGGTGTCACATTGGGAGTCAGAACAGTGAACAAGAAAACAGTCAGAACATTGGGAGTCAGGACAACACCACAATCTTTTCAGGAGGAGGCTGAGCCACCTTGGGAGGGCACTCACTTAGAAAGACCACAATCCTTTGCCCTTAGGGGGGCCCACAATTGGAACACGAGCCTGGGCCTGCCACAACCTTGCCACACCACTGGGTGTTAACTAACGGGACGTGGGCCCAGTTTGCACAGCTCTGGCCTGTCTGGGCCAGCACTGAACCTGCGCATCTGTTCTGGGCCTTCCAGATGTGGGCCTGGTCCAGACCCCAGCAGGGTTGGTGACTGGACCAGAAACGTGGGGCCAGAATAAACTGGGCCCATGGTCCAGCCCTGTCAGCTGCCCAAGAAGGCCAGAGCTGGGCGAACCGGTGGGCGGACGCGTCTTTTTTTATGCCCACCCAGCCTGGCGTAAGGGGGTTGCCATGGCAGCTAGCCATGGCTGCCTGTTATTGGCAGTCATGGCTGCCCATCATGGTGAGGGGCAGGGTACTGGCTGCAGTGCGGAGGCAGAGCCAACCGGCAGTGTGTTGCTCCCATCCCAGCCAGCTCAGGCCAGGAGAACATTTGATTCCGTTGGCTGTACATTTGTTTTTACCCAGTGTTACTGCTCGCTGGGCAGGAACCAGCAATTGCAACAAGGGACAGGAAATACAAGCTAATAAAGACCAGGATTGGATCCAGAATAGTACAGACTGTGCAACCACACAGGGCCCCGTGTATTGGGGGCCTCCCTCAGACACTTCCTAAACATGGTGTCCATGAATAAACTTGGAATGACAACAGGAGTGAGAAAAGCCCTGGTATGAAATATAGGCCTATGGAGCCTCAACTTGGGGGGTCCTGGGAGGGTGCTGCAATCCCAGAGGGGTCCCCAAAGCACAGGGTCCATGAATGAAGTAAACATAGCAACATCTGCATAACATACAGGCCTGGAAGGCCTTCAGTGCAGTGGGCCGTACCTCCTGAAGGGAAGTTCCGTTTTTTATTGAACATAAAAAATTGATTTCGGTAACATTTGCCTTATTTAATGTCCTCCCCCTTGTCTTGCTCCCTTTTCCTAATCTCTGTGATGAACGTGATCCTCCCTTTTTATAGGGGACCTGGGAGGTCACCCATCTTCCCCCCCCTCTCAGAACTGCCGGGGACAGTGGGTACTTTCACGTGGACATGGGGGTGCACATCCTCGAAGCAAGTCTGCCTGTTTGCAGCCACACCTGGGTCAATTTTAAACAGACCCAGCGGCTGCTGGGACCCACGGTCCGCCTGCACAGCACCCCTCCCGCATACCATAGCATTGTGGGCAGATTGCATGCAACGCTATGGCACTGCTGGGGCAACCCCTGGCGTGAGTGGGGCTGGAGTGGCCATCCGCTGAGTGGACGGATGACAGTCCCTCCTCCGGCCGCTGCCCTGGGGTTGGGCTGCCTGCTCTGCTGGCGCTGCTCCAGGCTGTTGTTGAACACTGCCGGTGAGGTAACCCCCAGAGCAGGGCCAGCCTGCCCTGCATCTGCTCCACTCCACATCTGGTGGGCTGCCTTTAAATGGATGGTCCACCCCGGGGTGAGATGGGGCAGCTGTCCATGTGAAGACACACTGTTCATCAAACATTCCTCTGCCAGGTAGAAGCCCCAAGCCATTTTGCACAGGACCCAACACCATTGGATCTGGCACTGACTAAGGGCGTTTTTAGACGTGCAGCGAGGATCAGGCGCGGCGAAACAGCCGCGGCGCTGTTTTACAAGAACTGGAAGTGGAAGTTGTGCGCGTGATCTGCGGCCACGTATTCTTTGCCGACCGCGATCAAACCGGCCTGATTTCTCTGGGGGGACATACGCGGCCGGAAAAAAATGTGTGGCCGCCAATCACGCGCACAACTTCCACTTTCGGTTCGTGTAAAACAGTGCCGCAGCTGTTTCGCTGCTCCCGTGCCTGATCCCAGTGCACGTCTAAAAACGGCCTAAGACAGCATCACACACATTCACTGAGAGCAGCAGACAAACCAGGAAAGGGGCATGCCTGTTCGCCCAGGCCTTTGGGGTGGGTGGGGAGTGGGTTAGGGTTTTTATCTCCCGTACCCTACTTATTGTCTATTGTTTTAATGTATCCCGGGGCCCTGTATTTTTGATGTATTTTAAATTGTTTTATATTTGTTTTTATGTATATTTTATTGTTGCAAGCTGCCCCGAGCTGTTCGCAGGAGGGGCGGGGTATAAATTTGAAAAATAAAAAAATAAATAAAACTACATATTGTGTACAGAATATATTATTGCGTGCAGTTCTTTCTGTATCACAATGAGAAGGGGAAGGAGTTCAACTTCTGACAATAATTCTTCATTAGAACACAAAATCGATACAGATACCAAAAATAAAATCTTCATTTGAAATCAGTACCGATACCAAAACCGATACTGATAATAACAATAACGAAAAACAACATTTCATTATTAACAAAAACAACACATTTTAATAACTAAAACAATAACGAAAAATGACATGAAGCCGTGGTGCACACCCCTAGAAAACACTTGAGCAGAAACACAAACAGTAAACTGTAACTATAACCACTTTATGGTGTTCATGTAGACTGATGAGGAAACCACCAGAAGAACTGTTGCTTACTTTCACAAGTAAACAAATGATAAAAAATTACCTTGATAATACGCCAACTTCTGCAATAATGCAATATGGGGTATGCCCTATTCCTTGCGACAATCACCAAGGATTCTAGAAAGCCACTTGCCATGGAAATACATAGAAAAATGCAGAATTTGCATTTTTACAGATAATGTTTAGACTGCAGTCCAGCTGTCCCCTTGTGCCTGCGTAAGGAGAGCACTGGTGCCATTCTGCCAGCAGACAGTTGTCCCCAGACACGGCATGCAACAGGGCCTAACACTAGCACCCAGAGTAGATTAACCAGCCAGTAACAATGGTCACTCATTGAGTCAAGGGGATGGAACTTTGAGCGAGTGCCATCCGTCACCCCAGCACCTCACAGGGTTGCCATGGTACATGGGGCACCTTTGTGCACGTGTCAACAGTGTCCAACGCCCCATCGGCATGAGGATGATACATCCCATGTTGGGTGTGCAGTGCCCATGCACCTGATTAGGGAAGGCACAAGCCCCCGTCTGATTGCTTTGGCAGGGATCAATGGACTGGTGGAAGGGGGGAGAAGGGAGTCTAGAGGGGCATGCAGTGCTTTGGAGGGGGGGGGAGTGTGGGTATCAAGGCACATAAGGAGGGTGCTTGGGGAGTGCTGAAATATTGGCAGGGGCAGCTGCAGATATCAGGGCACATTAGGGAGCAATGAAGAGAGCCCAGCTCTTACCGGGGCACAGGACAACAGCCAGGAGACTAGACAGCAACCTCAGTCGGTGTGCTTGTGTGTTCTCTGCATGGGCAGGGGGGATGGGGGCAGGGTAGGCCCTGCCCACCTGCAAAGCTGGCTTACATTCTAGCCAGGTCTGCTCCTGAGCATCCCAATTGTTCTCCTGCACGCTGGTAAGACTCGGCTCAGCTCCTGCTCCCCTGCCCCACACCCAGAATAGCAACCACCCCTCCTCCCCCGAGGATTCCTGCCCCATCTCCTGTGTGTACACTCCAGATTAGAACTGCTGTAGTCGTAGTCGGTGCAGTCCGTTTGGTGCATTTGGCGCAGTTTGGGCTAATCCACACCGCCAGTGCAAATCCCACCATAGCTGGATCGCAATCTTAATTTTTTATATTTTGTGAAAAAATAAAACCATATATTAACTATTAAGTACATTTTACTGAAAATACCACTGTCACTTATTCAGTGTGCACAACCTCCCCCTCTTGTGGTTGATTTTTTAATGCGCCTTAAAGTTACATAGCTGAACATACTCCAATAAACTGCTCCTAGAGCATAGAGCTTAATTCGTCTTCACTTCAGCCTCCAGACACAAATAATTAAAAAGTTATGAAAAGATGCCAAAAACTCTTAAAATCACCCCTAAAGACCATGTCATGGAATTTGACAAGGACAAATTTCATGTTGATGGTAATGTGCTGTTCTGTACTGTAGGCAGCAAAGCTGTAGACTGCATTCAAAGGCAAACAATTGTAGAACACGTGGAACTTTTTTGTGGCTAGGAAAACTAAAGTTCAGAGTTGTGTGTTTTTCCACGATTAAAATGAATTGTTATGTTTTTTATCTGAGAACGTTGGGCTTTTTTTATCACAAAAACCTAGGATCCATGGTGATGACCTTGGGTGAAACAGATGCTAACTCCACTTTAACACTGCTTTAACATTTCTTATACATGTTGCATGGCTGCGTAGGGCACCAATGCAGCCCTGCAACATGCATAAGAAATGTTAAAGCGGTGTTAAAGTGGAGTTAGCATCATGTCTGTTTTCACCACTAGTTAGGGAGCAAGAAGGAGGTATCCTACTCTGGGGGCTAAAATAATTGTGTGAATATTACCTAGTGGTTAAATGGCAAATGAGCCCCTCTCGGCATTTTATGTGAATTTCATTGCCAGCTTTAATGGCCCTCATGTGCTTCCTTCTTCATATCTCCCATGGCTCCCATACAGCAAATAAATAAATCCCTGACTATTGTGGTGCAGATAGAGGTTTTGCAGCACTTATTTATTTGACTTCCAGCAAATACTTACAGAATATGATGAAAAATCATTTTAGAGTGCCAGCTTGGTCAAAAGTTTGGAATAGCTTCTCTACATTATCTTTAAGTTCCTAGAATCGAAAGACCGGAGACAATTTCAGTCTCATATTTGTTCCTGAGAAGTATGTGTGCTTAATAATTAAAATCCCTTCTCTATCGATTTAGAAGGGGTAAAAGTGATGAGAAACAATGTACTCAAGAAACTGTTCAATGTTATGGGCTAGTTAATGGTTGTGTTTCTAGTTTTAAGTTTAAACCATTTTGAGTTAATGAATGTAAATGAAGGTAGTCAATCAGTGACGGCCCCATCTTGCAAAGTGCCCGAGGTCCTTATAATCAATAGGTGTTCAAGACCCTCACCACAAATCCAAAGACACTCAGTACCTCAAAGTTTGAGGTCCTTAAAACCAATCTACTTAGCATGTGAAAACAGTGTTGGGTTTTTTTAAAGGGTATCATCCTATAATAAAATAGAAGAAAAATATTATTTTAAAGGAGATTTTATGTACTGATTTTTTAGCCTTACTTGAATTCCCTATGGCTAAATTACAACCTCTAAAAACAAGGCATTTATAATGAAAACACTGATTTTGCAGTATAGCAAATGGCAATGCAACTAAAACAGTTTAAAAAATAACTTGTAGAACATTTTATGCTTGCAAGATCTTTTTTAAAATAATGTCTTACTGCTGAACGATTATATAAATTGGCAATGAGTTACATTATGTATCCAAAAAGAAAGAGTCCAGGACTGAAAATCTTATCCAAGTTGCCTGTGACACCTGGGTCAAATCACTTAACCCTTCTGTGCCCGTTTCCCCATTTGTAAAGAAAAATGCAGATAACAATACCTAACTCCCTTTGTAAATTGCTCTGAGGTGTATGAATGAAGAGCTCTACATACTAATATGCATTAGAACATATTGTCTTTCATCCTCAAGGCAATTTAAGAAATACTGCAGTTGCACATACACTTAGGTTTATATACTGCAATCAATCTGCTGAAAAGCAACAACAGATCAGAATCGAAATACTGGAAACAATATGGTAATGTTTATAGGTTAGGTGCAGTTAGACAAAAATGGGATTTGGGCTGGACCCTTTGGCGTAACATGCCTGCCCCTATGAAGAATATAATGGGATCTTTACTGGCCACAAGTGGCCAGGGTCTCAGTTCTGCAAAAGCAACAAGATTGTGCCATCAGCAAAACTGATGTCCCCATTCAAGTTTCAAGTTTCAAGTTTATTAAAAGTCGTGACCTTAGGTCATTGTCAACATATACAACAACATAGAAGGGAAAACAAACAGGACAAGCTTAAACAAATACGAAAAAGAATAATACATAACTATCCCTTCCACTGGTACATAGGGGATAGCCCCCTATCCGTCAAATAATATTAAAATAGAATAAAAGAATATAACCAAATATACAGTAAAAAAAAACTTCCTGCAGCTTACGTCCAAACAGATTCCTAACCATTGTAGAAACAGAGGTTCCTTATTACTTCACCTTAGGTTGCGCCTACTCGTCATCACAATTGCAATGAACAGCACATATACACATGTAATAACAGTACATGTAACTGATCTGAGCGCCTAAGGGGGGGAGCACACATAATTGACCCTGCCCTTCGGGGGCTTANCCAGCACCACCTCCGAGGCCAGCTCGGCTAGAGCGGTAAGGGATGCCGCCGGACAGGAAGGGGCCCGGTATACCAGCAGCACCCCTAGCTTGCCCCCAGCCAAATTCAACACCACGTGAAGGGCCTTAATACCTGCAATCTCCTGGACTGGATACCTCCTAACAGGCCAGTCCTCTCTAAGAATAATCACTATACCACCTTCCCTGCCATCTGTGCGGGGCTGATGCTGCATGGCATACCTGGCCAGAACGAGATCGGCCAAAGTTGGACCGGCCAACTCGTCCAGCCAGGTCTCCGTAATACATGCGAGGTCCATGGCCCCATCCGAGATTAAATCCCGGACAATTGGGGCCTTGTTACATAAGCTAGAACAGTTGATACAGCGTGGCTAAAGAAATGAAAAGTAACATAACGCGTTCCTATTCTATACTGGGTAATTCCCTATATAAGATCTTACCCTACAGAGAGTACATTCTCAGTCAGTGATGTAGAATGACTGGGCACTGATCTCTTAGTTGGTAGAAAGCAAAGTCTTTCCTCTCAGTCCATAGTTCCAGCAGTCTCCTTGTTGGCATGCAAGATGCAGATGATTTCTCTCCAAGAGATAGCAGAAGATGGCTCTTCCTTTGTCTTGTCTGTTTGCTTAAATAGCATTTCAAAGTCTTTGTTTCCCTTCCCACCTAGGGGAAAGCTGGAGAGGTCATGCCTGTCTGCACGTAGGCAAAGCCAGCAGGTAGGCACACAGGCAAACTTAATTTGCACCTGAATGGATTCTGTCTGGTGTCTCTCTGAAACAACATTCTCTTTCTCTCTCCATTTCCTGGAGTTTTCCCAACTGTCAGCTTACACTACATGATTAAATGAATTGAGTTTGTAGTTCTCAGTGTTAACATTACATACATGTTTAACCTTTAGCTTTCCATATCTGTTAGACCTATAGTCCCGTATCTCTCCTGTGTGACCTCATGTTCCTTCGTGACACAGTCTTCAGGCGAGCATAGAAGGAACATAACTGGGACTTTGTGGATAGCATTTGAGCAATCAGGAGACATAGTTTACACATGCAGGCTGGCCAATTATCATCACAATCACATCCTGCAGCACTGTGACCGAGGACATAAGAGAATCTCTATTGGCTCTTTCCTAAACAGATGTTTCTGACTTCCCATTAACAAGTGGGGGAAGAGAAGTTGGGATGGTCACAGCACAGAATGAGGATATTTGGTTGATATTTCTGCTGGCCAACAGGCATCACAAACCGATCTTACACCACAGTGACATGTAAGAGAATCCCTGGCATAGGCTCCTTCTCTGCATATACTGTGCAGGCATATAAAATCAGGATCCTTTACCACATCTTTCTTATATTTGGGAGAGATGATCCTGAAAGTATGATATACAGCCCTGCCAAATTTCATGTACATTGGTCAAATTACAAAGATGTTACAGTCAGACATACATTTATAAGTTAATTGCTTATACCACCAGGACCCTTTATCCAATCCTTCTGAAAACTGGCAGAGGTAGTAAATATAGGAAGGGGTGTAAACTTACCAAGTTTCATCTACATTAAATCTGAGGCAAAGAAGTTACAGCTAAGAATGTATATGAAGATTTTTGCAAAATCATATAATTCAACTGCTTATAGAATTAATTATTTTGGAATTTGGTACACTTAATGCCTTCCATTGGAGATATAATCCCTCCAAGTATCAGCCCAATATAATAAAAAACAAAAACGTTACAGCCAAAAATGTGTTTTCTATTGAAACCAATGGAAAGCGAAAGCAAAAATGAAAACGACAATTTGATATTTATGAAAACGAAAACGGCAGATTTAAATAACAAAAGCAAAAAATGAAAACGACCTGGGCCCCTGGTGCACGCTTCTAATATTTTGCGTGGGTATGTTGTCGGAAGCCGTAGAATTCTATTTTAGGGTGTTTTTAAACTAGATGCTACCAGGGACACCCAGGAGACACTCATCTGACCACCTGTCTGAAAGTGATGCCATGCTTCTGTGAGCCACTCAGCACCCACTCATGGCCCTAGAAATCTGGATTACGCCTTGCATGGTAAGCCAGAAAGGTGTGCGGCAACGGGCGCTCATGGCGTCCCCTGTCTGTATGAACTGGGGCAGCCACCCAAGGCAGAAGACAGATCCCCTGCTCATAGGCACTGTAGGAGGGGACAGACATGACCTTTGCAAGTCACAGTAACTGGTTGCAAGTGCTGGGGAGCCTGGTTCCCCAGCTTTAATGCCTGGGACATGTCAGTTGCAAAAGCCAGCCCGGTGCACTTCCCCTGCCTAATGCTCTATGGCAGGGGGAGCGTGAGATGGCTTCCATGGTAGCCATTTTGGAACCGCCCATTAGAATACCTCTCCACACACTCCACCTGATTGGCTGCTCCACAGCTGTGCCAGTCAGAGGCCGCACACCCCACCCTCTAGCTTTGCTTGTTTAACAACATCCTTGACTTGTTTTTAGATGTGCCTCCAATCGTCACGGACTTCAAAATCCGCTTTCACCAACCTCGTCGGGGGTGAAGTTTAGACATGCCTCCCTGCACCAGAAGTTGCTCAGCCGTCATTGGAAACAGCGGCGCCGGCCGGCTCGTGCATGCTTTTGAAAACTGGACTTGTCAAACCTCGACATCAGGATTTGACGAGTCTGGTTGTCAAAAGAATGCGCGAGCCATCCAGCGCTGCTATTTCCAATGACGACCGGGCGATTTCCAGTGTGGGGAAGTACGTCTAAACTCCACCGCTGCGAGGTTGGTGAAAGTAGATTTTGAAGTCCATGAAGATTAAGGCACATCTAAAAGCAGCCTAAGTCTCAAAAGGTGGTCAGACAGGCAAAGTTTTGAGAACTACTGCTTTAAGCCCTCTGCTTGTTTAAACAAATGAAAGTGAGGGTAAAGTGAGTTGCGGTGGTTACCTCGGATTAACTGTTCATCAGAAACAAACCTTTGAGGGCAAAAATCCCCAAATATTAACTCGCCTTCAGTCCAAAGATGGGTTGCTAGTTCTAATGGCCATTGTTAAAATAAATGTTTTTGACTTATTGGCCGTGATCCACAAACCATAGTCTGAAGGTTTGGGCACATTCCAAGGTGCTGGTTTTGACCTACAAAGCCCAAAGTGGCTTTCACATATCTGAAAGACCATCTCTTCCCTCATGTCCTTTCATGGCTTTTAAGGTCAGCTGGGAGCATGTGCTTCTTCCATGTACCATCTGCTCATTAAGTTCGCACAGCAATGTTGCTCTGTGGCCCTCTCAGTAGCTTCCCTACAATTGTGGAACTCCCTCCCCTTGGAGGTTCACATAAGTCCAAGCCTGTTCATCTTCTGCAGACAATTTAAGCTTTTTTATTTGGCTGGGCGTTTGGCAGACGGGGGTAAGGTTTGGGGAAGTTTGGGATAAGGGTTTTTAACTGGTTTTATTCATGTGTATTTATTGTAAATGACTGTATATATGGTAACACACATTGATCACTTGGAATAGGGCAGGATAATAATATAAACAAACAAACAAATGGATTGTGGCCATTGTTTTGTTTTATCAATTAACTCCATTTTTCAAAGCCAAGTGCTTCAAGACAGTAGCCACATTCCCTTCCCCCCATCAAGCTGAGTAGGAGAAAAAAAATCTGCCAGCACTGATGAGCAGTCCCATCAGCTGTACAAAAAGACCACGGAAAAGATTACAGACATCTACAGTGTTAGTTACATGGACATTATCCATAAAGCATGTAATCCTATCCATCCTCCCTACAACAGTTTCACAGTACGCCAGAATTTTTTTTAGGATATTTTCTATTTTCATCCCATGATCCCATGTAATACATAGTCTTGGCATTTCTTATCACTTCCAACCATGCATTTCTCCATTTTTTTAATGTTTGTTCCAAATTTCAGTTCTGTGCATCCTTTTTGCCTTAGACCAAACGCCTATCACACATTCTCATCATTTTAATTAAACTAGGGCCAATCCAGGGCAAATGTTTGATTTTGACTCAAAAGGTGCATTCAAATTACAAATTCCATTCGATTCAAAAAATGGAAAAAGCCTCCTGCTCTATCCGTAAAGTATGGGAATTAAGCAGGCTGCCAAATTTATGACTGCACACCATTTAAAAAATGTGACTGTTTTCTGAAATGGAAAAAATGAAATCAATCCATACCATACATATAAGTTGTGCATGCCTCATTTTAACATCTCCAGCAAACACTCCAATATAGGACTGTGCTAAATTCAACGAAGGCAAGGCGAGAGCTCATTGAATTTAGTAACTTCCTATGAGCAGAGAATTCAGTGCATTTACAGATGGAAATTTGCATCAGAGCTGTTAAAACAAAATCCCAAAGAACATGAAAGAACATGAAAGTTTAAATGATTAGCCTTATAATGATTTGTTTATACAGACTTCTGCAAATGCACTCACAAACTGTATGCAAGCGCCTAATCACACTCAGACAGACGGGGCACCTTCATCTGTATATATGCATATATGCACTCGTAGTTTAGCTCGTAGGTGCCGGGTTACAAATACATAATATGTATATAGACGTTCTTACATGCATACATGATTCATGTATATGTATGTATATATGTTTATACTATATATGTCACACACGCATGTATATTATATATAGACATAGACACACACACACACTTTTTACTTGTAGGGCTGCTCAATCTTGTGATCTCATTCTAAGCCTTACAGTTACTTTTTAGGCATAGAATTGAACCTAACACTGCGAGGATCACGATAAATTTGTAAGAATCTCAACCCTATTTAATTTCATAAGAAGGAAGGTTTTAACTTGAGCTGGCATGAGTACCCACAAAAACAGGTATACCCCTTGACATTTCAACTACCCCAAAGGGCTCAAAAATGTTGAGTACTAATTGGTACCTGATTTTAACCCAGTTTGCGTATCTGATGTCCTGGAATGTCGCTTTCAGTCCCAGAATTTCGACTTCTGGCCAGAATTCCGTTTTTCCATCCTGATTTCTTTGGTTTTCCATCCTGATTTACCGATCAGTACCCGGAAAATTAAAATCAGTACCAAAAATGACCATTTCGGGGGGTATCTGGGTACCTGATTGGTGATTGGGTAGCTCGTCAAATACCCGACACGGTATTCGAACTTGCAGGTATTGCCTGTGGGTATCAAATTAGGTTTTTATCTCAGCTCTAGTTTTAACCCTTCCAGTTGTGGAGAATTGCTTGAAAATGTGACTACAAGGCATCCCCGTTCCCTTTGCACCACACCTCCCTCGCTCAGTCTTTTTTCCTTCTCACTCTTTCCCTTTGTATTGCTTATCTTCCCCTGTTCTCACCTTCTGTTACTATGGTTCATTTATCACCCTTCTCTCCCCTACACCACCTCCTCTGTTACATGATGGATAATTTCAGACATGACGGGCCCTTTGGCCTGCCACGCTGAATCCTGGACCGGGATCTCTCTCAGATCCTGGTCCGTGATGAAGCCAGCTGACTTTTAGACGAGGACGGGGAGGGGGCAGGGCTGTACGGCATGACGTGCGGCAACACAGCCCCGCCCTCATGCTCTCACAGCCTCCCGGGCGGGCGCAGCGGCCAATGTGGCTGCTGCGCCCGATCCCGTATCGCGGTCAGGGCTATGATCCGTGATGCGCCAAGGTAACTGACGTTTCTTTTGGCCAAGGTAACTGTACTGATGTTACTTTTGGTGCATCACGGATCGTGGTGAAGCTAACCATGATTCTGGAGGTGAGGCCAGCCTCACCTCCAGAACCGTGGTCAATTTGATCCCAGACGGGTGTTCACTATGGTGAACATCTGGCTGGGAGCAAACAGACGTTCACGGATTCGCTACCACCACACGGGATCCACTGTGATCCACTGTGGTGAACAGCAATTTCATAACGTCTGAAATTACCCAATATATAACCACTGTATTTTGCTCAGATCTTCAGTTCTGACTCCTACTTGCCTGAGAAAGGACCTTGTGAGGTCTGAAAGCTTGCCCATTTCCACCAACATCAGTTGGTCCAATAAAAGATATCATTCGAACTACTTTGTCTCCACCTACAAAGAACTCTGACAATTTAAGAGACCCCAAACATAAGTAAAATCGACCCAACATTAATTTTTAAAAATAGTTCAGGATTTATTATCATATTAGGTGTGGTAAAGCCTGTGCTAACTTTTAAGCATTTCCACTGGTGCTTTGCCAGGTCAGGCCAGATCACACAGCACCTTGAAGAATCAAGGCCTGGATTGCTTGCATAAATTCAATAAAGGGCCAAATGATAGTGAGCAGAGCTTAAAAGCGAGGAGTTAAATCCATCTGTTGTGCACTCAGGCTGATTCTATCAACTAAAAACCCATTAGGAACCTTTGGGGTGATTGCAAATTGCAACCCAGGTGCAGCGACTTATATTCCGAAAATGAAATAAATCTAGTGGATGCAGCAGCCTAAAGGATTCCGGGCTGTTATAAAAGTAAATCTGTTTTGAGTTACAGTCGTGCAAAAGACCTTGCAGAATGGCTTAAAAGATTGCTTTGCAAATGTTCATGGCCAGATTCAAAGGCCCAGGAAACTGGGAGTTTACTCTGGTAAAGCTCACACCAGCTAAAACTCTGATGGCCAGGAAAGCAAGACCTGAAACAATGGCTGTATTATTGTTTTTTCTCCTGTGAATAAATGCACTAGCATTAGCTGTATCAATAGTCATTACTCAAAGCAGGCAGTGGAATGGCTGAAGGTACCCAAGGGAGTTATTGTATATTTGCTCTTTAAACAATAGGGACAATGGGAGGAAACCACTTGGATACAGTTAGGCCCAAATGGCTGTGTTTACTAGACACAAACATCTTATCAGCATGCAAGTCTTGGCATGTACCTTGCTGTGTTTGCATTGGTAAGGTGGGAGGGGGTGTGCCACTGCTTTCCCTCCCCGGCATTGGGTGATTGCAGGTCAAGTAAGGTTGGGCAGTGGTTCAAGTGGTAGATTGCATGCTTTGCATGCATAAGGTCGCAAGTTCAATCTCTGGCATCTCCAATTCAGTAGCATGCCTGCATGAGGCCGCTGCTGGGGGCCCTGGAGGGTCTCAGGTAGCGCGCCTGGGTAAGGCCTCTGCCGGAGACCCTGGAGAGCTGGATTTGAAACCCTGCTGCCATGTCAGGTGGTGACAATACTGGGCTAAGATTTACTATTGATCTGACTCAGTTAGACAGCTCCTTATATAACAGTCCCTTTCAAGCAGCCAGCTCAGCCAAGTTGCAAGGAGCTGCGAAAGGGCAGGACCGCCTGGCACCCATAAGCACCCTACACAGGATCAGCTAGCGGCACAAAATGGCCTCTGGGCGGGTCTGCACACGTGCAGCCCATTCCCCCAAAATGGTGCTGATTCTGCCAGCGCTGTTTTGGAAAAGAGCGCACATGCGCAGAATGGCCTGGCTGCTGTTTGCACATGCACAGTCATTTTATTTTTAATACAAACATGTAAAATAAATAAATAAATAATAAATCACAGCGCAACCACCACAGCCATTTTGCACATGGACAGTTTTTAAAATTATCTTTACCTTTTTTTTTAAAGAAAAACAGATGAAAGCAAATGATAATCCTTTCCTTATTCATCCGTTTTCGTAACATTAGTTGCAAATACGAATGGGGCTCCATTTGTTTTCATAATTAATAGAAAACGTTATGGATGCACCTCCCTAAATAGCAACACCAGACTGTGTTTTAGTGGAGGCAGCTATGTGGGCTCATGTTCCTTCACCTTCAGTTGTGCCCCTGATCATAAAATACTTATTTTTACACTCTGATAAGCCAGGCTATAAGATTTTTTTTTAAAAACGGAACTGGCTTCTTAAGAGCATAAGAAGTTTTATCCTGGGTCCGACCAATGGCCCATGTAACCCAACATCCCGTCTCCAATCGTAGCTAACTTTGGTTGCTTCAGAGAAATGCAAAACTTATCATAATAAAACGATCCATTCCCTGCTGTTCACTCCCAGCCCCAACAGTAAGAGGCCTTATCCCCTGAACTACTTGACCAATAGCCATTGATAGGCTTCAAAGAACGTACCCAATTCTTTTTTGAACTGAGTTTTGCTGTTGGTCATCCCAACGTCCTCTGGCAATGAGCATCACTGGTTAATTGTATATTGGCTGAGTGAAAAAATACTCTCCTGCCAGTTAATTTTATAGGTGTTTGCAAATATTGCTGAAATGACAACCAAAATATTGGAATAAACAAAATACCAAGATAACCAAACTGAAAACACCCAAGAATGAGGCAGAATAATCAAAACGCTACCTGACAGAACACTAATAGATACTGGTTATTTCCTGAACTGCTCTTTTCAACTCAGGTAGTGACGATTTGATGAGTTTACCCTTTTCTCCACTCTCATTTATGCCAGTAGTAAGTAGAGCTCTAAGGGTATAGAAACAGACATGATGATGGCCCGCTGTGGCCCGCTTTTTTGTGCTTTGGCTCACGAACCACCGGAACTTCTGTTGAGAGGTCACTCGATGTTGCCCAGGGTTGACCCTGGGTGTGTTTGAGACTACTCCGCGCTCTGATCCCCACATTAGCTTCAGGTCACAGCCGGGGCTGCGGGCCACAGCAGACTATCATGTCTGCTGTGCCCTGCCATGACCCAGCCCGATCGGGCCCACCATGGCTGGCCGTCATTGGCCACCATGACTGCCTGTCATAGTGGGGGCGGGGCGCTGAGCACAGTACCAGGGCAGGTTTGTTTGACCACATGTTTGTGCATCTCCTCTCCCTCCCTGGTGGCCTGGCCATGGAAACATGGGTTGGGTGTCCCAAGCTGGTCCGGATCATGTCTGCCATGGCTTCTCGACCTGGGTAGGGTTGTGACAGTGGCACACTGCGGTCATATTTCTTTCCACCCTAGGTTTCATGTACGTTGGGAGCACCTTTAAGTTCTCCAGTAGCGTTTTGTTTGAATGGATTTCTCTCATCATGCTACATCAGCTTTTCCTACCCTTCTTTCCTTTCCTACCCAGCTTTTCTTTCCAGCTGCAGCATCGCACAGTGTCCCCTTTGAACGGAGGGAGGGGAGAGGATGTCTTGCAATACACAGGTGTGAACACAGAAAGCTGAAGAATATTAGAAGCATCCCTTGGATTTCACTGTGGCAAAATGCAAAGAGAGAGAGAAAAGAAAAGTTCAGCATTTTTTAGTCAAGGCAAGATTTATTGTGTAGCCATAGCCATTACAGTATGACAATACAACAAAAAACAAACAAACAAAACAGAAACAATGCAGAAATAGAAGCAATACAAACTTTAAAAATGATATAACCAAGTAAGCCTAAAGGAACCAAGCACGCAACCAGCATTTGTTAAACAGTTCTTGATTCGTTTCCCCCCTCACTGGCTGTGCTTAAAACCAGCTAGGAAAAGATGCTTGATGGTCACCTTAGTTTATAGACTTCTAGTAGGGCTACAGGACTGACCAGCAGGGCCCGGTGTCTGAGGGTGATGAGAAACCTAGATGGAGGGCAGATTCTCGGGGAAGGTGGGGAGGGTGTTGAGTGGTGAACCACTGCAGAAAGGGAGAGGTCTCGAGAACAGTGGCACTCAGGCTGCAGGGATGCTGCTGCTGTGGTACCTCAGGAACATTGCTTCTCTCATCCCTGCTTCTGAGGAGCCCTGTGAGCTCTGCCACCACAGCCTTTGTCTATCTAGCCAGAATAGTAGAGTTACTACAGCCCAGAATCGGGAAGGACAGACTTCAGCGACCCATTATTTATTTATTTATTTATTTATTTAAGACATTTGTACCCCGCCCCTCCTGTACACAGCTCGGGCAGCTTCCAACAATAAAACATCAAACAATATAAAAACAATTTTAAAAAATCAACTTTAAATACTTTTTAAAACAGGGCCAGAGAAACAGCTTCGACATTAAGAACATAACACAAGGTAAGGGGAAGAAAACAAAGCCCTAACCCTCCCTCCCCAAAGGCCTGGGCGAACAAAAAGGGGAGGCATGTCCCCATTTTACTTTTGACCCTCCATGAAATCCCGAGGGCCAAAATTAAATGGGGACTGTCCTCTGTACAAACGGGGAAAAAAGCGGCACAAGCAACCGTCAAGTGGCTGCTAAAATAAAACAAAGCTCCTGAACAATATGAATAAATATAAATGTATTGAAGAATGAAGGAACAAAAAAAATATCAATAAATATTTAAATTCAACATACAACAAACAAAATTCCAAATAAAAAAAGTCAACATAGTAATAGAATTCAGCATCAAACAAACAAACCCAACGCGTCTCAGGATAGAAACCCTTCTTCAGGGGTTAACATTAAAAAACTATTCTCCAACCATTGTCAGATTCACCAATGTCATAATAACAGTGATAACAGCAGTGTGCTCTCGCCTCTTAACAGAATTATTCATATTCTTCAGGAGTTTGGTTTGATTTTAGCAGCTACTCGGTGGGTGTGATCAGTGACTGTCCTCTGTACTCCAAAGCCTAGGAGAGGGTTCTGTTCTCTCCATCTGTCACTGGTTTTACACCTCTGATCCAGAGCGCCCCAAATATCACGAGGGAGCGTAAGGCCAAATGCTCCATATCTGAAAACAGTGTGTGAGCAAATCAGAAGTCAAGTCATGGACATTACATAATAAAGACAAATGGAATGTCTCTGAGCTCTTCTTATAGCAGGATGTTAGATGAGAATACCACTGATTTAGATGAAGGTAGGGACAGGGTTGTGGCTTTGTTGAAGGCAAGAATTCAATGAAGTAGCAGTAATGGAAATGGTCTGTCATACAATATCTGACAAGAGGAACCGCTGACTTACTGACTTCTCACAAGGTAACCCAGAGTGTTTCAAGAGACTGGTGGATGGCATGGATGCAGCATGAGTTGTGTCCAAAGCTGAAATAAATAGCTCATTTTATATTCACAAATATTATTGCATTTTTGGATATCTATCCAAATATTTGAATAAAGCTTTGTGTCTGAATAGATATTTGCATATTTTATTCCTGGTATTTCATTTTGGATACTTCATTTCTTGTCAGTTTGGTGCTCTTGCACTCATCTGTGCAAGCTGAGGATCCTACATGGAACAGTACTCTTCCTTCGTCATTATTCTTCTGTTAGGTTGCTTATTATCATTTTTATTGTTATTTATATAGTGTGAGCAATGTCCCTGGCACTGTACAATCATTAGAGATAGGTCCCTGCCCCGAGGGCATTACCATCTAATAAAAGACAAGGGAAGGGAGACAAGGAAGAGGACAACAAAGGGAGAGTCAGGGATACATTCGTGAAATTGAGAAGTTGCAGGTGAACATGCTTAGCTTAGTTACAGGGGAAAAGGGGACCTTGAATAATAGGACAGTTCCTGTCATCAAACAGCATCACTGAATGAGCAAGGATCATTGTTCCTTGCAGTAAAAAACACCTTTTTTGTCTTGCATGCACAATCCTTCCAGTATTGCTGGCACAGGTCAAAGCAAGTTTTGTGTGTGCACATCCTTCCACTTGAAGTTTCTAATTTTTCTCTTACCCAAGGTACCTGCAGAGACCTCCTCCTAAGTTACTCCTCGACATAACCACATCAGGAGGAGCCTTGGTATTCCAGACATCTCCGAATGGAATAAGGTCAGAGCTGTCCACACTTCAACCACTACTGAAGGGCATATCCAGATGGCATGGGGGATAGAAGTAGCTGCCAGAATAGCAGGAAAAACCAATGGTTAGGTAGATGTGGGGTGAGGGTAGGGGAGTTGTGTCAGAATCCATGTGTTGGTCACCTGCCTGGCCTCTTGTATTGTAGCTTCATTATTTACTGGTCATTGTTGGTCTTTTTAATTTGCAAGCTAAGGTGTGTCTCTCGCAGTATATTGATACACAACCTAGAGCAACGACTGATTCTTGGTTGGAGTATTTGGAAGTTAATACAGATCGATAATAGTGGAGGAACAATTTCTGGCTGATGCTAAGTATCAGAATTTGGGCTCCAGTCCCTACTAAGAGTCAGATTCTGACACAGCTCTGGTGGGTGTCACCTTTAGCTTTCAGGGAGTAAAGCAAGTATCTGCAAAACAGATCAATGAGAGAATGGCTCGAGCATCCTTCTCTTCACTTTCCAGCCTGTCGGCTTGCCAGCAACTAATCAGTCCCTAGGTTCCAACATTTTCCTCTGCTGCCTGGTTTTTCTCAGGATCCAAACATTTCTTTTCAAACAACTGTATTTGAGTAATTTATGGAGACTCAATTTTCACATCTAAAAAACCGACCAGCCTGTAATTTGACTCGTAATGTTCCCCAAAAGTCATTCTGGCAAAATCTCTTTTTAACTGTGGCTAATTACGTACACTGAGATGCTGGATACCAAAAAATATAATAATAAAAAATAATAATAATGAAAAAAAATAAGTGCATCCGATATAATGTTTATTATTTCTCTCACAAAGGGGAAAATCATAAATTCTTTTTAATGGGATCTTTAATAATAAAAAAGAACATAATCATTACTATCAAAAGATGTATTGCTTCCATGGGGTTTACTTACCAACATTTTGTCTGATTACATCTCTGTTATCCTCACAGCATTAATTATTGGAGACTAATTAGGCAAAATTGCAATGTAAACCCTAATGAAAACTCTTCTTACAAACTCCTAACTCTCTTGGCCACATCATTGCCTGTTTACCTGGAGCTTCTAGTTAACGGAGGCACTTGCCTTTGCTTCCTTATTTGACACCAGGAATCATCCCTGAGCAACCAGGAGGTTAAAGTTTCCCTCCTTACTTTTCCAGTTATACAGTGTGTTTTGTTTAGACGGAACAGAGCTATTAGTTATTTTCCAGCATAACAAGTCTCTCTAGACGTCGTTCTCTATGTACGAACTAATGCGAATTAAACTGAAATGAATATCCATGGCTATGGGGGTGGAACTAGGTTGGAATGAGCCCTGGTGCAGAAGAGTGAATGCTCCCACCCCTCTCCCTTCTCCCCACCTCAGGGGACACAGCTGCATCGGGGAATTCAGCTCCCAAAGCTGTTGGGCCTCCACTCTCTATTCCTTTCATGATTACAATAACAAAATCAATAATAACGAAATCAATAACAAAATTTTGTTTTTCATTATCGGTGTCGTTATTGGTATCGGTATTGCATGAAAGCACGAAACCAAACAATTCATTTTCCCCCCATTTTTGTCAGCGCGTGGGGGGAGGGCTCTGTGTCTGTGTGGGCTATAATGAGATGCAGTCTGCTGGCACTTCTGCCATTGACACTTCTAACACACACACACACACACACACACACACACACACACACACACACAGAGAGCCCCTCCTCCCCCACGCTGACGAAAATGGAAATGAAACCGAAAACAAAATTTTCTGTTTCATCTGATACCGATACTGATACCAATAATGACACTGATAACAAAAAGCAAAATTTCGCTATTAACGAAAATGAATAATGACATGGGTCCCTGGTGCACACCTCTACTGTTCCTTTTATAGCTATGCCCTTGCACAGCAAATGCCCTAGTCATTGAATTTGCCTGCTTCGAACCATATCTGCTGAAGTGAATAACAACTGCTATTTGATTCACACTTTGTGAGATTTCTTTGTAGTTAATTTGGTTTGGTTATTTTGTTGTTTGGTTAATTTGGCACAACGTGCTAGCCGAAATAAAGTCACCGAATAGCCAAAAAACCTACGAACTGAAATAGCCAAACAACCAAATATATGGATATCCATATAGTCAGATATTAGGCAAGCTATCTGAAAATGTGAATCATATCCTTGAATACAAAAAGGCGCTATTCATTTCATGTCTAAGGAAAATGCTTTGATTTTCCACCTCTTATCCTGGCCTCCTTGTTATTTTGCATAATGCCAGTGGCTTAGCAGACGTTTCTGCTAAGATCTGTACGCTTTATAAATGGCAATTCTTATAAGCTCCAGGATGCAAAATATGAAATTCTAGCAAATAACAGTGCAAGTCAGAACCATAGAACTGAAGTGTTGGAAGAGGCTTCAAGGATCACTTGAGGTATTTTTAGATGTGATGATACCACAGGTGGCCACGCTTTAACCCACGTGGCCACCCGTGGTGCTGTCACATCTGATCCCACCCGCCAGATGTTACCCCGGGTGGAATCAGGGCTGTCCCCGGGCTCTGTCAGTTTTTAGCCCATGCTGTTCCTTGGGCTCCTCGCTGAGCAGCACAGTGTGGGCTACGCGCTGCTGTGGCCCGGGCAAACCACCCCCAGACCAGGGTAGAGAGGGCTGTCACGGGTGATGGCCCACTCTAACTGACTCTAATCCGGGGCCGGAGCTTTCCCTGGTGCGCGTGGCCTCATAGGCTGCTGCGCACCCCCATCAGGGAGGTGGGCAGGCTGCACTCAGCAGCGTGGGGGGCAGGGCCATGCGGACCATGTCCACACATCGCCCCACCCTCTCCCTGGCCCAGGCCACCAGCACATCTATTCGCAGCCGGGCCAGATCCTGCCCGGGGTGAGGGCTCTCACCTTGGGCAGGATCAAAGCATGATGGAGCCATGCGCTATCATGTCTAAAAATACCCTTAGTTTAAGGCAAGAGGTGTTAATTATGCTCTCCTATTTTTTAGACATTGAGGTTTGTTTGCATCCAAAAGGAAGCCTGGCCTCCTGGTGTCACTGACGCTCAGTGTAAGGGAGTTTTGTTAGCTACAAATGTGGCCATAGCTCCCCTCCAGATGCACCTATTGTTATGAATTTTTGAATCTCTGCTTATCCTAGGGCTAGAGCTGAAACATGTACTAAATTTAGTACTCGTGTAGTACCAGCACGTTCAGGGTACTTGATGGGTAACCGAAGTACTGATTACTGATCAGTATATTGGGTTGGAAAACTGAAAAATTGGGACAAATTATTGGAACTGGAAGTCAATTTTCCAGGACCGTAAGGAAGTTGACTTTCTGAGACTGGAAGTTGATTTCCTGGGACAGAAAAATAAAAAAATAGTATTAATAAATTTAAAAAGAAAAATCGGTACCTGAAGTCGACATTCTGGGACAGTGGATACCCAAATGGGGTCACAAACGAGTACGACTCAGTATACCTGATATTGTCAGGTCAATTGTGGTACTGGAATTTTGTCAAGTATACTTGTTTTTGTGGGTACTCATTTCAGCTCTACCTAGGCCCTTTTGCCTCGCTACCAAATTTGGTTGGAATCAGCTTGAAGGATCCAAGGTTATTTAGGTGTAAGTCATTGGTATTTACACTCAGTGTAAGTCATTGGTATTTTTTTAGTTTTCAAAAAGAGCCATAGCTTCCCTCAAGATGCACCAAATGTTATACCATTTTAGATTCTTAATTACCTGTGTGCTTTCTGCCCCTCTACCAAATTTGGCTGAAATTGGCTTGTAGAGTCAAAAGCTATTAAGGATGGGCATGCACACTTGCACGCACACATGCACACATACACAAACACATGGTGTTTGAGTAATCCTTCCATCCATAGAAATCCATGAAGTTGATGATAAATAGCCCCAATGAAATCCACTGATCATGGAAGCTAACAGAACTGCGTCCTGACCTCTTTTACAGCTGAGCTGGCAATACTCACACCACCTTTCTTCTTGCAACTGATGTGCTTGCTCAGCTCAGCAAGGTCACAATTTTCTTTCCTCCCCAAGGGCCAACTGTCTTGGGATACAACCTTTTACCGAATATCTGAAAGAGAAAATTTCTGCTTTCTTGCAGTTATTTAGAAATACAGCACCAAGCAAGGATAGGTTATCCACCTTTGTCCTGAACTCCATCTCAATAAACTCTGCTAATTCCCTGGCTCTGGGACCAATGGAACGTGCCCCAGGTTTGTTTGTTTTTTAGGTGAAAATTGTATTGGTTTACTCATCTCTGTTGGGTAGAAGATCCATTTTAATTTCCAAATGACAATTGGAGAAATTGTCTCCATTCAACAGACCCAAACAGAACATTTCTTTTAGTTGTCAGGACTGCGTTTAATGCTAATGGTGAAATCCTGGCTCTGCTGAAGTCAAAACTTCCACTAACTCTACTGGGGTTAGTAGTTAGAATCCTAGAACTGAACAGTCGGAAGAAACCTCAAGGGTCATCTACCTTAACCCTTTGCTCCAAGGCAGCCTGGCTGTCCTCTGCTTACAGCATCGTGGATAGATACTCATTAAGCCTGGTTTTGAAACACCCAGTTCAGAAAAATACTTACCATAAGATATTCAAAATTTTATTTAGGTGAAATTATTTTTCTAGTGGAGAAAACTCGTGCCCATTAACACTACAAGTGCTGAAATGAAATAACTCAAATACCGACGTGATCTAACTAACCAAAACAACCAAACCAAAATATCCAAATAAAAGGCTATACAAATATAATTTCTATGGCATATAACTATTTGGTTGTTTGGCGAACTTTCCAAAAATGCAAATAATATCCATGAACATGCACACAAAAAACTAGCTTAGTTGCGTCAGCTCTAATTTACACTACTATGAGACTCTGGCCTCATGTACCGTATGTTTATTTTTGTGTTCTAAAAGAAGCATGATTACTTAGTTCCTGAATTTATTTTAATAACTGCTTGAAGCCAAAGGACTTTAACTAAGATTCCTTGGAATGCCTCATTTTTAAAGGCACAAGAAAAGGAACATTGCGTGCCAAGAAAAACCCTAATCCCAAATGAACCCAACTTCACTTTTGTCCGATAATAGTCTTTCCCTTGCAGTTAATTCCAAGTTGAGTTTTGCAGTGCCAGTTTCTTTTCTAGCTGCCCTTTAACAAGTATTTCCCATAAGAAAATGAAAATGGTGTTTTAAAAAAGCACTTAATACAGAAAAGGTTTGCTCCGATGATGACCTGCATACACCCAGCGTTTAACTCAGTAAATTGTTCAGCAAATTCCTCTTTTCCATTCATGTGTGCAATGTGCACCATTTTATATGGCAGAGGAGATGTCAAATGTGCTCTTTATATACACAAAAAAGCCTTGCCTCACACAAATTGTTTGCTGACAATGACTTATTAAAATAATCTGGTTTAGGTGCAAAGAATATATCAGTTCTGGGACCCCTTATTTGGGTATAAAAGAACTCCAGGCTTGTGGAACAATGCTATCCTTTTACCAATATTAAAAGGAAATATGTCCCATGATGATATTCCCTAAAGCTGTATGCAGTGGAGCAAGGCAAGGTAGACTTTAATAGAATGAGTGGGCGGAAGGGTAGCAGTGTTTCTGTTATTATAGACCTGAGACTGGTACCTGCACGAACTAGTTTAACATCTCAGTAACTGAACTGATTTGGTATTGTACTTTTACTGCCTGAAGAGTCAAATGAATTTCTACATTACTGAGTTACCGTTACATGTTACTGAATTACTGGGTAATTTCAGACGTGACGATACCACGGTCAACCACAGTGAACCACGGTCAATCCCGCGGTGTGGCCAAAGAGCTGTGAACATCTGATCAACGGCATCCAGATGTTCACCACGGTCAATTACCCAGAGGGGCCAAAGCCAACCACGCTTCCGGAGGTCGGGACGGGACCATCTCCAGAAGTGCGGTGAAAGCGATTCCCACTGGGAAACCACCAAATGTAACGACTGAATGCCAACTACCAGGCGGAATCATAATGAATGATGCCCAGCCATGGCGAGAGCATGCAGCATTGCTGCCAGGCAATGCGCAACACACAGACCAGGGAGGGAGATTTAAAGGGCACACAGCAGCAGGGAAATGTGGCAGGACGGAGCAAGATGTTAGGGAGCGGAGAGCAGAGGGTGAGC
>QEPC01006683.1:1636776-1660209 GCA_003113815.1 Sphenodon punctatus | reverse complement strand
GGTGTGGCTCGCCGGGTCGGATCCATTTGAGGCCTACTACCTCGTTGCCCACCACATGGCGGGGCTGGGCTACTGCCGGGGAATGCTTCACTGGCTCCACTATGTGCATCCGGTGGGCCAACCGGTTCCAGTCCCCTTCATGACCCCCTGCAGTTGGCTGTGAGGCCCCCTCTGTCTTCGGTGTCATGGATGACAGCCCCACCGTGTACTCCCTGCACCTCCCTGCCAGCTTGGGGCACTGGCCGCTCGCTCCATGCTATTCTGGCCTCGCGGCTGTTCTGGCTGGTTCGCTTGCCTCTTCTCCGCTCACCGTCACTGTACCCCCTCCATAGGCACCCCCTGTCCTTCACTGCCTGTGGTGTTCCTCTCCGTGCCTGCCCCCCCCCTTTGGCTGGTTCCTGCTGCCTGACACCGCTACCGGCTCTCCCCATGGTGTATCCCTCCCTTGTACGGCCACCTGCTCACCTGTGTCTGTACCCTGCCCCTCCGCCCCCTGGGTGCCTCTGTGACTGTGCGGGACATGGGGCCACTGGACCTCCCAGCTTCCTCCGGGGGGGGGAGTGCATGTGCTTCCTGCAGGCTCCTGCTCGCATTTATCCCCAGTCATCCTTCTCGTTTTAGAAGAGGACATTTTCAAAAGGCGCTCAGAATGGCAAGGTACCTAACTCCCACTGATACGCAATTTTTGATGAATGTAGGACTAGGTTTATTTTTCCAGTCAGAGTTAGACCATATTAACTGGTTGTGGGCCTTTTGCAATCTCCCCTATATCAGTCTCTCTTGGGAAGTTGATTTATTTATTACATTTGTATCCTGCCCTTCTCCAGGGACTCAGGGCGGGTTACAACATATCCCCATCTATCACCTACTAGTCCTCCTTCCCACTCCTCTACCCAAATCCACCCTACTCCTGCACGCCAATCCCCTGGCCAAACAAGAAGGTCTTACATCTCCTCCGGAAGGTGAGCAGGCTCAGACTTAGGTGAACCTCCAAGGGGAGGGAGTTTCATAACTGTGGGGTGGTTTGAGTGCAGCTTGTGGACAGGACTGGTCCTGGGCCTCACCCTGCCTTGGGGTGCTTCCACATGAGCTGTGGCGGGCTCGATCCCCGCGTGACCTGTGGTGACCAATCACTGCCACCACACTTCAAGGTCAATGCGGGGAGCAGGACAGATGGTCATTCCCCCTGTTGGTTAACTCTGAAGGCAGGCCACTATCGGCCATGCCCCATGGCGGGACAAAGCACTGGCTACATAAGCAGGCATCCAGCCCTGCCCCACCTCCTCCCTGGCCCGCCCACTATCCCACCCTTGGCTGTGACATGAGCATGTGGGACTGTAGCTAGCGCCTGCTGCTCAAAGCCTGCAGTGGACCTCACAGTGCAATGGGGCACACAGGGAATGGGCACATGAGTGGTGGTGCAGTTCCGTGCCTTGGGCAGCCTTACCCTACTTTGGGTAAAGCTATTACATGCTGCATCCTCGGCCTTTTCCCGAGGATGCAGCACATAGTAGTCAACTGCCTGCCCTGCTATGCGGTGGGGTGAACATCTGGTGGCCGCCATGCACATGATGCACTGTATTACATTGTAAGGCATTCTAGAGTGGGGAAAGGCTGCCAAGGCCTGGTAAGTGGATCATATGGCTGAACCCTTGATGATCCTGTGTCTTACTTCATTGCACCCAAGTTATTCAAATTAAGCCATTCTGATGTCAGGGACGTTTCGGTAAAAGTGGAATGGTTTATTAATATTCAGGTTGGAATTCTGACTGAAATATTTTGATTGGAATTCTAACCAGACCATTTTATGTATGCGCAAATAGCTGCTGCATATCCGCATATGCGCAAATGGTGGCAGCCGTACTAATTGGATTTTGATTTATTTAGGCATCCGCTTTCGCTATAGCCTCCAAGAGTAAAATACATTCATACACAATGGTCACATAAACAAAATATTCAAGATATCAAATACAAGCTAAAAACCTAGTACCATAATAATCTAATTTGGATTCTAAGCCCCACCCTTACAAAACAGGCAGGGTTTCCCTTACAACTCTGTTTTTATCATCTTCCGTTTTTTTGAAGCCAGCCAAACAGAAGTTGCCAGAGGCACAACATCTTCCTAGTTAGACAAAGAAAGGAGACCCTTGTACCCTTGGCCTGACTCTGAATATAATACCCCGCCACTTAGTGGTTGAGCCAGGCTGCCCTAAACTCGCTATAATAGGGACAAATTAGCAGGAAGTGCTCGACTGTTTCTACCCCCCTTTGGGAGCAGGTACATAATCGTCTGGCATAGGTGACCCCCTTTATATCTTCCTTCTACCACCACCGTCTGAACCTGCTGAAAACGAAGGAGCGTGTAGCTCCTTCAGAGATTACGGTTCATTAGACCATCCAAATATGTTTCCATCCCCCACACAAACTTAACCGACTTAAGCCAAGGGGCAACCCTCCAGCTCCCTGGGGCCGCTATGTCCTCTTGTCGTTCAATATCTTCCAGCCTAGCCTGTATTTCCTTCTTCATTCCCACTGTCGATCTACCAGCAAAGTAGTCAAAGGAAAAACCCTGGCTCTGGAGCAGATAACTCAAGTACCTGAGCCATTGGTAACCTCTGGGGCCCATATACAACAACTCCTCATGCAGGCATTGTCTTGGTAGGTAACTCTCTTGAATGGAGAGCAACCTCCACCAATATCGAATGAAGGTAGATTTAGCATGCAAATTAATAGAGAACATACTGGTCTCTGCCCTCAAAATTGGACCTGGGACATATTTCCCCACTTGGAACATTTGGCGCAGAAACCTGATCTGGACCTTCTCCAGAAGTTCAGTTATTGGCTGGGGGATAATATCCAGTCCAAATACCGCCGAGGGTGGAACCTTGGCTCTATAAGCACTCAAAAACATTGAAACTGGAACTCCCCGAGATATTCCAGCTGCCCTACCTATAGCACCGACAAGTTGGGTTGCTCTTACTGTCCGCCCCTGTATGTGTTTAACCCACATACCCTTACATGAGAAGCTTACCCCAAGATAAATGAAAGATTGAACCACTTCAAGTGGTTGCTGATCGAACTCCCACTTAGCTGATGATTTATGGGTGCCCATGATCATAACCTTGGACTTCTGAGGGTTGGGCGATAATCCGTTCAGGGCACAATATTCATCCAACCTTTGGATCAGATGCTTCAGCCCCATTGCTGTCTGAGAAATAAGGACTAAATCATCAGCAAATTGCAGCATACTAAGATGGTAAGTACCAACTCTAGGGGCGTGGGTGCTATCCGATCCCAAAAATTTGGCAAGATCTGCAAGGTAGACATTGAACAGCAATGAGGCCAGCATGCACCCCTGCCTAATCCCTCTTTTAATGGGAATATCCCTACTCAACTGGTTGCCTGGACCTATTTTTACTCTTGCTTGGTTATTAGAATATAACTGAATTAAAAGTAGCAAGAGATTATTGTTGATCCCTAATGCAGACAATTCCCCCCAAAGTCTAGCCCGGGGAAATTGAGTCTAAAGCTTTTGTTAAATTGACAAAAGCCAAAAATAATGTGTCCTTCCTGATCCTCTGGTATTTATGGATTATATGTTGAAGTATGAAGCAGCAGTCTGTTGTTGACTTCCCCTTGCCAAAACTGAACTGTTCTCGTGGGATAATTGAATTACTTTCCACCCATTGTTCTAGATGGTTCAATATACATTTTGCAAATAATTTACCTACAACTGACAGCAGACTTATGGGCCGATAGCAGACTGGATCAGTTCCAAGACCCTTCTTAAAAATTGGACCGATCCAGTTCTGCTGCCAGGAAGGGGGAATCTTGATGTGCATACTAATATTGTTAAATACTTACATAGCACAGGCGCCCACCATTGGGGGACTGCCTGCAACATCCCTGCCATAATATATTCCGGTCCAGTAGCTTTATTAGATTTTAACGAGAGGATTAGCTCTGCAATTAACTCCTGAGGAAAGTCCAACCCTACATCCTGAGGATCCAAGGTTGGCTCGCCTCCACTGGGCATCACCTGGCTAGGTGCATCCAACTCGTGGGGATCCTCATAGAGTTTACCAAAAAAATCCTCCCAAATAGCGTTGGATACCCTGGGACTGCCAACACTTTTCTGGGACTTGATTATTCTGTTTAAAATTTGCCAGAACTGGTAAGTATCCCCAGTCCTCTGGGTCACTACCAGTTGAGCCCAGATGCCATTGTAATAGCTGGCCCTTTTATTTTTCAATAAGTGTACATAAGATGCTTTGTCCCTCTGATACTGTAGTTTAAAATCAGGATTGGGGTCCCTTACCCACTTCCTCGTGGAGACAATAAGCTGAGTTTTTAATAGTTTGCAATCCAAATCGTACCATGGATGTTTCTTCTGATGGCTTTGCTTGACTTTCCTAACCAAAAATACATCCTGGAAGCTGCTAATGATTGCCTCATAACACTGAAGGCCAGTTAAATTGTCCTGTGCAAGCAGGATTTGGGAACCCAGACCCTTAAGCTTCTCAGCGACACAAAGATCCCAAACTTGAACAATCAATGACACCTGGGACATTTTCCTAATCCTCCCAGCAAAGTCCCCAGAAGACTGTACTGCCCCAATGGATTCATCCCAACCCTGCATTAAGATAGTCACTCTGAGAACCAGGTGGTCGCCTTCTGGCCTGACAATTAAGAAAAAATTGTCAAACCTGTCAGCCGCCTCATGGTTCATCAGAATTAGGTCAATAGCCTCCTTCCCTGTGGGCCTATAAAAGTACTGCCCTCCACGGGGTCTCGGAGTAAATTCTCCGCAACTATTGTAAGACTAGAATTGTGGATAAGGTACACCAAGTGCATCTCCATACAATTGGCTCCCTCAAAGGGATTTGGATACTTCCCAGGCCCGTCTCCCTGAGCTGTCCTAGCCTGTCCTGCCATTAAGTGAACGTTCAGGTCCCCAGCCAACACAATGGTTGCTGAGGGATACTGATCTTCTGCCCTAAGGATAGCCTGCTCAGGAGCCTCCCAAATATCCGTCTGATAATAGTTAGAGGATGAAGGTGGTATATAAACATTAAATAGCACAATCCAATCTACCTACCCTGATCCTAATTTAAGGAGGCCCTGTTGAAATTCTGGCCTCCCGGATTGAAGTACATCAAGACAATCCCCAACCGCCTTGGCTATGAGGAGTGCTAAACCACCTGAAGGGCGCCCCTTAGAGCCCCTCTTTTGGCTGCTGTGGAAGAATGGAACAAACCCCTCCATATGCCAAGATATATCCTGCAAAAGCCAGGTTTCCTGCAAGCAGACAACATCAATTCCGGCCAAAAACTCACTCCAATCTGTATCATGCAGTTTGGATTTAAGACCCGTAATATTCCAGGAGGCAAATCTAAGACTACCCTGTGACAGTCCCTGGGCCGTATTAATACCAAATTGTCTAAGCCCGGGCAGACCATCAGTCAAGGATGAACCCCACAGAAATCCCTCCTCACTGGTTGGTCATAAGGTGCTGGGTGCTGGGGTAATCGACACCTCGGCTTCCACAACCGCCACATTACTAACTTCTCTGCGCCCAATGGAGGTTTCAGCCTGGCTTGGGGGATCCAGATCCAGGGCACCCTTCATTGGGGTCCCCTGTTCCAAGGCATCCAAAAACGGTACTGCCGTAAACAACTCCAGGTTGTTTTGGAATTTATACACACAGCCAACTGGGCCCAAACAAGGTGCCCTATAATCCACCGCAGTACACTGGATACTATCCTTTATGTGCCCCAATCTAGCCAGGAGCTGGTCTTGATCTATCACTGAGAGACTTCGGTTCGCATCTCCGATGCCTCCTGTTTCTCCTAGTTCCATCTCACCCGCCAAAAAAGAGCCTATCTTCTGAACAAATGTCAGGCTCTGCGGGTGCTGCTCCCCTTTATCCTTGATCAAGTCTGACCCACCCCCCCCCGTCTCCAATGACACCCGACTAACAATGCTGGCCCTGGCAGCAAACTCGTCTTCCAGTCCTGTCCCCTCGTGACCATCCTTAGACTGGGAAATCCCTATCTCAAAATCCATAAGCTCAGTCTGGGGCGATAATACTTTACAAGCAACTGACTGCACATTACTCTCCAAGAGAAGGCCTAACCTTCTCTGGGGGCAGGACCGGAGACTGCTGACCCTGCCGGTCTTTGGCATCTAATTCCAGAAGCTGACTTTGCCCCTTCTGACTGCCACCCCCTCCATCACAGGCTCTAGAGCCCTGTCACACCCTCCTAGTCTTACGTGTACCTACACGGATACGATTAGGGGAAGAGCAGGGGCCATACCTATTTGTATAATTTCCAGATTTACCTTGTGTGACAGTTTCATAAAGCAACACCCTGTCTATGGAAATCCCCCTGCTTATAAGCAACTTCCTGGCCTTAAACATTTTCCTGACCCAATGTTCCTGAACAAAGCACAACTGTAGTCTGGCCACCCGATCCCAGTGAGGCAGATAACTAATTCTATCAATATCAGCTCTTTTTACAGTTCTACCTAAGAGCTGAGTTAAATTGGCCATTATATCCCCCTGCCGTTCCCAATTGTGACTTGCCCCATCACAATCCAGGCCAATATATAAATAAACCTCTTTAACCTGAATCCCCGAAAAACGCCTAAACTGGGGATGTCAAAAAGTCCTTCTTCTTTTATCAGAATCCCTGGGCAAAGGGGTCTGACAATCATAATTTCCTTCCTTGACACTATCTCTTAAGTCATCCAGCTTTGCCAAGATCTTTCAAAGGTGGACTTTGACCTTGGCTACAGAATTGTCCAGGGTTGAAATACTGGCAAAGAGAGCCTCCACAGTCCTGGCACTCAAATTAGTCTGGCGGGAAAGATGTTTTTCCTCATTGCGATCCCAACTCTTACATGGACACTCCTCTTTCTTGGGAGACATCTGTTTGGCCATTTCCATAGTTGACTTAAATGACCCATCTGAATCCTCAACGGGATCGGCCAGGCATGCATACTGATTGTAAGTTGATAGAGGGGGAGTACCTGGAGTAGAGTTGTTATCTCTACGCATGTACTTCAGAGGGAGGGCATCCTCCGAAGAGAGCGATGAAGTTTGCCGTTTTTTTGTCCATGTCGACCAGGGAGTTCCCAACCCAACCAGACAGATGAGGCTGAACTCCTGGCCACTCCTGGCCGGTGCCTAAGGCTGCGCGCACAAGGGTGCGCCCTTGTGCATGCGTCCCTTAGGCACGCGGTCTGAGGCGCCTTGCATGGCGGACATTATTTTTAGTGAATTGGGTGACCCCGCATTTCCGGCTTCCCCACAGCACCGCCCCTTACAGCCACGTCACTCCGGGACTCCGCTCAACAGCTCTCCTGTGTCTCTGGTCCACACTCGGCTCTGGTCGGTTGCGGCCGGCAACAGAGCTGACCCCAGGCTCCGCTCTCATCTCTCTGAGCATAGAGTGGGAAAGATCCTGTCGCAGAGAGATATTGTTCCTTCAACTCCCAGGTAGAGATTGGGCAGCCGTACTATACATGCAAAAATGGCAGCTGCCGTACAGCAAGCGACAACATCTTTTCATGCGCAAATTAGTTTTTGGTTTATTTCATTTGGTCCGATCGGACTGAAAGAAACACCTGGTTCTGATGGATTCATAATCAGGTGAAATTTCCGAGTTCATCCTTGGTTTCAGCAGCTGGATTGCAGCTGCGCCTCAGAATCCCAGCACCCAGGGCTGCAGAGCACCAACTCCACCAGCCAATCTTAAAGCATACGTGTGCAGATGCGTGTATGTAAGTGTCTTGCTGTGGTTCTCAGCCCTATAAAGATTTTGGCACATGGCTCTTGGTTTTTGGAACTTTGTCTAGCTCTGATATATGTCTGTGCCCATCCACGTGCCTAATGACTGCCTATGACGCATCCCCGGGGCAGTAGTTACTCTAGTTAATGACTGAAATATCATCATGACTTGATGCACTTGCAAATCCAAGCAAAATCACATCTCTCTCTTTGTAGTGAGCTAAAAACATTTTAGCACTCTTTATAATAGACTCCTTATGGACAAGTCTTTTATCTGATGAATGGAATACCTCTTCTTTCTATTTCTCTTAGTGTTATGGTTTCCTCTTATTATAACATTTTTTATTATTGTAAGCTCTGTGGAATAGGCATTGTTCTTTCCTCTCGGCTGATCACATTGTGCTGATGTACAGCCAGATAAAAATGGTAATAATAAGCGTTCTCATCATCATCAACGTGCATGCTTGAGCCCTGAGTCTAGGGCAAATGATGATCGTATTGCTGTATTAGTAGTTAATTACAAAAACGGATCCAAGCAAATCATGTAAACAAATTCCATATATTTGTAAGCAGCACCATTTAATTCCAGTGTTTTCCAGGCTTTACCTTTTCTCATAGATTCAGACAATTTGTTGTCCTTTTGGAGCACTGGTACTTCACTGTCCCTACAGGCCAATTAAGCACAGACCTCACCTTGCGAGAGAAGCATAGGAAGGAGCCACATGTCTGCCCTGCAACAAAGATAAGCCGTCATTTCTGCTGTTTGTCTCAGATCCTCCCCGTGGATTTCCGTGGGAGGGTTTTGCCTTGGAAAATTATATATTTGAAGCTCCTGTGAAGCATAATATTGTGCAATTACAATTTAGATTGTAAGCTCTCGGGCAGGGATCGTCTCTATCTTGTTTTTTGTAAAGCACCAGGTACATCGCTGGCGCTATATAAATGCTGATGATACTACTACGACTACTAATCTAAGCCTTTTTCACACAGACACTCTAACACTGATAAAATGGGTGTTACATTTTATTATACATGTTGCAGGGCTGCAGGTGTGCTCTATGTGTGCCCTGCAACTTGTATAATAACACCCATTTTCTCAGTGTTAGAGTGTCTGTGTGAAAAGGTCCTTAGTTATTGCTTTAATAGTGATCTACATAGTTATGCTGCTGGATTTAGAATCTCATAAGTTGAGGGGAGGCCTGGCACTAACAGTGCATATTGGTAAATTCTTTCCATGATTTGTTAATTGCTTTGTCAGACTCAAGTATTGACCATACACTCTACTTCCTACAGCATTAGATTAGACTTGGTTCGGGATTTCACTTGAATCAAAATTTCAACAAATATGACGTAGTCAAAAAGTCTGATTATCAAAAATTCATTTCTAGTGACAATGTTTTGGGGAAATTTTGAAGTGACTGACAACTGGACAGTGACATTTTCATGTGGACAATTCAGCATCCATACTTTGTTCCTGTGCATTTTGTCCTTTGAAATTTTGTGGTTGGGTAATGGTGTAGCCTCTGTTTGTCAGAGTTACTCCTCTGTCACGTGTTGACAGGTGTGTGAATCCCAATCTCAGCCACAGAAGGTTGGGTAAACAGCATTTTTTGTTCAAGAAATGAAATCTTGATACTGAATCCAAATTCTGTTTTGAGGTTCAAGGGTATGATTATAGGATCCAAAATCCTACGGTTTAAAATAGGAGTTAAGGCAGCTCTTACAAATTCAACTATGCTCCAAAAAGCATGGATATTGTAAATTAAGGCCTCCACCTTAACTTTGCCTGTCATGGAAGCAGTAAAGACGTTGGACAGTCTCACATATTGTGCTCACTTACAGCTTAGGCTCCATGCTCCCACACTTTGCCTTGGTCTTTCAGCCCCAGTCCTCTTCCTCTGCAAGTTGGGGGCAGCACTGAAGCTGGGGACAGCAAGCTCCTTCCAGTCCCAATATTATGGATTTGGTCCCTGTCTCCATTGTAGCTACAATGTCTGCCGCCTCCTCTATTTTAGTGGAACATTGTACCAATGTTTTGGGGTTTGAATCGGAGGCACATGCAGCTGACATCACGCTCCTGTTTGTAGAGGAATCTTGCTCCAGAATCACCCAACCACAGCCCCAATCTTACAGTCCCAGGACAGCCTCGGAGGAGGAGGCAGAAGGTTGAACTGGTGAGAAGTTTTGTAAGCTGCTTTCACCAGCAGGGAGTTTTTCTTTGGAGGGGAAGCTTTTTCCTGGTCAGTTTCACCAACAGGACTTTTGGGGCTTCACCTATTTTATGCTGCCACCTGATTGGTGCTCCACTGCCCATTGGTCAGAGTCCATAGGGTGGCAACATAAACACAGAACAACATGAATGTTTGTTTATGCTGGTTCACCAAGAGGTAGAATAATAGAATTATAGAAACTTCTTAGAGTCGGAAGGAACATCAAGGGTCATCTAGTCCAACCCCCTGCTTGCAGTGAGTACATGGGGTTGATTTTCCCCATGGTTAGAGCCAACCAGAGCTTTTGCTTCTTGTTTCCACTGACTGTGCTTTCTGTATACCCTCCGCCTTTCTCATTCAGTCACCACCCTGCTCTGCAAGGTAAGGCGCTAGTAACTACTCCTTCATTTTTAAAATAAGCTAACAGAAATGTGCTACAAGGGGACAATGAAAAGCAGAGCCCATGCCTCTTAGCATGATTGCCCCAAACACTGATGTGCTGTGCTAGCTCTGGGCCTATACTTAAGAGAAAGGAGCGTGAAGTAGTCCTGAAAAAGAAATCGTGCTGATCAGTCCAATTTGAATTCAGATTGGATGAAATTCCAACAGGAATTCCAATCAGACTGACTGAAAAATAATTTTGGCATCTGCACACACGAAGAATGACTGGTGGCCTTTTTGTGCTCAGAGTGTTCGATCAGAATTCTGATTGAAAACTTGTTTTGCTTGAAATCCCAATTGAAATTCCTACGGCCATTCTGATTTCCTGACTCTTTCCCACAAATGGTTGCTTTGAACCAGCCCTAGTATGAAGATGCATGCTCTGTGCAGACAATTCCTATGGTAGTATAAATAAATAAAGTAATTCATTCAATTGAATAAAGACACCATGAAGGCTTTTCTGTTCAGTTTTGTTTTGTTTTGTTTTTGTTTTTTTAGAATCAATAGTCATCACCCAAGTGCCTCATCTGCCTTAGCCTTCAACCAAACATACTGCTGTTGTGATATATACTTATGTCTCTTGGGCCTGGGAGGATGAAGGGAAAACCGAAATCTAGAAGTCCTCCACATGAGGACGCTCTTTGAGCCCAATCCAGGGTGAATGCAGTATAAGTGTAGAACATGCATGCCCTGTGTGTGCACCATGAGCAATACATGTATTCCATACATGTATTCTGTGGACACACCAAGTCTGTGCTTGGTGCATGCGTTTGATGCATGCACATGGTACATTCTCACACTTTGGGTTGTCCCCCTCCTTGATGGCAATCTGCACTAGAGGCTAGATTTTAATGTACCACCTATGTATATTTTGTATTATTTACTGTATCATTAAATGTAGCTATACATGTTCTTTTTGAAAAACGACAGAGCTATGGACAAACTATTTTGGTAGTATTTTTATTGAATCTTCTCTCGTCCATTTATTGGAAGAAGAATACCTAAATTATTTATTTCCTCTGATAATTCCTCTAGCCTGTTAGTTTTTGAAGCTGTATTGTTAAGGAGTTAGAAGCCCAATCCGTAAGAAATTATTCAAGTCATTTCCACATGAATATCATTCTCTTTATGCTGAAAAGGTATAAAACTGGAAAGAAATCTCTTTTTTTAACACTCTTCAGTGCATAATTCTCCGTTTCTCTATTGTTTGGCAAATTCTCACAGCCTGTGCTTAGAACAGGGTGCACAGCAGGGGGGAGGGAAGGTGCAGAGTCAGCAGTGCAAGGATGTGCAATATGTAAAAAGAAAAAAACACCACCCAAAACAGTGTAACACAATAGAGAGACAAAATAAAAGAAACCTTTTGCTCAACCAGATGCTTAGGATATCTCAGTTGAATAGCAATGGCAAGTGTTGTAAACTCTGAGGAATAAACTGCCTTGTCTTAATCTCTGAACAATTTAAGACAGTGCAGAGGGAAACGAGGGTTGTGCAATTCTAGGGCTGCTACCCAGGGACCAAATTGGCAACATGGTCAAATTTGGAAAAAAGAGCATGGGGCAGGCAGGTTTTGTGATCAACGTGTGACTGCCATCCCTCAGAATGATGCAGGGAACACCCCATATTGGAGCTGAAATGGATCTGTCACCATTACGCACATTTCTGGATAGCTCACCAAATAACTGAATGATTCATTTGCCACGGAAACAATATTTGCATATCTGTAGACTGGTGATTTTGGCTCAGTCATTTTGATCAGTTTGCTTTGGCACCATTAGTGATAAATGAAATGAAGTTGTCAAAATATCAAAATGACGGAAATGACCAGAATGACAGAAAGGACTGAAGTGGATTACCTAAAATATCAAACTAACTGAAATAACTGAACCAAAATGGACAATCTTTGGTAAAAATGAAGCGCTAATCAAATAGCGGTTTATAATCAAAGTGGGTTAAGTTGTTGGATATGACGTTTGCCACAGACATTCATTTTAGATTTCCCTGGCACCTCAGGGAGAGGGCCACAGTGTTAGGGGATGGTCTGGAAGGGTAAAGCCAGGCTAGGAATTCCCTGTACTACCACACACTACAGTCCTCAAACTCCCACAGGCATCAGGCTATTGGGTGGCTAAATGCTTCCTCAGGGTGGTATGGCAGCTAAGCAGTGAGACTATGGCCCGATCTCATCACCAGGAGCTGCCACCATGGTAGCTGGGAACACAATCTCCATGGGCCAAAGCATGAGGGAAACCCCAATCACACAATCAGGAAAGCCACCTGCTCACTAGACGTTACCACGAGCAGAACCCAAAAGCCGAGTATAAAGAATAGCAAGGTCCAAAACCCCAAACCCAAGAAGTCACAAGGATAAGAGGTCACAAGGAGGTAATCGTAAGCTGTAGAACCCTTACAGGGGAAAAGGAATTACCATAACACAGATGGGTTGAAGAGGGAGCAGGGGTAAGAGAGAGAAAAGCTCAAGAGCACAACAGAGCTAGACTTCCAGAGGTATTCACATGGGGGAATCAGGGAACCAAACACAGACTCAAGGGGTGTTTCTATGCAGAGAAGCAATTTTTTTTTTTAATTGTCTAGAGACTTTGGGTGGCTCTATCACACAGTCAGGAAACAATGGGTGTCTTCAGATGTTACGAGATCACGGTGAACCATGGTGAATACCCACCTGTGGTCACCGTGTCGCGAACGTCTGTTTGCGGCGCGCCAGATGTTCACCACGGTGAATCCCCACATGGGGTTCGTTTGAACCACGCTTCCCGGGCTAGCTGGGGGAAGGTCCCGGGAAGCGTGGTCAAACGGACCCCGGACCGGGACCAACAAAAAGTCACGTCTGGCTGCGCGCCACGGCCCGGGATCCCCGGCGGGATCCCGGGCCACGGCGCTTCCGGCCCGACGCGGCGCCCGCAATGGCCCCGCCGCCCGCCCGTCTCCTCGGAGGGCGGGCAGCGGGGTGCGTGGAGGGGGCGGGGCTGTGCGGCCGCACGTTGCGCCGCGCGGCCCCGGCCCCTCCCACTTTCCCCGCCGGGATCCCCCGGCATGTCTGTTGTGCCGTTACGGGATGACCCCGGCGGAGAACGAAGCCGGTGGTTCCGGTACGGGGCCAAAGGGCCCCGTATCATCTGAAATCACCCAATGGCAAACACAGGCACAATATACAACAGTCATTCCAACTGGGGAATGGAGAGCCAAGTAATCAGGAGATAATGGGGTACACAGGCTCAAGGTACTGCAAGCCTCAAGTTGGGGAATAAGGAACCAAGCAGGATCAAGGCTATACACAAGGGAGCAAGATCCAATAAGTGTTCAGACTGGGGGGAAGGGGTGGAAGCAAGAAGGACTTAGGGCTAACTAGAGAGACTATATCAATAACCAGGATAACCAGATTTACAAGAGCAGCAAGGGAGAAGGGACTCTACTAAAGAGAAAAGGGTATTCATCAATCAATCATCATCATCATCATCATCATCATCATCATCAAGCATTTATATAGCACCTGGTGCTTTACAAAGTAATTGAATAGACAGTCCATGCCCTAGGGATTACAATCTGAGAGATGGGGGGGGGAGGGGGGCGAGACGAAGAAAGGGGAACAGAGGGAGAGATAAGGAGTGTAACATTCACGAGGATGCAAGGGGAGGGAAAACCGCCCCCCCACCCAAACGGGCGAAACACCGAACCCCCCGCGGTTCTCACATCCCTAGAGAGAGGGGGGGAGGAGACAGGGGGGCGGTATCAGCAAAGAATCAAGGGGCAAGTATAAAGTACAAACAGTAAGCATTCCCACTAAGCAACTATGGCCTTTTCCACACAGACAAGCTAACACCGATAAAATGGGTGTTACTTTTTATTGTACATGTTGCAGGGCACCCATAGAGCACACCTGCAGCACAAGGAAGCCACACTTGGATAAACACATGGAAACAGTGACCAAAAGGGGAAAGGGAAAAACTAGATTAACACCAGTATGAAAAGATACAACCTGATAGCAGTAGCACGGGGAATGGGCTAAGCAGCAAGCGAAGCAAGGAAAAAACCCAGTTCCACCAGCTTCCTCCTGCGCCAATCAGGAAACTGAGCGGGCGTGTCCCCGAAACACAAAGAACCCCCTAATACCCTAAAATAAAACTACAGCAGCAGCCCAAGATGTGGTGCAGGGAGGAACATACGCAAGCCCAGGGCCAGGAGTTCAATACCCAGCCCTAACACACAGCCTGGCACATGCTCATTCAAGAATGGCCATGGCTACACAGTGAATAGGATTGAATTTATTTACGACCATTGGCCAACCACACTTTAAATATTTAAAATAACATCAAGAAATATTTCATTTAAAATACATCCTTTAAAAATACATTCTGCATTTACATAACTGTTTCATCTACAGCCTGATAAAAGGAGCAAACCACCTCAGTTTTAACCTCAAATATACCTATGCCTCAATTGTTTTATTGAAACAGAGTATCTATTTTAAAACAAATTTCCATTAATTTTTAACTTTTACATAACTTATTTCTTATTAACTAAAAAGAACTAATACATAAAATACTTTCTAGAGCATATAGGACAAAAGAAGAATCATTTTGTAACAACCACATTGTTTTTTCTAGAGAGACCAGTAAGAGATCTTTTGAGTTACTGAATCCAGGTAGCGCCTCATCACATGCATATCTAGAGGGTAGAACCAAAGTAAGTGGATCGTGTCCTCTACAACTCTCTGTTGTCATATGGAATTTTGTTCCATCTGCCTCTAAGCACTTCTGTATCAAGTTCGACACAGCACAATTTAGCAATTAGTTCCCTATGTTTAGCGTTTACCACTATAGAGATGTAAGGAGCCAAACTGAATTCAGTTTTGACATATCTAAGTAAGGGAGAACTCTTAGACCAGCTCACTAGACCCATAGCATTTTGCCATGCAATATCTCGAAGATAAAGGACAATCTGCAACCTATCACTCAACAGTGGTAGACTATGGCCGTTTTTACATGGACAGACACCCCCCCCTACTTCGCTCAGTGTTTGGCAGGTGTTGGGGGCGGGGGGGCATCCATGTAAATGGCCAGCAGTGGGTGGGGGAATGGGTGTTGGCTCTGTGTTCACCTGTGTGAACACCGAGCGGGATGGGTGCAGGTGCATGCGTGCAGCGCAACACCCACCTCCACCCATCGCACACCCATCTCCACCGACGGAGCCCTCTGGAAAACCGGAGGAGGCTCCATGGGTGGAGATGGGTGAAGGTGGGGGTGTGTCTGTGTAAACAAACACACGCACACCTCCACACACTGCAGCCGAACACCCATCCCCCACCCACCTCCATGCATGTAAAACGGTCTATCAATATTATTCCACTTTTCTCCAAGATCTGCCATCAAACGTTTCTGTTTTATTCCAGTCAACCAGTTAAAACCAAAAACATGGGAATTCCCTGGCTACACAGTGGGTATCTTCCATTCGTGTTGGCACTATGACCATCTCTAGGAGTGTGGGAAGGATTCTGAAGGATGACTAACATCATATACTGGTTACCTTGACCAATGCATATGCATTATGGTCAGGGAGTCGTGTTCACCACACTTTCCCTATTGCCGCCAATGAAGAAAATGCGGTGAACTCGGGTCCCTCTAACCTACCTCTACCCTGGAGATAGCTGATATGATAGCAGGGAGGACCAAAGCATTCATTGTTGTTATCATGGCCAGTTCCTCAAACCATCTGCAGATGACTTAGCATGGCCTGGTGGTTCATGGACAACAGTTTGAGAACCACTGGAGTAGGGAAAAGAAATGGCTAGCAAACACTCCAGAGCCCAGGCACCTCCAGTTAGATATGGGAAGTGAACATCCCTCTATGATTATCTTTCACACCTTACCTAGTAATGACAGTATAGCGGATTCCTGACCAGGTTGTCGTTGATTGTAGTGGTAGCACCATAGCATGAGGGGGATGCAAGGGAGATAGTGCTGAGTCTATGCCAGTCTTTGTGGGATCTTGGACAAGTCACTTGGGGCCAGGATTTTAAGCTCCTATTTGGCCCCCAAACTAAGTGGCTACTTGAAGAACATCTGCCGCAATCCCATAGTCAACAGGTCCCTGTGCGCAAGCTGCGTGTGTGTGCATACACGCAGTTTGCATGCAGTTTGCGCATGGCACAATATGAATGCGCACAGATACGGTGTGACTGCTTGTGTGCGTGGCTCCGCAGACCATGAGATTGGGACCATCATTGGTTCTCTGCTGAGCTACTTTGAAAATTAATCCATATGTGTCATAGCAGAAACCTCTGGGTGTTGAACACTCTTAAAAAACTGCTCCATACTGGGCAGTAGAATTCGCAACTATAAATAATGAACACTTGAACGTCCCGACCTCATAGCTCTCTGTGACTCAACTCTCCACCTGCAACTTTAGGATAGAAATCCTTCCTTGGTGTGTCTTGACTATGGAGCCAACAATACTGAAACCATTTACTTTCAGCAGATTCTTTCTTGCTATGTGTTGTGCCTATTACTATCACTTTGAGTTACTGCAGCTCCTATAGGCCTCATGTGGTTTGGCAATTCAAAATACGAACAATGCTACAGCTATTATTTCAAATGGTGGGAGAGAAATACAGAAGTACAGCAAAACTTCACAATGAAGGGGTGATGGATGCAGGAACAAGCATATTCAAGGCACATTTTGTACGGGTATTTTATAAAATTGGAAATTCCTTTTAAAAAAAGCAAAAATATATTTCTCATCAAACTCATGTAGAAGTGAAAGAGAAAGAGTGTACGGTGGAGCTATCTGCTTCTCATAGGTACATTCAAGACAGTTGCTGGTTACTTTGAGTCTGCCTCCACTGCAAAGGTATGATGCTGTAGCTCACAAGCAGATTGTCCACCAGATGGTACAGCCTACTCTTTGAGAAATATTTGAAAGGGCAACACAATACAGCAGAAGCCATTTGTCAGTCCACATGGCTAGAGCAAAATTAGCCAAAATGATTCCATGGGTATCAAAACTACTGATGAGCAATTCAGAATGGGTGTAGCTCAGTTACGACTTTCATGGTCTTCTCTTTGCATCACCTCTCTTCCAGATAACCCTTCCTCCTTTCTCTCCTTATGAGGCCCAAGATTCTGTTTAAAATGTAACCCAAGTATTGTACATATCAAGCATGTATTACACTGCTGTTTACATGACTGTCAAAAATTCTCAGAGTCCTGTGACTCCTGTCTGAAGCTACACGTGGCTTACTAGATCCTCTGCAAAGAAACACCAAAATTTCAGCTTCTCATTCTGCTAGAACGAATTGTCAATTTTGTATTTGTGGATATTAATCCCATTTTTTGATTGCTGTCCGAATAGCTGAATAATACTCACAACTGAAACAGGTCTTTGCATATTCATTTATTATGAGAACATAGGAACATAAGAAGTGCCATACTGAGTCAGACCAATGGTCCATCAAGCCCACCATCCTGTCCTCCAACAGTGGCCAGGCCAATCTCGATCACATGGGAGAAGAACCAACAATCACAATGGGCAATCCATTCCCTGTTGTTCGCTCCCAACTCCCGACAGTAAGACGTTCATCCTGTAAGCTACTTGGTTAACAGTCATTAATGGACCTACTCTCCAAGAACTTATCCAGTCCTTTTTTAAACCCAGCTATACTACTGTCCTTGACAACGTCCTCTGGTAACAAATTTCACTAGTTAATTATGCGTTGAGTGAAAAAGTACTTTCTTTTATTTGTTTTAACTCTGCCGGCAGCTAGTTTTATGGAGTGTCCCCTAGTTCTAGAACTATTTGAGAGGGTAAATAACCGTTCCCTATCTACTCGTTCCAGAACACTCAAGATTTTATAAACCTCTATCATGCCCCCTCTCAATCTTCTCTTCTCTAAGTTGAAGAGACCCAGCTTGTCAAGTCTCTCTTTGTACAGAAGCCGTTCCATACCCTTTATCATTCTTGTTGCCCTTCTTAGTACCGTTTCTAGTTCAGTGATGTCTTTTTTGAGATAGGGCAATCCCATTTTTTGAGATTCCACTTTGGTTACTTTGTCTATATTGCTGTTTTGGTAATTCAGTTCAGTTTTTTTCATTTATTTTGCTATTTCAGTTACTTTTTTTTGGCAATTGTGTGAATGCAACAGTATTAAAATGCCAAAATGGTGTAAATGAAATTATAAAAATGATGTCATAAATGCATAGCCAAAATGAAATAAATAACCAAAACCCCCTAAAATGAAATATCTAAAACAGGTTCATGCCAAAATGTGAATGAATAGCTGCTATTATCCACTTTGTTGGTTTTTGGTCGATTGGTACTAATTTGATGGATATGTTTGTTTGCATGAATATTCATTTCATCTCACCACTCTACATTATGTGGGGCTCAAACTCTATCTCAGTTTTCTTTCAATTCTCACCGAGAATCACGGTTCTCAACTCATTTTTAGTGAGACTAGATATTTGAGAAAAACTCTGGTTCTCGATGCTTTCTTGGACGAGAATTTTTTTCAGTTTGCTGCATTTTACTGTTTACCATGATTTTCTGTGTACTATATACTGACCACCTGGGGCTTGTTTCCCCATTGCTCTCACTCCCGCTGCTGGGGCTTGCATCCCTGCCGCTTTTGCTCCCGCTGCAGTGCCCAAGGCAAGGAGGACCCACATGGCTGTGCTGGAGATGAGGGGCGTGAGTAGGGGAGACCGGGACAGCTTTGGAGCCCCACCCCACCCCCACCCCCCTGGACTAACACCCGGAAGTGCCGAGGGGCACTTAAGTGAAGGGCCGGCGGCTTCAGGCCGAAGGGGCGCGGCCCTTTGGGGCCTTTGGGGGCCTGGAGGGGGTGGAGGGGGGAAGTTATGTCAGGGTGGGAGGTTAGAGCAAATAGGAGGGGAGGAGGAGAATTGGGGAATGAGGGATAAAAAGGAACAGAGGGGTAATGGAAATTATGAGGGGCAGGAGGGGAGTTCTGAGCAGGGTGAGAAAGGGAAGCTATGGGTAGACGGGGTGTCTTGGGTGGGGTTAGTAAAGGAGTGGGGAGAGTGGGAGGAATGTGACGAGTTTAATATAACTGCTGATGTTGGTTTGGTGGGGCCACCTCCCCCCGGTGAGAGAGGGGTGGAGGTGGCCAGGTTCTCCCTGGTGGCAGCAGGAGAGGAGTTGGAGGTGGTTGGGACTTACCCCGTGTGTATTGGGGAAGTTATAGAGTGGGACGTCAGTTGAATGTTGGGCAATGTGCTGTATTATTATTATGTTTTGAATTGATATTATAGTAAATTGTATATTATGTTAGTGTTGTTGAAATGTTGTTCTGGGCTCCCTGTGTGGAAATTTCCAGAACTATTATTGTATTGTTGTAAGCCGCCTCGAGTCCTACGGGAGAGAGTGCGAGGTATCAAATATATATGGATTGGATGGATTGGATTGGATTTACCATGTACCGCTTACTGTGTACTGTGTTTGTCCCAGTAATGCGAAAAATGGCTTCCCTTTTCCAAAATGGCAGCGATGCTGCCGGCACCATCTTGGAAGAGGTCTGTGCATATGTAGAACATCTGTGATGGCCATTTGTGCATGCACATTACTGAGTCGAACATGGTACACAGTAAACAGTACATGGTAAATCACTGTAAATGGTAAAATTTGATGAGGTTCTTGCTGAGATCTTGAACAGTTACTGTGATCCTCCCAAGATCTCAGTAACGATTCTTGATTCTCATGAGATTTTCGTGAGAAACAAATTGATTCTCATTTCAGTGAGTCAATCCCTGATCTTTTGCTTCTTCTTAACACTTATTCCCAGTTCCTAATCAAGATGAAACTTTGCATTTTCCATTCCATTTCCACTTCTTTCTGCTTCTCACTGTCATAAACACATTTCCTCAATATCTGTCACACACAGTCCCACTTCTGCTTCTTATGTATGTGAAAAAATTGGTTCTTAAAATGCTGGTCATACTTTGGGGTGGGGCTGAATGTGTACGCTTAGGTTATGCTTTACAGCTGTAGTAAAATACTTCTCTTAGATAAATTTCTGAGTGTACGACGCATAAAGGTGAAAACTGGTCCACTCTTAACTCTTGCAACTAGACCTTCCAAGACAAAGGCAACATGATGGCTTGCCAAGGATTAGGGAGAATTTATAGAAAAGAAGGGTTTAAAAGAGGAACATGACAATTAACTACCGGATCTAACAAAGCCTGTTTTCTTAGGGGTTTATTATTTGATTATTTGACTTGTTAACTGAACGGTACAAAGATGTTCTTTTACTTGTGACTTCATTTTTAATAAAGCATGGAAAACATGAAGAATTTCAAATGGATCAAGAATCATTTCCTTCGTGAATTGGTTTACAATTTTTGTATGAAATTTTTGGGCTTTATTTAGTTCCGAGCTTTCAGCCCTGTAGCCGGGCCCACACTTCCAGGGTAAGTGTGGGTCCTTTTATCCTCCTTTTATGAATTGTTTAGTTTTATTGTTATTGTTATTTTTATTTGTTGTGACTGTAAGCTGCACTGAGCTGCCTGTGGCAGGAGGGGTGGAGTAGCAAAGTTTTAAAATAAATAAATATAAATAAATAAGTCCTCGCAGGAGCACCCAGGTCCCTAGAATCAGTTCCACAGTCATGCTCTTTAGAGGAAGTCTGCTCAAGTGTCCTTTACTCCATATACAAGTCTCCACCACTATACAGTCCCTTGAAGCATATGCACACAATCCATCTCAGGCCACTTTCAGACATGCCCCCACATGCATATTTGGGCTGTGGGGGAGATTATGCATGGGGATCGGCCGGTCTGAAAGGCCCCCCTACACAGCTTTGCTGACAAAACCACGTGGGGGGCCTTTCAGACCGGCCGATCCCTGCGCATGTTCTGTCTGTGCATTCCCCTCCACAGCCAGAATAGGCATGGGGGGAATGTCTGGAAGCGTTCTACATCTCTGAAGAGAAACCCTAGAACTGGCTCCGCCATACCCTAATCCATCTGCCTTGCACTTAGGTGCTGTCCCTCCATTCTATCAGTGCCTGAAGCTTTGCTAGCCCAGTTTCCTAGCTGGCGCCAGCTCCCTTAAAGGGCCAGCTTGTCTCCCCAACTGTGCCCTGCCACTTGCCCTCCAACCAAATTTGGTTGAAACTGAAACTGAAAGATGGGATCAAACGTTATTACATACAGACACATAGTGATCACTTAAGCCTTTTTTCCATAGGAGACCAGGCTATAAAAAGTTTTTGAATAGGATAAAAAAATGTATAGAATTATTTGGTACTAGTGAAGGCATCTTTTATGTGGCAGAGAGAGCAATGACTAGAAGAATTAGTCTAGAGACAGAGTGTGATTGCTGTGTTGGTCCAGAAGCTTAGAGGCGAAGGGTAGGAGGAAGACTGGCCAGTAACTAGAGGGGTCAGAGGGGTCGAGGGTGGACTTTTTGAGGATGGGAGAGACAGTGGCATGCTTGAAGGTGGAGGGGAAGGAGCCAGTGGAAAGGGAGAGATTAGTAACATGTAAAAGGGGGGAGCAGTGCAGGTCAGGAGGTGGGAGGGATTCGGTCGAGAGGGCAGGTGAAGGGGTTGGAGGAAGAGAGCAAAGAGGAGATTTCCTCAAGGGAGGCAGGAGGGAAGGAGGAGAGGAGAGAGGGGAGAGGGGGTGGTGAGGGAGTGGGGAGAAGAGACAGGTGGGAAGCAATGTCCTGGCGGATCTTGTCAATCTTTGATGTGAAGAATGACGTGAGATCCTGAGCAGAAAGGGAAGAGGGTGGAGGGGGGCAGGAAGGCTTGAGAAGGGAGTCAAAGGTGGAGAAGAGGCATCAGGGGTCACGAGAGTAGGATTCAACCTGGGAGGCATAGTAGTGTTGCCTCACCAGGGAGATAGCGGAAGAGAGGGAGGAGAGGGAGAATTTATAGTGGAGGAAGTCAGGGTGGGAGCGAGATTTGTGCCAGAGGCATTCAGCAGCTCAGGTGCAGGATCGGAGGTAGTGGATAGTAGGGGTGAGCCAAGGATGGGGGTTTTAGGGTCGAACAGGGTGGGAGGAGAGGGGGGCAAGAGTGTTGAGCATCGTGACGAGAGAGGTATTGAGAGAAGAGATTGCGGTGTAGGGGGAAGAGGAGGAGAAGACAGGAGGAAGGAGGGGGGAGAGGGAGGAAGCAAAGTCTAAAGGGTTGATAGCCTGCAGATCACGGAAGGGGCGAGGAGCTGGGAATGAAGATGGGGGTTGGTGGGAGAGGTTGAAGGAAGCGAGGTAATGGTTGGATGTGGGACAAAGATGAAAGGAGAGGTCAGCAACAGGACAGTTTCCGGGGAAGATGAGGTCGACAGATGGCCACCGGTGTGGGTGGGGGAATTAGTCCAGAGGCGGAGACCAAAGGAGGAGACTAGGGAGAGAAAGTGGGAGATAGAGGGCTGGGAAGGTACGTCAACATGGATGTTGAAGTCACCAAGAATGAGAGCGGGGGTATAATCGGAGAGGAAGAAGGCAAGTCAGGATTCAAAGTCCGGGAGAAAAGAGGAAAGGGGGCAGGGGGGCGGTAGATGACAACGACACGAAGGTGAAGGGGGGAGTAGAGATGCACAGAGTGAGCCTCAAAGGAGGGGAAAGAGAGGGAGGGTGGAGGGGAGAGGGGCTGGAATCGACAGGGGTTGGCAAGGAGAAGGCCCACACCACCACCCCAGTCTTCGGGGCGGGACCGGTGAGAGAACGAAAGGCCTCCAGAGGAGAGGGTGGCAGGGGTGACAGAGTCAGAGGGAGAGATCCAGGTTTCAGTAAGTGCAAGGAGTTGAAAGTGGCGAGAAAGGAAGAGGCCGTGTATGAAGGGGGCTTTATTAATGGAAGAGTGGCAGTTCCAGAGGGAGCAGGAGAAGGGGAGTTGATCGGGGGGAAGGCAGGGAATGTGGATGAGGTTGGGGGATGCGGAGCGATGGGGCTTGCGGGGACTGTGTAAGGGTGAGTGGGGGGGAGGAGGGGGCTTGCAGGGAATGGTTA
>QEPC01006683.1:1611345-1636750 GCA_003113815.1 Sphenodon punctatus | reverse complement strand
GGGGGAATAGGCAAGGGGGAGAATAAGGGGCGGGGAGGTTGGAGAAAGAGTGATGGCGGAGGGAGAGGGAGAATCAGGGGAGACGGCAGCAGTGAGAGAAGGAGAGGAGAGATGGAGGGTGAGGGATTGGGGGAGAGAAGAGGAGACATTCTAGTGGTCAGTATTCACGGCACCAGATGGGATAACCAGGCCTGTGGATGGCGCGGGATGATCTCTTTCATTGGATCAACTGGTGAGAGCATAGTTCTGACTTCTACATACTTAAGAAACAGCCCTTTCAGAAACTGGTCCAAGAAAGATGATGATGATGATGATGATGATGATGATGATGATGATGATGATGATGATGATGCCGCCGCCGCCTCCATTGTCGTCATCATTATCCGTTTTTACATGGGACATACCCACGCAGGTCCACCCACCCCACACATATTCAGACGCCTGTCTGATGGCGGCATGGGGTGTGTGTGTATGCTTCCTTGACCCACCCACTGTCCACTCCTGCCCATGCATGGAGAACCAGGGAAAAATCCAGGATGCTCTGTGCACGGGCAGGCCAAACGGTGTGTGGGTTCGGGCGAGCACTGACCGCACACCTGTTCCTGGCCATATGAATCCCCCTCACTCACTGTAAGTGCGTGGTCAGTCTACGGCACACAGACCTGCCTCCCAAACAGGTCCATTTAAAAACAGTCATATTATTATTATTATTATTATTATTATTATTATTATTATTATTATTATTATTATTAGTGGCATAGCGAGGATGTGGCAGGCTCGTGCTTATGTCCCAATTAAGAACCTCCCTAAGAGTAAGGGTGTGATGTCTTCCTAAGCGGTGGACTCCCAGGCTGGGAGCCAGTCACCCCCACCCCCAAAGTGGCAGTAACGCCACCAGGAAGGAAGCTTCAAGAGTCAGTGAGGACAACACTCCACCTCTGCCCACTCTGCAAACATGCTTCTTGACAGAGCCCTTTGCAAACAGAGTGGTGAGGTCAGAGTGTTGGCCTTGCTTCCTCCACCCACTCTGAGAATTGCTAGGCCACTTGTAGAGGACTCTTCCGAAGGCCAGGGCCCAGACTCAACTGAGCCCCCTCGCGTCATGGTAGCTACGCCCCTGTACTGCACCAGCAATGTACCTGGCACTGTACAATCATTAGTCAGAGACAGCTCCCGATCCCCAAACGGCTTACAATCTTGGTAGGACAAAGGAGGGAAGACAAGAAGGGATCAAAGGGATACATTCATGAAGCTTAGAGGTCACTGCTCAGTTGTCACTGTGACATGTACTTAAATTTGTTACAGGAGAGAGGGGGACCCTGAGTGAAAGATGGAAGAGGAGGCATCAATATGGGGATGAGAGGGCAGGGAAAGCTTGACAGAAGAAGTAGGTTTTCAGGAGGGATTTGAAGGTTGAGGTGGGAAGGAGCAGAATGAATGTATTCAGGGACAGAGTTCTAGGCATGGGAGGAGGGGTGAAAATACGTATCATCTGAACTACTTTGTGTGCATCTCTTAGAATAGTTAGAGTATAAAATACCATCTAGGCCCTGTTGCTGGTAATCCGTGTAGCTATTTTGGGCTGCTCGTTCCCATAGTGCATTAACCATTTTTAGGTCAAATCCTTTTTGTTTGTAAATCACATGCTTGCTTCCCGGTGGGATGAGGGGTGCAGCTGGAGAGATTAATGAAATAGCCAATCCTAAACCGTCAAAAATTTAGTACATATTAGATCCCCCCCTCCCCCCACTACCTTTGTCCTCCCCTCGCAGCCTCCTCCTCCCACCCCCTGGCGAGACAGTTCCAAAATTACATCTAATACTCCAAGCAATTGCAGTTTAGAACCAGATTCTTTGCTGGTATAATTCAGCATGAGTCCACTGAATTCAATACAGAGTTCAGTGCAAGAACTCGTAAGTGAAATTCTACTGGCAGTTTCATGGAAATGCATCAATGCTGGTAAGAGAGAGACTGAAGTGAATCCTAGTGGAAGGAAATGCATCACTAAGAGGTAAGATTGCTTGTGGACGGAAGGGGAGTGGGAAGACCTAGGCTGCTTGCCCACGTTACTTGGCCCAGTGAATCTCCCGGTGAGGAAACTCCTGGCTGGGAATCTTACGCTGATTTCCGTACATGGATGCGGGGGTAAAAACGTCATCAGCCAGGTCCTGCCGCATTTTTTCTTACAAATGATGGCTGGATTTTAAGCGCTGTCATTCATAAGAAAAAATGCCACAGGACCCGGCTGATGATGTTTTTACCCCTGCGCCTATGCGTGGAGATCAGAGTAAGATTCCCAGCCAGGAGATTCCTCGCCAGGAGATTTGCCGAGCAGGTACCATGGGCAAGCAACCCTAGTAGCATTCAACCTTGTCTGCATTCAGATGTTATGATAACCAGCCATTATGACCACTTGGATATTCCTCCGAAGCAACTAAGAGTGGTCAGTGTTGGAGGCAGGATGCTGGGCTCGATGTATCATTGTTCTGACCCAGTATGGCACTTCTTAGGTTCATAAATCCTAGCATCAGCACCATGGGGTTGCCTCAATTTGAATATGTGGTAGCACCCAGCTGATCTGTGGTAGAGGTATCCTGGTATTAAATCCATTCAGTCATCACGAAAAATAAACATGAGGCAAAGCTGTGGAACTGCCTATGGGGTCTGTGGCTAGTTAGTGCAATGTTCAAAAGCAGCTTTTGTCTAATTTGTGTATTGAAGAGAACTCCTTTCTCCTAGCAAGAAAGCCAAGTAAGAGTGCCCAGAAGGACCAGGTTCTGTCACTCTTCTTCATGTTAAGTATTAACATGGGCCATGTCTCAGATGGTAGTGTGCATGCGTTTGCAGGTATATGGTCCCAAGTTTAATCCCCTATCATTAGGGGTGTGCACTAGGACCCCATGTCATTTTTTGTTTTCATTATTAAAATGTGTCATTTTTGTTAATAACAAAATGTCGTTTTTCATGATCATTGTCGTTATGGGTATCCGTACCGACTTCAAACGAAGATTTTGTTTTTGGTATCGTTATTGATATTGGTATACACACAATATCTAGATTATATATATATAATCTAAGATAAACCTAACCTATGTATAATACAAAATATTCCTATCCTATAATCCTAATATATATAATAAAACAGCCTAGTATCTAAATATCTAATCTATCTATATATATATACAAATAATATTTGTATCTATATAATATATGGACAGGGGGAGACAGACAGTGGAAGGGAAAAGGAAAACTCAGAGGTATATCCACTATCTCTAATCTATCTCTAGTCTATGGGTGATTTCAGACATGACGGGCCCCTGAACCACCACAGTGGATTCCCAGCAGTGGCGAAACGAACAACCACCCCCCGTGGTCCAGGAAGGCCCCAAACAGACGTGACGGGATTGGGACCGCGGTAGGGAATTGGACCGACAGACCACGGCCCAGGGCAGCGCAACAGACATGACATCGATTCCGGGCCGTGGTCAAAACACCCAGAAGGCACTGGGGAGGGGCGGGAGGCAGACATGGCCGACAGAGGGCAAAGGAAGCCAAAAGCACCTACAGGGAACGCCCACACAAGGGAAACGGGAAGGGAGGGGGAGGAGAAACAAGAGTTGCCAAGGCAGTACACACACTCCTGGGTGCATGCACACCCACATGGGAAAGGAAGGGAAAGGAGAACACAGCAGGACGGCCAACACACACGGCACAATGGGCAAAGGGGGGGAGGGGGGACCCGGGTTAAGGAAACGGGGGGGACCGGCCTGGGGGCAGGGCAGGACACGGGGAACGGCACCCAGAATCCCGACAGCAGCACAGGCAGCACGGGCAACCCCACAGCCACACAGGCAGCCCTACCATGGGGGGACCCCTCAGGAGCAGAGCACAGGCACAGTGGGAGGCCACATGGACAGGGAGAGGCCCGGGAACAGTCCAGGAGGCAGACAGGGACCCTAGGCACTGGCGACAGTGCAATGAATGGGATGGAGGTGAGCCGGAGCTGGACAGGTGATCCAATGCCCCCCCCGGGAGGACGCTGGGAGGTGCAGTCTGGGGTCCTCAGAACCCCATGGTCACAGAGTCAACCCAGGGGTGGGGGGGGCACAGGCACAGGAGGGAGTGCGGCTTAATGGGGAAGGCCAGCAGCACCCGGGGTGCCGGGAGCTGGCTCAGAGATCAGGACACAGCCACAGGAGAAGGCAGCCACGGAGGGGAACAACAGTTGCAGAGGCGGACGGGGGGGGGGCTGTGGATGGGGTCCGGAGCCACAAGCAGGGGCAGCGGAACCTCAGGAACCAGCTAGCACAGCAACCAGCCCAGGACAGCAGGGAGGGAGCAGGCAGCGACCCACGGTATCAGGGCAGAGGTGGGAGCTCACAGCAGGGCCAGCATCCAGGGCTTGGAAGGCACAGGGGGACTCACAGTCAGCTGCAGGGGGTCACGAAAGGGCCCAGGGCTGGGTGGCCCTCCAGGTGCATGTAGTGGGGCCACCGGAGAATGCCCTGATGGCAGCCCAGCGCAGACATGTGGTGGGCGATGAGGTTATTATTATTATTATTATTAACAAACATTTATATAGCGCCAGCAGTGTACATGGCACATTACAAAGTAATAAAATAGACACGGTCCCTGCCCCTAGGGCTTACAATCTGAGAGACAGGAGCTGTGGGAGAGACTTAGGAAGGGGAACAGAGGGAGAGACAAGGGGTCTAACATTCATGAAGATGCGAGGTCTCAAGTGCACGTACTTGGCTTGGTTACGATGAGAATGACAGCAGGCAGGTCCATGTGGCAAGGATAAGGGTAAAGGTAGTATGCCTCAAAGGGATCCTGCATGGCGAGCCCCACCTGGACATCGGATTGGGACCACACACCAACCAGCACCACCAGCTCCACCCCGGTGGGCTCTGACAAGCCATAGTCAGCAGCAGGGGGCCATGGAAGGTGACCAAGCTCCAACAGGTGGTGGCAGACTGCCCCACACGACTGCTGGTACTCACGGGCCCCATGAACGCAACCAAAGAAGGACAGATCCAGGGCAGGGCCCCCCTCCACCAGACAGGCCATGTAGGCAGCCAGGCTGCACACAGAGAGAACAGACACGGTCTCTGCTGCGGATCACCCCACATGCGAGCACCTCATCTCCGGGATGTGCCCATTGGGAAAGGGATGCAGACCCAGCATCTCTGCTTGCAGTCAGCAATCGCAGGCGCTCGCCTCATAGCCAAAGTAGCACAGGCCGGAGCTCAGACTCCCAAAGACACCTGTGAGGCTGTCCGGGCAGCTCAGTAGCAATTGCATGGCCAGGGAATGCCACAGGTCACACAGGGCCGTGGTCTCACGGAAGGTCCAGCTATGGGGGGCGCCAGGGGTGGTGGAACCCGCAAGTCCTGGGGAAGCGCTGCCAGCCATGGTCCAGCAAGCAGCAGATACTAACTGCAAGGAAAGGGGAGCCCCAAAATCCCTGGAGGAATGGGACGGGAAGCAGGGGAGCTCCAAGGTCAAGCGATAAGGCCACAACATAGCACGGCAGATGAGCTAGGCGTAGGGTGCAGACCCAGTCCAGCTGCTCAAACCGAGCACACATACAGGACAGCTCACACACAGATCAGGGTGGCGAGGACAACAGGCAGCCAACACAGATAGGTGGGAGGTGATGACAGCAGGAATGCAGTTGCTGCCCGCATGCCCAGGTGCAGGCTGGTCTGTGTGGCAGGCCCCGTGCAGGGACCGCAGGTGCGCTCAATGGGGCGGTCCCTGGCTCCCCGCCCTGGCTGCCCTGTGAAGGCCGGGCCTACCGGCCAAGGGGGCAGGCAAAGGTGCCCTGGGGCCCCCAGACCGGTTGCCAGGTCACGACCTGGGGGTGGGACTACACAGGCATGAGCCTATAATGCACGTGGCTGCACCCCACCTGGGGAACTGTTCACCATGGAGCTGGGGCGGTTGGGCGCCTGCGGGATGCACCTAGCAGTCTGCACAGAGTGGTACCACTCGCACACCGAACTCTTGCGCATCCAGACCGCAGAGGTGCACCTGGGTGCCCGGCTGCGGGTGTGCATGGCCAGGAGCGCAGCTAGAGCGTGGCAAGCCCACCACGGGTGGAGGCGCTCCCTGGCCCGGCTCAGGGCCCAGCGGGTGTCCGGGGCAGCCCAAAAGTCCTTCCTCCGTGCCCAGGAGTGGGATGCTGCACTCCGCAAGGTGGCTGGCCGGCTCCAATGGTGGAGGGAGACCATGGGGCATGCAGCCCTACTCTCAATGCCCATTGCCCAGTGGGTATGGGTCATGGAGTGGGCACAGGGGTGGTGGGCCAGAGTGCAGGCTCACTGGGATGAGGCCACCTGGAGAGTGCATTTTTGGATGGACAGGCACATCCTCCTGAGACTCGCGGAGCTGTTAACGCCCTGGCTGGAGTGGCAGCANTGGACAGGCACATCCTCCTGAGACTCGCGGAGCTGTTAACGCCCTGGCTGGAGTGGCAGCACACCCCATGCGGGCTCCCATTCCCATGGTCCAGTGGGTGGTCATCAGGGTCTGGGCCCTTGCAACACCTGACTCCTGCCAGTCTGTCTCATAGTACTTCGGCGTTGGGGTGAGCACCGCTGCTTGGATCCTGTGAGACGTCTGCGAGGTGGTGGAGGGCATGCTCCTGGACCGAGCGATCCAGCTGGTGGACCAGGAGGCCATGATGGCCGGCTTCGTGGCTGGAGGATTCCCCAACTGCATGGGCGCCGTGGACGGCACCTACATCGAGATCCTCTGCCCATCCAATGGGGAGGCCTCGGAATATGTCAACCGACATGGGTACCACTCCCTGCAGCTGCAGGTGGTCGTGAATCACCGGGGGCGGTTCATAGACATTTACACGGGCCACTCTGGGTGCAGCCACGATGCCCGGATCATGACCATCTCTCCCTTCTATGCCCGGATGTACCGCAGGGACTTCGTGGACATGGGGATGACCTGGATCGAGGGGGTGCTGATGCCCCTCTGTATCCTGGGGGACCTGGCCTATCCACTTACCCGGTGGCTGATGAAGGCATACCCAGTCACCAGGAACCCTATGAAGGTGCTGTACAATACCCGCCTGTGTGCAAGCAGTACCATGGTCGAGAGGGCCTTCGGGGCCCTCAAGCAGCGCTGGAGGTGCCTCGTGGGCCAGCTGGACTACACGGTGGAGACCTCGGCCCTGGTGATCAGAGCCTGCTGTGTGCTACACAACATGTGCGAGAGCGATGGGGCTGCCATCGACTTCCCCATGCCCCAGTGCCCTCCCGGCCCCATGCCTTGCTATGTCAACGCGGAGAACCCGCAGGAGTACCGATATGCAAAGCGCATCCATGCTGCCCTGGCTAGGCGGATCAGTCGGAAGACCGAGGCGTGAGACCGCACACCACCATCACCACCACCCCGGGGCCCCCACCAGCACCCCGGGCATGCCCCTAGGTACCCACCTGCCCCCAGCCCTGGGCCCTTGAAACATAACAATGGCTGTGACTGTGGTGTCTGTGCATTTATTGTGCATACCTCCTACAGTAAACCCGCCCACCACCACCATGTGCTCCCTGCACCTCCCTGCCGGCTTGGGGCACTGTGTCCATGGCCGCCTGTGTCCATGACCTGCCCCCCCGCCCACCTCCTGGGTGCCTCCATGACCGTGTGGGTCTGGGGCCACTAGACCATGCCTCCTGGCTACCTCCAGAGGGGGGAGGGCTGTATGTGCTGCATGCCAGTTCCAGCTCGCATCTGTCCCCGACCGTGCCTTTGCATCAGTGCGGGGGATCCCTGCTGAATGGACCTGCCTTGGACTGCTTTGGTGCCTTCCCCGGCTTGGTTGCCCTCCCCCTGTGACCCTGCTCCATCCCCGTGGGGACCCCTGTGACTTATTTATTTATATTTATTTTGTCATATTTATATGCTGCACCCTCGTGCCTATGGCATCTTGGGGCAGCTTCCATACAAGATAAAATACTTTAAAAATCACCAATTTAAAATTACAATCATTCACAAGATTTTAAACCCCCATCATCCCTCATTTAACCCGCCCTCCCCACCCCCAAAGGCCTGGGAGAACAGCCACATCTACAGGCCCCCCAAAAGGCCAACAGACTTGGGGCCAGGTAGGCTTCCTCCGGGAGGGAGTTCCATAACTGTGGTCCTGCCACCAAGAACGCCCTCTCCATTGTGGCCCCCTGTCTTACGCAGGGGTCCTCCAGGAAGGCTCTCCCGGCAGACCGAAGGGGCTGTCCTGAATTGCGGAAGGCAAGGTGGTCCCCGAGATATCTGGGGCCCAGACCGTATAGGGCTTTATAGATCAACATCAACACCTTGGGCCACCTGTGTTGCTGTTGGGTGTCCCGTGCTGCCTGTGCTGTCAGTGGGGTTCTGGGTGCCTTTCACCATGTCCTGACCTGTTCCTGGCCCATTCCCCTCTGCTTCCTTTGCCTGGGGCTCCCCCCTCCCTGTGTCCATTGTGCTGTGTGTGTTGGCCTTCCCATGGGGCTGTTCCCCTTCCCCCCTCTCAGTGCCGCTGCTTCTGGCTCTGTGTGGTGCCTGGTGTGCGTGTGCCTTCCTGGGTGTCTGTCCGTTCCCTGTCCTGTTTTTTTGTTTCCCTGTGTGCCCCGGTATGCTCCCCCCTTCCCTCCTTTCCTGTTCGGGTGTGTTTGCACCCGGGCGTGTGTGTGTGGTTTGTGTTCTGCTGTGTCCATGGCTTCCCTGTCCCTGTTGTGTGTGCTGGCTCTGTAGCTCTTCTCCCTCCACCCCCTCCCTTCCAATTTCCCTTGTTTGGGTGTTGCCATTTGGCGCTTTTGCCTTCATTTGCCCTCGGTCGGCCATGTCTGCCTCCTGCCCCACCCTGGTGGCTTCTGGGTGTTCTGACCGCGGTCCGGAATCAGCATAACGTCTGTTGCGCTGCCCCGGGTTGTGGTCCGGCCAGCCGTTTCCTTGCTGTGGTCCCGCTCCCAGAACGTCTCTTCAGGGCTGTCCTGGACCACGGGAGGGGGTTAGCCAGCTCCCCATGGTCAGGAATCCACTGTGGTGACCTGGGAGCGTGTAACGTCTGAAATTACCCTGAGAAGCACTGCTGCATAATATGAACCCGTAGGGTCTCATATACGCAGCGCCCTGGTCTATGGAGGGGCCACAGCAATTCAGGAGGGGTCCATGCCACCAGCTGACAATGGCATTGGTCCCCAATTTTCCTGGATCCAGTACTTGTGGAGACACTCCCATTTTTGGAGTGTTGGGGGTGAAGCCCATAGGGCGTTACTGGGATTTCCCTGGGCTGGGGTGAACCTGTGCTGCAGCACAGTAAAAGTAATGGTTAACCTTCAGAAAAACTTGTTAGCATTCATTAATTAGGAGGGTTATCATTTGCTGTTCTTATTCATTAGATTTATTACAGCAGTGTAGGAGTCCTCACAGGGCCTCTCTATGCTAGGCATTCCACTAATGCATCACAAAAAGACGGTCCATGATCCAAAGAGTTAGTCATATAAATATAACAGGAGATGACAGGTGGATACGACAGACAGACAGATGCAGAGAGCACAAGGAAAGAATAAGCTGATTCTGCACAACATAATGTAGAGTGGATTCAAAGCACACAAGCTGCCTAATAGAGCTGTAACAGATATTCAGAATGAGCTTCATTTTCATTGAGTTACCCATATTCATAGCATCAGATCTGAATCAAATTTGTTATCCTTTTTTTTTAAAAAAAACATGAAATAAAAATGTTTGTTTGATGCTCATTTGCACTTTGGTGATTCTTTTTAAAATTTGTAATCATGAGGGTGTGGTTGCCATGTTGGTTCCAAATACACGCAAGTTTCAACTCCTGGCCTGCCTGACGAAGGACCCTGTGAGGTCCAAAAGCTTGTTCACCTCCACCAACTTCAGTTGGTGCAATAAAAGATAACTCCACACTATTTGGGCCCTTTTCAAACAGGCGCCTCCCCCCTCGCACGTGTGCGGGTGGGTGTGTGTCCATAGGAACGCCATGGGTCGTTGCTGGCAGTGAGTGGGTGCCCGTGGGAATGCTGCCGGTGGTGGGTGGGGGTGCATGCGCACTCCCACACTCCACCCATCTCCACCCATCACCCATGCACAGAGGAACCAGCGCCAATGACAGTTACTCCGTACATGGAGGTGGGTGGAGATGGGTGCACACCACCTCCTCCTGCTGCCGGCACACACTCATTCCCCCACACACCATGGCCCGTTTAAAAATGGCCTATGTCTTAAATTTGTAAGACATTGATTGGTTGCCCTGTGTCATGTGATGTATCAACATGCTAAGCAATCAAAGTGTTAAACAATTGAAGTATTAAAAAAACAAAGAAAGGAAGTACCAAAGTAATGCATTTGCAGAATTTTGCAGGTGCAACAAATTCAGATTCTGGTATATATTGCTTAGATAAAAAAAAAAATACCAGAACTTGACTTGAGGATATAAAATTACAAACACATTACAGCTCTACCACCCAACTATTGTTGGTGGGGCCGATCCCAAGTCCCATGGATCTCGTGCGGAAACTGCGCGTAGCACCATTGCCGGCACATACCACCCCACACGCATGCACGTGCTCAATCCACAGGACTTGGGATCGGTCCCATTGTTTTTATAGGTATCATGGTTTAGTTTTGAAATGAGATTTTGCCAAAACAGGAATTCTTGTTGAAATCCTGGTTCCTGATACTATCTCAGTTGAATCAAGAACCACTGGGTAATCAGTAACGTCTTGACTGACATTTCATTTCTTGACTTACCGACTTTCCACTTACTGGAATCCATTTTACCGTTTTTCCATTTACCACTTTGCTGTTTACTGATTTGCCATCGATTTCAAATCCCAAGAGGTCATACCACATTTCCGGCACTCCATTTTACCTTTTACTTCCTTGTCACTTATTGACTGGTACACAGTTTAATTTGCTAATATGCAATCCACCTGCAGGTTGGTCAAAGCAAAGTGAACAACATAGAACCACAATTCTGATTGGAGGCACAGGAGTGGCGGTTATGTGGCACTAGGGGGGAGTTTAAGGAGCGGGCTATTTGCACAGCGATTGTCTCAAAAATACGGAAACAAAATGCGGAAGTAGACTGGCACCCTCGGCAATGCAGTAAGTGGTAAATGAACAGTATGTGGTAAGCAGTTAGTGGAAAGTCAGTAAATCAGGATGGTATTTCGTGGTATTATGAGAATTTAGAAATTGCATCAGTATTAGAAAACAGTCGGTAAATCAATCCCAGTTCCTGATATGGCAAAATTTCTTGCGAGCAACAATTTAGCTTCTCGTTTCAGCTCTAGTTTTGAACAATCTTTGTGCAATAGAATGAACCAGAATAAAAGCTCTATTATTATATATAGCACTTACAATTCTTATCTAGTTACCCACATAAAACCCTGAAAAGCAGCTCATTATTATTCCCATTTTACAGATAGGGAACTAAGAAGGTACAATAATTTGTCCAAAGTCACACACTCAGCACATAGATAAGACAGGACTTGAATAGTCCACTCGAACTATGGATATTAGAGAACTTTAAGGTTAAGAGCCAGTGTAGTTTACAGGATACATGTTGGTCTTGGGCCTTAGAGGCTACACTAAACTACACTGGTTCATAACCTTCAAGTTCTCTAATATCCACAGGACAGTAAAGGATGGGACCATCTTCCACTTCTCACCTTCTGTTCCAGAAGTAAGATGTCAATGCATTGTATACCTCTTCAGTATTTGATCTCTCTACTGATACAGTCTTTTAGATAGGAATGCACGGAATATTTTTTTAAAAATCACGAGTATTTCTGAGTTTCCAAGGATCAGCTCCAAGTGTTCAGCCGGTCCTCAAAAACTTGGCTGACTACTCGATACTTGGTACTCAGTAAAATACTCGGTAAAATAAAACTGAGTACCAAGTATTTTCCAAGTACCAAATTCCCTTATATAAGAACAGGAAAAGCCCTGTATGTTGCCTAACCAAGGATTTACCCAAGGACCAAGTACTGGACTCAGTACAGGACTGATTCCTCATTTACTTGGTAAAACTGAGTCAAATACCGAGATACACGGTAAAAAGCGAGTAATTTTGAATACCACGTTTCAGCACTTCTTTCAGAGCAGCTGTTTAAGACTATGTGGATGTATGTGGAGTAGGTGGATTGGACTGTTTGTGACGAACAAGATAGCCAGTTCATTTTCCCGCTCCCCCCAAACAGGCTATGGAATAAGCATCTGATGGAGAGCACTTTTCTGCCTCTATTGCCTTCATTTCATCTTTTCATTACTACCTGTCCAGGCTAGAATTGAAAAGCAAGGCTTAAGACCTGATGATAAATGACATTTAGTACTGAAATGAATATCTGTGGCTAACATCATATCTATCAATTTCACCCAATTTGAACCGTATCCACCAAAAGAGATAATAGCAGTTATTCGGGTCTCGCTTCACTGAATATCCATTTTGGGCTTTCGGGTCATTGTTTTAGTTACTCAGTTGTCCAGACATTTGTCTATGCAGCTGATCAGTTGTTTGGTTATTTCAATTAATCCATTTACACATGTACAGTAGCCAAAAATGAAGTAATCAGACAAACAAATAATGGAATATCCAGATATTTGGACAACCGAACAATTGAAAACTTGAATAGCTGGACAGCCAAAACCCCCCAAAACAGATATGTGAATATCTATTTTGACTGAGAATATCATTCAGGTATTCAGGGCTATCTAAAAGTGCAAATAAGCCCATGACCTATTAATTAATATTATTATTATTATTATTATTATTATTATTATTATTAGTAGTAGTAGTAGTAGTAGTAGTAGTATTTATTAAAGCATTTATATAGTGACAGCAATGTACCTGGCACTTTACAATTGTAAGAAAGAGACACGGTCCCTGCCTTAGCAGGCTTACAATCTATGAGAGACAAGGGGGTTGGGGGAAGACAAAGGAGAGGGGACAGAGGAAGAGACAAGGATACATACATGAACTCATAAGGTCTCGGGTGCACGTGCTTGGTTTAGTTACAAAGGTGCAGTTACTCATTTAATGTTACACAAGATACGATGATTCAGGATAAGTCAGCAGGGGGCAAGGGGAACGAGGAGCCAGGGAAAGCTTGACAGAAGAGGTGGGTTTTGAGGAGGGATTTGAAGATTTAGAGGGAGGAAGCCGAACGAATGTGTTCAGGGAGGGAGTTCCAGGCATGGGGGGCTGGCAGGGAAAAGGGCCGGATGCGTTTTTGAGGAGCAGGGGAGCTGTGCGCAGGCGAGGGTGGTGGCAGAGGAGGAGTGGAGCTCCCAGACAGGAGTGTAGCAGGAAAGAGTGCCGAGAGATAGGGGGGAGCAAGGCCATGAAGAGCCTTGTAGGTAAAAACCAGGAGTTTGTGCAGAATGTGTTCAGGAAGAGGTCTATAGACAGAGGTCTATAAAATCATGAGTGGTGTGGAACTTGTAAACAGGGAATGGTTATTAACCCTCTCAACTAGTACGAAAACTAGGGGACACTCCATGAAACTCACAGGTGGCGGAGTAAAAACAGACCCCAAAAAGTATTTTTTTCACTCAGCGTACAATTAGGTTGTGGAATTTATTGCCAGGGGAGGTGGTCAAGGCCAGCAGTATAGCTGAGTTTAAAAGAGGTATGGACAAGTTTCTGGAAGATAGTTCCATTAGCAGCTATTAGCCAGATAGAATTGGGGAACAAAGCCCTTTACTGTCGGGAGTCTGGGGATGACCCACAGGGAATGGATAGCATGGTGACCTGTTGGGTGCTTCTCCCAGCCCCCTGTGACTGGCCAGTGTCCGAGACAGGATGCTGGGCTCGATGGACTGTTGGTCTGACCCAGTATGGCACGTCTTATGTTCTTATGTTAAGAGGGAGCCAGTGGAGAGAGGAGAGAAGGGGTTGTATGTGGTCAAAGCGGCAGGCAAGGTGGATGACCTTGGCAGCAGAGTTATGAACAGAAATGAAAGGAGCAAGGTGAGAGCGAGGAAGGTCATTGAGAAGGAGGTTGCAATAGTTGAGGCAAGAGATGACCAGGACATGGACAAAGGTTTTAGCAGAGGAAACAGTGAGGAAAGGACAGATCTTAGCAATGTTGCGCAGAGAGAAGTGACAGGATTTGGCAACAGAATCGATCTGAGGTTTAAGGGAGAGGGAGGAGTCAAAGATGAACCCTAGGCTACGTGCCTGAGGGACGGGCTGGATGTTGGCCTCATCAACGAAGACAGAGAAGGAAGAGAGAGAGGAAGGATTAGGGGGGGGGAAGATGAGGAGTTCGGTTTTAGCCATGTTGAGTTTGAGCTGACAATCAGACATCCAGGCAGAAATGTCAGAAAGGCAGTTAGTGAGGGGAGACTGGCTAGAGGGAGAGAGGGTGGGTGTGAGGGTGGAGAGATAGAATTGGGTATCATCAGCGTACAGATGGTACTGGAAGCCATGAGATTTGATGAGTTTGCCTAGGGACAGAGTGTGTAGAGAGAAGACTTGCCATCTAAAAGACTCCACTTCCTGTAGTATGGTGCCCCTTAACACCATGGATTTAGTAAAAAGAACAGAACATACTGACTTGTGTTCCCCACTTTCTGCAGCACTTTGGTTTTCCTTAGGTACCTCCCAACCAAGCTGTGACTACCCTGAAATCTGACAGTGCCACAGCCTCAGATGGCTATGGTGCAGGAGAGGCGGTTGATGGCCTATGGAGGATGCTTGTTTGGCTAGATGAGAGAAGAGTAGGGGGGAAGGTGATAGGGGACTGAACTGAATGAAGTGGGGAGGGGAAGAGATTCCCCCCCAAATCAAAGGTGTATTCAAAAGCTTCTGAGAGTTAGTGGGATCCCTCCCTGTGAGATACCCTAAGTCCCCAACCCAGAAAAGGCTTCAGTTTGGGAAAGGAAAGCTAAACTTCTGTACCCAATGCATGCACCTATATTTACAATTAATGCAACTGCATACACAATGAATGCAAATGCACATCTAGTGTTAAGTTACACAATCAACAATTCACTTATGCAGCTGTGGTAATACAAACATACATGTTTTTACCCATGCCCCCCAGTCTCTCAACCAGCAGAGAACTGAGCATGGAAAGTGTTGCGGTAGAGAAACTATGGGTGTTTGTAAATGAGCAATGCTCAAGGGGTGTGTGTGTGTGTGTGTGGTCGCTGAGTGGCAGGAGTGCATGGGGAGGGACTCTAGTGGACGGCTTCCAACATGGCTACTTGGCAGCCACCTCGCACTCCCCCTGCCATGAGGGGAGAAGGAACCATGCCGGGCTGGCCTTTGAAATGGACATGTCGCCATTTCCTCCGACTTGCAATCCATGTCCCCCACCCACAGTGCCTATGAGTGGCGGACCTGTCTGCTGGCATGGCTGGCCGCCCCAGTTCATATGGGCAGGGGGTGCATGGGAGCTGGTTGTCACACACCTTTTTGGCTTGCCCCACATGGAGCACTCCGGATTTCTTGGCAGCGCTCCATGAGTGGGTGCTGCCTGGCTCACGGGAGCACCCATTCCCCAGCTCCACCACCTTCAGATGGGCAGTTGGATGAGTGACTCCTGGGTGGCCATGCAGGGTAGCATCTTGTCTAAAAAACCCGTAATTCTCTCATCACATTTTCTATTTGCTCTGCTTTTTCAACACTGTAATAACTCTTGTTGTAGTGAAGGTGTCTGCATCCACCATAGAGGTAGAGCCTGTTACAGGTGTGTATTGGCATGCGCACATTAATGCGACTGAGATGTATCAGCTGCCGTTAAATAGGGTCACGGAAATCAGTGTTGCAGACTAGGGAATTTCGAAATTTGGGATTTTGGCTCGCAGGATTTTAGGGGGAAATTTGCAGAAATCACAGGGCCCTAACAATGGCATGTCAGAGCTAAGCATGAGGTCCATGCATCCTTGTGAAGTCATTCATGCTCCACCTCCCTCTCATTTCCATGCACAGCAAGAATTTTGCCCACCTCCTCCTCAGGAAAATCAAATGGGTGGCATAAAAATATAAAAGGAAATGACTGGATAAGATATCACGGTGGAAGATCTCGATCCTGCCCTGCAGTTGTAACCTCTCAGCATTTAACCTACTTAAACGGTTAGAAAAGAAGGAAGTTAAAAGGGCAACACAATTATTCAAGAAAGGTAAATTTAAAACATTAGAAGAAATAGAGAAAATAACGCAGACAAAAGTGAACACATTTCAATATCTGCAGCTGAGAAGTGTATTCAGGCAACCATGTTTAAAAGAAGCCTTTGCTAGGGAACCTACGGAAATAGAAAAGACCTTATTTAGCCTAACGGGAAGCAAGGGCAAACTCTCTAAGATTTATCAAGACCTGAAATCTATAATATACCCCCCCAAGCACCCATATTTATCAAGATGGGAAAAAGACCTCAATAAGCAGTTCACAGAAAAGGATAAAGAAATTATATGGGGGCATATGAGCACCTGTGCGTCTGCTCTGGAAGTCAGAGACACACAACTGAAGGTCACCACTAGGTTTTACCTGACCCCGGTACAGCTCAGGTATGGGGGGGACAGATATGGGAGGGGTGTATGCTGGAAGGGCTGTGGCTTACAGGCGGATCTACTGCATTGTCTATGGGAATGTGTTTATGTAAAGGCCTTCTGGAGTAAAATATGGAAAATTATGAACAAAGTAAACAAGGGGGTGGTACCTTTCAGACCAGAAATTGGGATTCTAGGTCTCTACCCTGATAATAAATCACTAAAAACACATCAGGAGGTATTGAGGACTCTGTTCTTGGCTGGAGTAAATATAATAGCAAGACATTGGAAGACGGAGGGCCCCTTACCTTTTCAAGAATGAATCTGTCGAATATGGTATTTATTTTACAATGGACAAGATGATGGTAAACCTGCAGGACAAGAAACTAGAAAAAGAGGAGACAAATGAAAAAGCAAGGGAAAAGAAACAAAAATAACTATGAGGCAAAGTGGCTTAATATATTAGGAGCCATTGAAGGAAATGAACTACCAAAGAGTGACTGGACGCTGTTGTTTGACCGATACATTTGAACTGGCAAGCTCGGGTACAGCCTTGTATGGGTAATAGAACAAACTGATGTACAGTTGATGAAAATATTATGTACAATGCCGTTGAATATCAATAAAAGAGTTTAATTAGGGAAAAAAATAAAATAAAATAAAATAAAAGTGCAAATAATATCCACTAATATGAAACTTACTCTTCGTTTCAGCACTAACGATGCCCTTAGTTTCCCAACATTCAAAGAGATTGTGTTTGTGGCTGCATCTATTTATGGGAATCATTCCAGTCATTCTCAGAGGGTCAGTGTGTGATGGAGCAGAGCCTTGTCCACACCTCTACTCATCCTTGGGGCTCTTTGATTAAATCAAGTGCTGTAATTCTTAGCCTTTATGGAAGCACGAAAGAAGTTGGGTTGGGGAAAAGACTTCTTGTATTTTCTTTCTCCTTGATGCCTGACTACTGCACATGCAGCTCAAAGGATGCTTTTAGATGGATGGGAAGCCCGAACTTCTCTGGGGGCCCACCCCCATGTCCGCACATTCCCAGCTCCACTCAGATCAGCTTTAGATGGACCGGTGAAGTCCCCGAGCTGCGGTCCACTTGCTAGAGTTGCAGGCGATCATCTGATGCTCTAGGCTGATGCCCCAAACTCCATGGTGCTGGCCAGGGCAACAGACGCACAACCACTGAGCTGCAGCATGGGTTCACTCAACTGACGGACAGCAGCTCCCTGTTCAGTCATTGCCCCAGGTTTGGCTGGCCTGCTTAGTGTGGTGTAGTCTGGGGTGTTCCTGAGCACCGGCAACAGGACTAGCCCTGAACAGGCACAGCCTGCTCCGCTTGCAACATCTGGCGAGTGCCTGTAAATGGACTGGTCAGCCCAGAGGTGACGGGGGCACCCAGAGAGCTGCCATCCATCTAAAAGCACCAAAATTCAGTCACAGAGTAGCACTCAATGAGCAAAACAACCATTTTGACTTCCAAATCCCCATGACACTTTTCCTGAATGCCCAAGCTCTCCTGTGTGCAAAGGAAAATCAGACAGGAACAGACTTCATGATGTAATTCTTCTTTCCCCACTGGGATTCCGAGGATGGGAGGTTTACAAAATGCAAATGTGCCACCAGGCTTAATAGCAGCTGCCAAGCAAATAAGTGCCATGATATCAGCAGATTTCTTGAGGCATATTAGAGCTCAGGATCCATCCAAACTGAGTGAAAACACCAAAAGCATATTAACAAATAAAATCTCTCCGTTTCATGCAACAGACTTTACAGTTACACCCACAAACCTCACTCCCACCTCCTCCCCCAACGAATGAAAAGATCTTCACACTTCCTCTAATACCAGCTGGTTCATATATATTGCAGAAGTTTCACAAAACAGTTACTGACAGTGATACACCAAACATAGGTTAAACCTGCCATGATTGCTGCCTTTATCTAGCTAGAAAGCTATAGTAACATATGCAGGGAATGATAAGAATGGCATTAGTCTTAAAATGCAACTGTGGGGAAGACACTAACAGCAGCATATTGGCCAAGAATCATGAACTCTATGAGGAAAAGTAATCAGTTCCCAATTCAGAACTCAGCTATGCACAGGTTTAATGATTTTGCCAATTCTTGTACAACTGTGCTCCAGGTAGAGAAAACCTAGTTTATTTAGTGATGGAGGAACCATGTCAAAACCAAGGAGGACAGACTCCTTGACTCCAGAGGATGGTGGAGTCGGAAGTGCAACTGCCAAGCAGGTTCGAGAGAGAACATGGCCCCGTCAGCTTTCTCAAGCGCCTGTTATGTCACCCACAAAATTAATCATTGGTCTGATCTGTGAAAGTCCATACGGTCCACGCCCTATCCATTTGTCTCTTGGTGACACCCATGAAGCAGCTTGGTGGGGCGGTGCTGGGGAACCTCACACAGGCAGTGCCTCTGCTGTAGCCATTCTGTGAGCAGACTTTCTCTCCAGGGCACTTTTTATGACTGAAAAGAGTCTCTCAATGCATTTAAATGACACCATTTTACTTGTATGGCAAAACGTATTTAAGACATTGCTGAGTAAAGACTTTCTTCCCCAATTTCACTCTATGTGGAGTTTGCTTGTTCAGTCCTCTTGAGGTACCTTTGACCTCAACAGTTCAGGGCCTTCGAAGGGGGTCTGTTCCTAGCAAAACTGGACTGGGGTCAGGGCCGGCCTTACCACAGACCACTCTTTCTGAAGGTCCCGCAGTGGCCTCTGTTTTCACCAGGATAGGCTGTGGGAGCACCATTCCCTCTCAGTGGGGCTCCAAACATGACTGCCCTCAGGGCACCACAGAGGTTACCCCCAAAGGTGAGGGGACACCAGGGACACTGCATTTTATTTTCAGCCTGGGCCCTGCAAATCCTAAGGCCAGCCCTGACTGGAGATCTAAGAGGGTTCACTTGCATGTGTTTGCGTGTGAAAGTGTGTGCACGTGTGTGCACATGTGTGTGTGTGCTAGCTTTAAAATTTGAATGTATTCGGGGAACAATTATTTCTGAATAAACGATGGTGGACAGGGAAAGAATAACCTTCTTTTGATTCCTTATCACTCTTTTCAATGCTAGTGAAGCCCTGCTGATAGTTCAGCGTGCTTTTCTTTTGGTCTGGAATTGTTGGCTTGCTACCTCAGCGATGAATAAGTTCCAGGATAAACAGGCTTTCCAGATGTGTGCTCTTTATTTATCCTTAGAAAAGCTCTCTCTTCCTCAGTTTACAGTGGGGAGTTTAGAAATTCTGACAGGGGTTTTTGTTTTGTTTTGTTTGTTTTTAATGAGGTCTGTTCATTAATTTAAAAGTTCAGCACACAAACCCATTCTGTAACACTGCAATTTGCACATTGCTGTAGAATCCATATTGTTTCTGAGGCAACTGCCAGTGGAAAATGCTCTAGGAATTAATGGTACTCTCCCCATGCCACTGATAGGCAACTATGGGTACAAAATGAGGGATCCATCCCCCAAATTTTGTTGGATTGTGTAACAGTCACAAGTAAAAGCCCATTGCAAGCCCCGGGGCTTGTCCAGTAGGGGGAGGGTCAGAGGATGAAAAAGTTTCTTTTTCTCCTTGGGTATTTTCAGACATTACGAGATCACGCTCAACCACAGTGAACCATGGTCAATCCCGCGGCGGGGCCAAAGCGCCCTGAACGTCTGTTCAGCGGTTGCCAGATGTTCACCACAGTCAATACTCACAATCAACCATGCTTCCGGGGCTCCCTGCTGGACCATCTGCGAAAGCGTGGTCAAAGTGATTCCCAACGGGAACCAACTAAAAGTAACGCCTGGCTGGCAACCACCGGTGGGAATCAAAGGAAATGATTCCCAGCTGGGGACAAAGCACGCAGCATCGCTGCCAGACAATGAGCAACAACACAGGGATTTTCAGATGTGATGGGGCCTGTATTGGCCCCGTCACGGAATCACCCTTTGATCCCCTGCCGGGATCAAACCAGCACGTCCAACAGACGTGCCGGTGGATCCTGGTGGGGAATCGGGGAGGCGGGCGGGGCCGCATGGCATAACATGCGGCTGCACGGCCCTGCCCCCCCCATGCTCCCTCGCCGCCCACCCTCTTGGGAGACAGGTGGACGCCGCGGCCAATGTGGCCGCAGCGCCCACCTGAATTGACCATGGCCTGGAATCTCGCTGCCGATTCCGGGCCATGGTAGCCATCCAGACGGGACGGGCACCTTCATCACGGTGGGGAATTGCATTCACCACACGATTGGGGCCGGCCCCGCCGGGACCTCCGATCGCGTGGTGAATATGATTCTCCCCCTTGATTCACGGGGGTGAACATCTGGGGGGGAACTTCCGTTCCCCCCATCAGACGTTACGGTCCCTTGCTCACCATGTGGGTATTCAGTGTGGTTGAGTGTGGGATCGTAACGTCTGAAAATACCCACAGGCGTGAGGCAGAAGGGAGAGGCGAGCAGAGGGTGAGAGAGTAAGGGAGGAGGAGGAGGTGGAGGAGGTGGCGGTAGAGGTGCGGGCGGCGGAGGAGGTGGTTGTGCTGCACCTGGAGGCAGTGGAGGGGCAGCAGCAGCAGCAGCCGGGACGGGCTGACCCGGCGCCTTCTGGGTGTTCTGACCAAGTCAGGGAATCGGCTTCACGTCTGTTGCACTGCCCCAGCCTGTGATCTGCCAGTCCGATTCCCTGCCGTGGTCCCGGTCCCGTCACGTCTGTTAGGGGCTTTTTTCGACCACGGAGGGTGGTTGTTTGGTTCACCCCTGCCGGAAATCCACTGTGGTGAATCGAGACCACGTAACGTCTGAAATCACCCCTTGTCTCCTAGTCTCTTCTTCTCTCTCTGTCCTCCATCTTGTCCCATGCAGTCTGTACAGTATGGAAGCATGTCTTATGAGTTCTTAGTAAAGTTCTGTTTTGAAGAAACTTCTGCTGTGTGTCATTCAACAGAAAGCTAACTCTACAATAAATTTTAGATTGCTTTTTATGCTGGGCATATTATCAACCCTTACCCTTTTTCTTCTTCTCTGCTTACCTCTCCTTCTGGTGGCTCTCAACATTTTCAAAATGGTGTCCACAGAGAAAAGAACAGTTGAGTGCTCACCCATCTAGCCTAAGAAATCTATGGTGTGGTGTTCCAGAATGTGGCTTTCCCCCCTGCAGCGTTCTTCCTCCCCTTCTCCCCTTTGTTTCCTTTGTCTTCCTCTCCTGCCTCCAACAATTCGTGTTCTTGCATAGCTGGAATCCAAGACATTGTTGGATCAGTTCAAGGATAAAGCAGACAAGAATTTGCTCATGGCAAGTTTCTGGGTTATGTTCCCTTAAGTTGCAACAAGTCTGAATACTTTACAGGAACTTGAGGGAATTCTTACCCAGATGCTTGGTTGTATAAGCTATTTGCTTTTTGTCAAATGGATTGTTTAATGCTATGGTAGGGTGTTCTGTTCCAGATGTGGTGGGCCACAGGCCCCTGCACAAGATGACATTCAAATGGTGACCAGAATTTTTTCTTCTAAAGGGCTGAAATACTGGATCTGTGATGAAGAGAAAGGACTTGTTAACTCATCAGTGACTATAATGATGAGCCCAAAACTATGGACATTGATAAAACTCTCCCTTAGGATCAGTTGCCACTAACTGTCCTTGCTGGGCAAATTTATTTTTCTCCTGAGAATTAGATTCTTTTGTTAGGAGAGCGAGAAACAGAGGATGTGCTAGTGAAAAAATAATTCTATTTTCCACACTCTAGAGCAGGATTATAGAACAGCATCAGCAGTCGCCAAAGGAATGAAAAGAGGGCACATTGCCCCGCCCCAAAGAAAATAAAATAATTATTTAACAAATGTTAATGCAGTCAGAGTCCTCTCCCCACAGTGAGTGATGACCCCAAGCCAATGATAAGCAATCCCACCCCTCATCAAAAAAACAAAAAACACTGCTTCACAAGCCATCCTTCCATCTTCAGTCTTGGTAGTGGTGGTATGAAGTCCATTGGTGTATACACATGAAAAGTACTAGCTGTTCCAATTACAGTAAAAAATCAGGTTCATGACCTAGGGCAGGGGTGGCCAAGAGGTGGCTCATGAGCTGTTCTCCAATCGATCACACTGTGCAGAGGACCCTTGGAGATCCCCTCCAGAGAGGAGTGTGTGGCCGGTGCTCCAAGGGAGTGTCTATGAAAAGGAGAGGGGCTAACAGAGTGCCCATGAAGGTGTCTTCATTATGTAACCCCAGACCTGCCTGACGAAGGACCCTGTAAGGTCCGAAAGCTTGCATACCTCCACCAACTGGAATTGGGCCAATAAAAGCTATCACTGTACTACTTTGTCTCTATTGCCTATATTTGGGACCAACACGGCAAACCGTACTTTCTCCACACTCGGAGAAGGCTTTCTGAGGGGAGTGCTCCTTTCCACTCTTGAGACTGGTTGCTGAAATGGCCAAGAGCCGGTAGCCAGCAGGAAGGGTTGAGGGCTGATATGTGGGATCCTGATAGATCACGGCACCTGGATCAAGTAGATTGCATGCCCTTCAATTCTGGCCACCCCTGACCTAGAGATGTGCTGTACAGCATGCACAAAGAATAAGCCCGTACCCACAGAGAGTATAAAAGCACCCAGGTTTTAATACTAGGCACATGAGTCTTATGTACTTATATGGCCAGTTACTTAGGCCGCTTTCAGACCCCGCCCCCCCAGCATATTCTGGCTGTGGGAGGGAATGCGCAGCCAGGATATGCGCGGGGATCAGTTGGTCTGAAAACACACGCACCCCGTGCAGATTTGCTGGCAGACACGTGCAGGGATGAAGAGGTGGATTTCCTGCTCTGCATCTATTCGCATTGGGGGGGGGGGGGCAGTGGGCTTTCAAACCAGCCGATCCCCACGCATATCCTGGCTGCTGCGCATTCCCTCCCACAGCCAGAATATGTGTGGGATGGGGGGAGGTCTGAAAGTGGCCTTAGTAGCATTAATTGCCAGCATAGCCTAGCAGCTAAGGTGTTGTGCTTGGGTTCTGGAATACCAGAATTCAAATCCTGTCTTAGCCATGACTGAATCACTATCTTTTAGCCCTAAGTTCCCCAGATGCAAAACAAGAATAATGATGACTGGGGAAAGAGAATAAGAGTAAAATCACTATATAGTGCATACATGATTAATAAGATGGCCCCTCTGTTACAATAGTGTCTCACAATCTTAATGCTTTTATTTCCACAGATCCCTTCTGAGAAAGGGAGGTACTATTATGTCCATAATCCTGACAAAAAAATGAAACACAGAAAGGCTAACATAGGGTATTTTCAGACGTGACGGGGCTCGATTCGCCCCGTCACAGAAACACCCTGGGGATTCCCTGCCTGGGTCAACACGTCACAGCCAACAAACGTGTTGGCCGATCCCGGCGGGGAATCTGGGGGGGGCAGGGCCACGCAGCGCAACATGTTCCTCATAGCCCTGCCCCCCCACGCTCCCCCAGCAGCCGACCCTCCTGGAGACGGGCGGGCACTGTGGCCAATGTGGCTGCTGCGCCCTCCCGCCCCTGGGAAATGACCACGGCCTGAAATCGGCAGCGAGCACGGCCGCCGGTTCTGGGCCGTGGCCAGCGGCCAGACATGATGTTGACACACTTAACCACAGGGAATTCCCCGTGGTTGAGCGTATCAACATCACGTCTGGTCAGTGTTAAGCTGATCCGCTATTTGGCAGGGTCAGGTGACTGTGGTCCTCCAGCTCACCCCACCCCAATCAGCTGTTCAGCGGGCCAGGTGAGCGCATTTTTCTGAGCACGATCTATGGAGTCCACCTCGCAGTGGAGTGGGGGGGAGGACGCTAAAAGACATTTTAAAGCACCTGGCTTCTTTCTTTCTTTCTTTCTTTCTTTCTTTCTTTCTTTTTTAAATTCTTCATTAGCTGATGAGTTCTAATTACCCAGCCTTTAGCTAAGGTAAAGTTTTGACAAAATCTCATTTCAGCTCTAATCTAAATATATTAAATGACAAAAACAAATCTTTTATTTTAATTTCTATTCTCAGATTATTAAAATCTGGTGAAATTTTCATTCCCCTGCTCTACATATTGTAGGATTGTGGGGAAGAATGGTGGGGGAGGACTGTGGGAGAAGAATTGTGGGGGAGGACTGTCCTCATAGCGTCTGCAAAGTCACGCCCGGTGGAGCTGTTCTGGGTGGTGCGGGGGTTGGTTAGTCCGGCTTCCCTCCACCTGGATGGGGACGTGTCCCAAGCCTGCTGTGAGGAGTTTGTCAACTACTTCACAGACAAGATTGCTCGGATTCAGACTGATTTTGACGCTGGATTAGGGGCAGTAGGGGAAGAGCGCGAGGGGACAGAGGCCCCATCCGGTCCAGCTTTGTGGGGGGAGTTTCAGGAAGTGATGCCAGCTGATGCGGCGGAGGTCCTGGGGTCTGTGAGGGCCACATGTTGTGAACTCGATCGGTGCCTGTCCTGGTTAGTAAAAGCTTCCAGGGAGATGTTGGGGACGGTGCTGGCGAGGGTAGTGAACGCGTCCTTGCAGCAGGGGAGGTTGTCGCCCTGCCTCAAGGAGGCTGTGGTGCGCCCCCTGCTGAAAAAACCATCCTTGGACGTGGATGCACTCGCCAGTTACCGACCTGTCTCTAACCTTCCCTTTTTAGGGAAGGTTATTGAGCGGGCGGTGGCACTTCAGCTCCAGGTGCATCTGGACAGCATCGGTTTTCTTGACCCTTTTCAATCTGGGTTCCACCCTGGCTATGGCACTGAGATGGCCTTGGTGGCCTTGGTAGACGACCTCCGTCGGGAGACGGACGTAGGATGTTCAACATTTCTCATCCTGCTAGATCTCTCTGCTGCTTTTGATACCGTGGACCATGGGCTGCTACTGAGGTGGCTGCGTG
>QEPC01006683.1:1591782-1611245 GCA_003113815.1 Sphenodon punctatus | reverse complement strand
GCCTATTACACCTGTGCTCCGAGCCCTGCACTGGCTGCCGATAGCGTGCCGAGTCAGGTTCAAGGTGTTGGTGTTGATCTATAAAGTCCTACATGGTCTGGGCCCCTCATGCCTCAGGGACCACCTCGCCCTCCGCGCCCCAGAGCGGCTCCTTCGGTCTGCCGGGGGTGCCTTCTTGGAGGTCCCCTGTGTTAAGCGGGGGGCCACAATGGAGAGGGCATTCTCGGTGGCCACGCCACGCCTTTGGAACTCCCTTCTGGAGGAAGCTCGCCTGGCCCCTAGCCTGTTGATATTCCGGCGAAGCTGCAAAACCTGGCTGTTCGCCCAGGCCTTTGGGGAGGGTGGGAGAGTAGGGTGAGGGTTTTTTAGCTGCCCCACCTTACCCATTATTTATTATGTATTTATTATATCTTGAGCTCTGTTTTAATATTATTGTAGTGAATGTTTTTAATTGTTTTTATTGTTTTATTGTTGGAAGCCGCCCCGGGCTGCTTTTGCAGGAGGGGCGGGGTAGAAATCTATTGAAATAAATAAAATACTTTACATTCCTTTCCAGGAAGATGAAGAATTAAAAGAAAGAAAGAAAGAAAGAAAGAAAGAAAGAAAGAAAGAAAGAAGCCAGGTGCTTTAAAATTTTCAACGTGCAAACTAAATTACAAGATGCCCAGGAGTGTGTAGTAGCATTTCATTGTTTGAGTTTGGAATAAAAGACAGATAATTAGGAAATTGGGAGTCTATTAATTTTCCAAATTTACTCATGCAAGAAGCACTGAGCTATGGTGATATTTGCTTACCTCGTCATTATGCAAAAATATATTAGCTAATTATTTTGACTAATGCAATTAAGATATGCATATTTAGCATAAACTATACAATAGAAATGTTACCGTCAGCAACTGCCAGGTTGCACTCATGGGCAGCAGAGAGGCAAAAGTCTTGGCACAGTCTCTGATGGCAAGTAGCGAGATTGCTACAACTCTGCCTGAACTGTTATTATTAGTTCACTTGCCGTAATTAATTTACTTTACAGCATAGCTAGGTGGCACAGCTAGCAGTGGTATTAATTTTTGTTATGAGACACCTGAAGATGTCAGCTTTTGAGCAGCAGAGTCTGCACCTTTAATTGCCTTAATCAGTGGAAACGCAGTATCTTTAGCAGGGATCCAATTAAGACACTCAATTGTTCTTTTCTCTCCCCACCTTTTTTTTTCATGGTTTTTCAAATTGCGGAAGCTAATGCAATAGTAATAACTGAAATCCCTCTCCTCTGTTCACAGGTCAACTTTGATGACACTCCCTCCTTGCTGTAGAAGATTCCAAACGTTCCTCCCCTACCACAGCGAGTCTTTCTGGGGATGGGAAGAAAGGAGAGCAATTTTTTTTCAAGAGGAAATGCTTTCTAACATCTCCACCTGAGACAGCCTTTGTAATTATCTACAGAACCCTCTAACTAGTTGCACAATGATTCAATTTTGCCACCCTTGCTCATGATGAGCTAATACCTTTTCCGCAAGAAACCCCACTGAATTCAGTGGGATTGCACAGACCAAGTGAGGTACCGAGATAAGGAGCTGCCTAACTGAGTCAGACCAATGGTTCATCTTTAGCCCAGTATTATCACAACCTGAAATGGCAGCAGGGTTTCAAATCAAGCTCTCCAGGGTCTCCAGCTGAGGCCACACCTAGGTGTGCTACCTGAGACCCTCCAGGATCCCCAGCAGTGGCCTCACCCAGGCATGCTACAAGAGATGTTGGGTAGGGGTGTGCATGCCGTTTTCGTTATATCAATAACGAAAATTAAATTTGTCATTTTTGTTACTGTTATTACAATAACAAAAACAACAAAAATAATAACAAACTCAATAATGATAATGAAAGTCGTTACTGCCTAGCAGGTGTTTTTTGGAGGGAAATGTGGTGAGGGGAGGAGGGAGCAGACATCTCTGAGCCAGAAACAGTGTTGAACACTTGAACTGGGCCTGTGATGGGAGGGCAAGGACCTGATGGATGTAATCACTGGCCAATGAGCAGCACAAGCTGGTCCCAGGCAGTTGAATGGCACCCTGTGATTGCTCAGTGCCTCCTGCCTCCCAGAACCAATCAGGGGAGCTCTGGGGGAGGGCACTACAACCCTTTATACTGCAGGGCTGGGCTGCTTGACTCTGGTTCTGTAAGGAACCACGCCCTGGGATCGTGACCCCCCCCCCGCACGCAACTACCTCGCCCCCCCGAGAACACCTAATCCACGGCGGAATTCCCTCCCATACCTCCGTCAGCGAGCCAGGACGGCAGAACCCCCAATGCAGGGGTAACCCCGAAGCAAGACGTCGCATCAGCCATTGGGCCCAGGAGCGTGGCCACACCCCCTTCCTCTTGCGGCGAACTAGGGGTGGGTCCAACAGCGGGCCGCAAATGTCAGGAGCCACGCCCCAGGCCGTGCGCCGCTCAGAGAGACTGCGGCAACACCCGGGGCACTAGTACAAAAGCTCGCTGCCAGACGGACCCCATTGCTGGTGATCGGAGCTTTGAGCCCGTGAGACTGACCCCCTTTTCCCTTGCTTGGCTTACATGATTTCTAGTGTTTGGAACAAGAGGGGTGTGTATTCAGGTACGTGTGTAAGTCCTTGAAGTTTGGGGAGCACTAGTACCGGGGCCCTTCCGGCGTGTGCAAGACCTGTCCTACCCTTCCCCCTTCCTTAGGGCGTGCACACTCCCTTCCCCCCACCGTGTGCACTCTCCTTGGTCCTGCCCCCTTCCCTTGTATGTGTGGTCACCTACGCAGCAATCAGGGCGTGTGCTCACCTAGATGCCCTGTGATGAAACAGGCTAGGGACTAATCACCCCGTTAGCCCTATCCCAACCTGAGGGCTTGTTTTTCCAGGCACTGCCTTGCTGCTTCCCCATCCTTACTGGTGTGCGTGTGGGCACCTCCCCCTTGTTCCTTCCTTGGGGATCCTTCCCCCTGTCTCGGATCCTCACAGGTTCTGTGTTAGCTATTGCTCTGTCAGGGTGAATTTGAAGAATCTGCTGGTGCTTGCACTAAAAATTCTCCCATATATATCCCTACCACCTTACCTTTCATATATATATATATATATATATATATATATATATATATATATATATTAATAATAATAATAATAATTATTATTATTAACAAACATTTATATAGTGCCAGCAGTGTACCTGGCACTTAACAAAGTAATAAAATAGACACGGTCCCTGCCCCTAGGGCTTACAATCTGAGAGACAGGAGCTGGGGGAGAGACTTAGGAAGGGGAACAGAGGGAGAGACAAGGGGTCTAACATTCATGAAGATGCGAGGTCTCAAGTGCACGTACTTGGCTTGGTTACGATGAGAATGACAGCAGGCAGGTCCATGTTGCAAGGATAAGGGTAAACCGATCGTAGGTATAGGAATAGTGGCTCAGCAGGATAAAGAGTCAGACAGAGCAGAGCGAAAGAGGTGAGTTTTAAGGAGAGATTTGAAGGTATGAAGGGAGGGGGCAAGGCGGATGTGGACAGGGAGGGAGTTCCAGGCATGGGGGACAGCAAGTGAGAAGGGATGAAGGTGCTTAGGGGAGCAGGGAAGGCGTGGAAGAGTGAGAGAAGGGACAGAGGTCCTTCCGGAGGTCTGACCCGGACCATCTCCAAAAGGGTGGTCAAAGCAATTCCCACTGGGAAACAACAAAACGTAATGACTGATCGGCAACCACCAGCTGGAAGCAATCAAAACGATTCCCAGCTGGGGAGAAAGCATGCAGCATCACTGCCAGGCAATGAGCAACAACACAGGCCAGGGAGGGATATTTAAAGGGCACACAGCAGCAGGGGAACGTGGTGGGATGGAGCGAGGCAGAAGGGTGAGGAGAGCGGAGGGCAAGCGAGCAAGGGAGGAGGAGGAGGCAGCGGAGGAGGCGTAGGTGGAGGAGGTGGTCATACTGCACGTGGAGGCGGTGGAGGTAAAGCAGCAGCAGCAGCCGGGACAGGTCGCCCCAGAGCTGGCAACCAGCCTGGGGGATGTTGCACCCCGGAAATGGGTAAGGGGAGTGAGGGGGGGGCAGCAGCACCAGGGCATCTAGGGGGGTGGGCGGGCCGGAAGGAGGGGGGAAGGGGGAGAGGTGCGGAGCTGTGGCAACATGGCTGGGGGCCTAACCAACCCCTACTCTGCACCCTAACAGGACGACCCACTGGGTCCCAGCAAGCCGACCCCGTGACTCTGGCTCAGCAGATGAGGGAGCACCATGCACAGGTACGGTGCCGGAGGGAGGAGCAGGCGGAGGACATAGTCTGCACCCCCACCGAGCAGGGCAAGCGGATGATAGCGGCGATCGACCGCATGGAGGTGGCCACCGACAGGGCTGTGCAGCAAGCAGAGGCCAGGGACCAGAGGCTGCAGGTGGAGGTGTGACTCGAACGGAGGCAGGAGCACTGGGAGCACAGCAGGCAGGTGGAGGCATTTGGGCAGCTGGAACAGGCCATCAACTGGATGGTGAGGGAGCACTCTGCCAAGATGGACCGGTCCCATGACACTGGCACCTCACTGCATGCAGGGACCATGAGCGCATACATGATGGCCACCACCCCGCCGGGCGACCTTCCTGACCTGGCCCCAATGCCGGACCCCTCGGCGTCCCCACCGCCTCCGCCACCGCCCTAGCTGCCAGCATAACTGCAGGGCCCGCACATCTGTATACCGGTTCCTGTAGGCCTCCGGAGAGAGCAGCCACCTGGGGGGGGCTTCGGCCCTGGGTTGGCCCCCCCTCCCAACAATGCCAGCCCCTCAGGACACAGTTGGGGACACAGACAGCAGGGGGAAGGGGAGCTCCCAGAGCTCCACAGTGGGGACAGGGCGGCCGAGAGGACGGCCCCGGAGACGGCAGGTTGTGAGGGACGGCGGGTAGGGGGAGAGCGGGCTGAGAGGGTGTTGGCATGGCACTGGGAGGCACTGAAGACACAGGGGGCCTCACAGCCAGCTGCACGGGGTCCTGAAGGGGCCCGGGGCAGGTTGGTCCACCAGATGCACGTAGTGGGGCCACTGAAGCATGCCCTGGTGGTAGCCCTGCCCCGCCATGTGGTGGACAATGAGGTAGTAGGCCTCAAACGGATCCGGCCCAGTGAGCCCAACCTAAACATCAGCACGGGACCACACAGCAGCTAGCGCCACCAGCTCTGGTCTGGTGGGCTCCGACAATGTGTAGTCAGGAGCAGGGGGTCAAGGTAGGTGCCTGAGCTCCAACAGGCAGTAATACCTTGCTCCATGCGACCGCTTGCAGTAATACCCTGCTCCACGGGCCCTGTGGATGCAGCTGAAGAAGGAAACAGCCAGGGCAGGACCCCCCTCCTCCAGACAGGTAGTGAACCCGGCCAGGCTGCACACCGAGAGGGCCAACATGGTCTCCGCCATGGACCACATCACATGCGAGCACCTCATCTCTGGAAAGTGCCCATCAGGAAAGGGACGGAGGCCCAGCGCCTCCACATGGAGCCAGAACTCCCGAGCGCTGGCCTCATAGCCAAAGCAGTGAAGGCTGGAGCTCAGACTTGCATAGGCACCAGAGAGGATATCCGGGCAGCAAAGGAGAAGCTGCATGCCTGGAGAATGCCACAGGTCAGCTAGGGCCATGGTCTCCTGGTAGGTCCAGCTATGGGGGGAGTCAGGCGATCCAGGGTGTGGGAGCCCCAGGGCAGCACTGCTGGCCATGGTCCAGCAACCAGAGGGTCTGACCAGCATGGGAAGAGGGGCCCCACATTCCCATGGGGGCTGTGGAGGGAAGCAGGGGAACTCCAAGGACACACGATAAGCCCGCAGGCTGCAATATGGGATGGCTAATGAGTGATGCGTGGGGAGCGGACCCAGCACAGCTGCAGGAACAGAGTGCAGAGACTGTCCAGCAAGCACTGATAGCAGGGAGGTGATGACAACAGTCAACCAGCTGTGGACCGCACTGGTGTGTGCATGGGGACCCGGGGAATGAGCCCCCATGACGGGAGCGCAGGTGCACCCGGGGGTCGGGTGGGCAGCAGCCACACATCAGCCATCAGGTGAGCACAACAGGCATGAGGAGGCCTGGGAAGGCCCCACTGGCACAGGTGAGTATCCCCAGGCCAGCTGGAGGCTGGGCGGGCGGCTGAGGGTGGCCAATACGGATGCACCAGGGCCTGCCCCACAGGTGCACGAGCATGGCAGGAATCAGGAGCGGGCCCAGGATACAGGTAGGAGAGTCGCACACCTGACCACACCATGGGCATGAACTGCTATGGACACGGCCCAGAGGGATGCAAGGTGGATGCTCCTGGGGCTATGTGCGGAGTGGTACCGGGAGCAGTCCAACCTCCAGAGGCTCTCCATGGACCTCCTCCACCTGGCCGCCCTCATCTGTGGGTGGCTAGCCAGGAGCGCTGTGGCCTCCTGGCATGCCCACCATGGGTGCCGGTGCTCCCAGGTCAGGCTCAGGGCCCTACAGGCGTCCAGGGCGTACCAACGGGTCCTGTGCGTCGCCTGAAGGTGCACTGTTGCCCTTCGCGAGGCTGCCGGCTGACACAACTGGTGCCGGGGGGCCATGCGAAGCGCTGTCATGCTCGCCATGCCCACACAAAGGCGGTTTTGGGTCACAGACTGGGTACAGGAATGGTGGGCCGGGGCCTTGACACGGTGGGATGATGCTGCGTGGAGGGCACACTTCCGCTTGGACAGGCAGTGCCTTCTGCGCCTCGCTGAGCTGGTGACACCCTGGCTGGAGTGGCTGTGCACCCCCATACCCGTGGTCCAGTGAGTGGCCATCTCAGTCAGGGCATTGGCAACACCCAATTCTTGCTGGTCCATAGCAGAGGACTTTGGTGTGGGAGTGAGCACCGTCATGGGCATCCTCCGTGACTTCTGCGAGGCCATGCTCCTGGACTGTGCGATCCAGCTCGTGGACCAGAAGGCCGTGCTGGCCGGCTTTGAGGCTGGCGGCTTCCCCAACTTTCTGGGCCCTGTGGATGGCACCCACATTGAGATCCTCCGGCCCCCCAACGGGGATGCTGACAAATTCATCAATAGGCATGGGTACCATTCCTTGCAGCTCCAGGCGGTTGTGGACCACCGGGGCCACTTTACAGACATCTTCACAGGCCACTCCGGCCACAGCCACGATGCCCGGATCCTCGCCATATCACCCCTCTATGCACGGATGTACTGGGGGGACTTTGCTGATATGAGGATGTCCAGGATTGAGGGGGTGTTGATGCCCCCCTGCATCCTGGGGGACCTGGTCTATCTGCTCCTCCGCTGGCTCATGAAGGCATACCCGGTCCCCAGCACCCCTGTGGAGATGCTGTTCAATTCCCGGCTATGCGCCTCACGGACCGTGGTCGAGAGGGCCTTTGGTGCCCTCAAGCAGTGCTGGAAGTGCCTCACTGGTCATCTGGACTTCGCTGTGGAGACCTCGGCCCTCATGATCAGTGCCTGCTGTGTCCTGCACAACATTTGTGAGACCGATGGGGCCGCCTTGTTGTTCCCCATGCCCCAGCGGCCACCAGAACCCGTGCCACTGTATGTGAACACGGAGAACTCGTGGGAATACCGCTATACCAAGCGGATCTGTGCTGCCCTGGCAAGGCATATAGGCGGTGAGCCCGGGGCCTGAGTGTGCTTGGCCAGCCCCGGGGCCCCCCCGGGGCTGCCATGGGAACCTCCCAGTCCCCTTGACCCCACCCCGACCACACAGGTGGGTCCCAGCACCAGCCGTCCCAGCACCTCCATTCACCTACAGCCAGGTCCTCGGCCGTGGCGATCCCCTGGCACCTTACCCATACTCTAAGCAGACAATAAAGCTGTTGTTAGTGCAAACCCGTGTTTTTATTGTTCCTTCTGTGTCCTCAGTGCCATGCCCCCTCTCCCCCTCCCCACCCTGCTGCTCTTGGCCTGCCCTACTGCCCCCTCCCCCGTCCCCTGCCCCCCTGATTCTGCTGCTTCCTGGGCCATCCACTCGGCCACCTTGCGGGCACCATGGAGCTCTGGGTGCTCCTCTCACCCCTGCTGTCAGTCTCCCCAACCATTTCCTGGTCAGACTCCGGCTCCGGGATTCCCTGTGCATCCGGGATGGGGGTCGGTTCCAGCAGTGCCGGAGGGACCTCCCTGGGTGGCTGCTGTCTCCGGAGGCTGGGTGGGACTGGGAGGTGGATGCGTGGGCCCATAGGCTGTGCGTGCAGCTGGGGCAGTGGTGGTAGTGGTGGGGGTGCCGTGGGAGGCTGCTGAGGTGTGGAGCTGGTATGGTGCCGGGCAGAGCGGCTGCAAGGATGTATGCACTTATGGTCCCTGCATGCAGCAGCAGTGAGGTGCCAATGTCCAGGGACCTGTCCATCTTCCTGGAGTGCTCCATGCCCAGCCACTCTATAGTTTGATTCAGCCACTCCAATGCCTCCATTTTCCTCGTGTGCTTCCATTGCTCCCGCCTCCGTTCCTGGTGCATTTCTGTCGCCAGCTGCTGGTCCTTGGCCTCCGCATGCTGCAGGGCCCTTTTCGTGGCTGCCTCCATGCTGTCTATGGCAGCGATCATCTGCTCTCCCTGGTCTGTACTGGTCCAGATGATCTCCTCGGCCAGGTCCTCCCTCCGGCGCCGTACCCATGCCCTGTGCTCCCGCATCCATTGTGCTCAGCTGGTGTAGGCGCTGCTGGTTGCCCTGCTGGGGAGACATTTGGACACCGTGAGTCGGGCTCGGTCGCCTGCCACCTGTCCCGGAGCAGTGCTGGGGGTGGTCCTCCCCCTTGGTGCCCCCCTGTGTCCCGCCCATCCCCCCTCCAGCTCCCCGATCAGGGCAACTGGGCACACCATACTAAGGCGGGCATGCCTCACCTAGCCGTCCGTGACCTTGCTGCACCCCCTGGTGCCAACCCGCCTGCCATGGTACCTCACCCTGGTCCACCGACTGTGGCTGCGGCTGTTCCCCACTGTCCCCATCTCCTGACAGTCCCATGGGCCAGGGCGTGTGTGCACCTGTTGGGGAATGAATGTGGGGGGTTGCGTTACCCTTGCATGTGCCCAGTCCCCCTCCCACCATCTCCCCCCCTCGCTGGCACTGGGGCTGGTGCTCCCCGGTCAGCAGCGCCTGTCCCCCCTGTTCCATGCCCGGGTGGCCCCCCATGCACCCCGACCCCCTTCCCACATTCCCTGGTTCCTGGAGGCCACGAGGATGGGCCCGCACCCTGTGGGGGGTCCCCACCCCTGGGCGCACCCACTGTGGTCCATTTGCCATCCTGACTGGTGCCCTCGGAGCCCTCTGAGGCCATCTTGGAGCTCTCCAAGGCTGACTTCTCCGTGTGGCTGTGCTCCCCCTGCATCCTCTGGCTCAGGGTCACCAGGGTTTTGACCTTGGATCCGCCTGAGTTGGAATGCAGGCATGGGCTCCCGGTGCTGGTTTGTGAGGGGGGCCTGCTGCTCCCCGAGGTCCCCGGGCATTTCTCTACGGGGGCTGGGTCTCTGGAGTCAGTGCCTGCGGGTGCGGATTCCAGGGGTGGGGGTACATTGACCCATTCCCTGCCCTGGACCATGGCACTCCCCACAAGCCGTGGGGTGACTATGGAGCCCTTCAGGTGTAGGATGCGGTCCAGGGCCTCTTATTAGGGGCAGTCCGTGATCCGTGTCCGGACCACCAGTTATTGTCTTTGATGGGCTTGTACCCCCTCTTGAGCTCCTTGGCCTTGGAGCGGCATTGGGCCATGGTCCTGTGGTGCCCCACTGCCTCCATGTCCCACATGATCTCTGTGAACACCTGCTCATTCCTCTTGTTCATGGCTAGCTCCACCTGGTGCTCCAGGGACCCCCAGATCTGGATGAAGTCCTGGGTCTCCTTGTGCCCCCATTACCCACCTTGCTGGTACCGGCATCTCCCGTGTGTGCCCTCCTCCTGTGGTTCCTCCTCCTCCTCCTCCTCCGCTTCCCCTCCGCCAGTCTCCTCCAGGGGCTCTGGCTCCCGGGCCCGTTTCCGTGTCTGTAGGTGGCATATGGGAGGTTAGGTGCCTCGGTCCTTCCAACCCACGGCCCGCCTCCCTTCCCCCCTCCTGGTGGGCACCCCCCCTTTGTGTCCCTCTGCCGCTGTGCAGGCCCCCCTCGCTCTCCTTACCCGTTTCTGGGGTGCCTCTGTCCCCTGGCCAGTTGTCCCCTCTGGGGTGGCCTGCCCCGGTGACTGCTGCTGCTGCTGCTGCTGCTGCTGCTGCTGTTGCTCCTCCTCCTCCTCCTCCTCCTCCTCCTCCTCCTCACCTTGCTCACCCTCCACTCTCCTCACCCTTCCACCTTGCTCCATCCTGCCATGTTCCCCTGCTGCTGTGTGCCCTTTAAATCTCCCTCCCCCGGTCTGTGTGTTGCTCATTGCCTGGCAGTGATGCTGCGTGCTGTCGCCACGGCTGAGGATCGTTTTGTTTGATCCCGCCTGGTGGTTGGCATTCAGTCATTACGTTTGGCGGTTTCCCGGTGGGAATCTCTTTGACAACGATTCCGGGGATGGTCCCGTCCTGACCTCCAGAACCGTGGTTGGCTTTGGCCGCTACGGGTGATTGACTGTGGTGAACATCTGGATGCTGCTGATCAGATGTTCATGGCTCTTTGGCCATGCCGCAGGGTTGTCTGGTTCACTGTGGTTGACAGTGATCTGTGGTTCACTGTGGGGGTGTGCCTTGTGGGAGAGTTTGGTTGCAAGCAGAAGCTGCTGAGGAGGAGTGCATAGTTTCACCTGGATGCTTCGTGTCTCCTCCCACAGGTGAGCTACTTAATAGAGTGCTGCCCTGGGGGCAGCGCCTTCAGGGCGGCGGCCGAACGGTACCGCCAAAGGGCGAAGTACTGTTGGCGGTGCCGTTTGCGGGCCAGTGGAGGCGGCCCACTATCATTGAAGAAGGGATTTCCCGATAAGGAGCACTGCGGGAGAGCATTGCAGTGCGGCGGGGATGTTGCAGAAGCTTTTTGAAGACTTCATCTAAAAAACTTGCCACTAAATGAGTGGGAAGGACAGAGGCTGAGAGACACAGGAGAGTACTGAGTGGCAGCTGGACCCCCGGAGATTGCTGCCTGACCACTGATCGAATGGACTAGGAAATCCTAGGTTTTTTGGGAGGGGTTTGCCTTGGTTTTGACCCCCGGTTGGGAGATCTTCTGACTGATTATTCCTGAAGGTTGTCTGGAAGGGTACTCACCTGTGGTGCCTCGTTGTGAGCTCCAAGGGGGCGGGACATCTAAATACCGCGGCCGTCTGCGGCCTTAGGTGTTGGCTGGGCGAGGCCAGGAATTTCTGGCCGTTTGTGGTTATTACATTGTGCCTTCCCTCTTTTGCATTCGTACGGGAGGAGTGCCCGGTTAGTCTTATCGAGTTCTTCTTGAGCTCTTTTTATTTTATTTTATTTTATTTTATTTTGCTGATGACTTAAATTCTGTACGTGGTATTAACTGAGTGTTTGCCTGCCTGCATAGTGATACTGGGTAATTTCTCACTTGGCCCTCCTTGTATATTCTACTAACCTCAGTGTTATTGGTGAAACTCTGTATATCTTCAGTTATTATGGAACTGAGATCAGACGCTACCAAATGTGGCTGTAGTCTAGCAATGGAAATTGAACAGGCTGAGAAAAGTAGCAGAGTGCTAAAACCTGTAGGAACTACACAGGCTAAATTGACTCATTTTTTCTCACCTTCCCTTCCTTCAGAACAGCACGAAACATGTCCTAACACTCATCCTCTTCCTGTTAGCCAAGCACAGATTCCTATTCCTTCTAATACTGTTTACGATTTGGACCTCCTACCCATTATAGCCGACATTAAATTTTCACTGAGATCTCTCAATAGAGTATTTGAGGATCTAAATGTTAGACAAATGTTAGACAACATTTAGACAAATCTAAATGTTGCCTCCTCTCTCTCTCCCCTTCTTCCTACAGTCTTCTCTTCCTCCTCCCCTGACTCCGCTGTCTCCGCTCTCAACGCCTCTCTCTCCTTCAAATTCTGTCTCTCCACCCTTACTTCTGCTATCTCCCTTGCTAGACAACACTACTATGCCTCCCGCATTGAGTCCTGTTCTCGGGACCCTCGCCGCCTGTTCTCTACCTTTGACTCCCTCCTCAAGCCTCCCTGTCCTCCCCCTCCTTCTTCCCTTTCTGCTCAGGATCTTGCCTCCTTCTTCACCTCCAAGATAGACAAGATCCGCCTCGACATCGCTTCCCACTCCTCTCTTCCCACTCCCACCCCTCTCCCTCCTCCCCCTCCTTCTCTCATGTCCTCCTTCTCCCCTGCCTCCCTTAAGGAAATCTCCTCTCTGCTCTCCTCCTCCAACCCTTCCACTTGCCCCCTTGATCCCATTCCTTCCCGCCTCCTCACCTCCATTACTCCCACTGTCGCCCCTTCCTTCCTGCACATCATCAACCTCTCCCTCTCTACTGGCTCTTTCCCTTCTGCCTTCAAACATGCCACAGTCTCTCCTATTCTCAAAAAGTCCACTCTTGACCCCTCTGACCCTTCTAGCTATCGTCCTGTCTCACTCCTTCCTTTTGCTTCCAAGCTGCTTGAACGTGTTGTCTACTCCCGCTGCCTTGACTTCCTATCCTCCAACTCCTCCCTTGACCCCCTCCAATCTGGCTTCCGCCCCCTTCATTCTACTGAAACTGCTCTCGCTAAGATCACCAACGATCTTCTGGTGGCTAAATCTAAACGTCTCTATTCCATTCTTGTCCTCCTTGATCTCTCTGCTGCCTTCGATACTGTTGACCACTCACTCTTGCTGGATTCCCTTCACTCCCTTGGCTTTTGTGGCTCTGTCCATAACTGGTTCTCCTCCTACCTCTCTGACCGCTCCTTTAATGTGTCTCTCTCCAACTCCGCCTCCTCCTCCTTCCCCCTCTCAGTTGGTGTTCCTCAAGGCTCTGTTCTTGGCCCTCTCCTCTTCTCGATCTATACCTCATCCTTAGGCAAACTCATTGCCTCCCATGGCTTCCAATACCACCTCTATGCTGATGACACTCAACTCTATCTCTCTACTCCTTCTCTCTCTCCCTCTGTTCAAGCTCGTCTCATCAACTGTCTCTCTGACATCTCTACCTGGATGTCTCAACGTCAACTCAAACTCAACATGGCTAAAACTGAACTCCTTATCTTCCCCCCTCATCCTTCCTCTCCTTCCTCACTGTCAATAACTATTGATGGAGTCACCATCCTGCCTGTCCCCCAAGCCCGTAGCCTAGGCTTCATCTTTGACTCAGCCCTTTCTTTTAAACCCTACATTGACTCTGTTGCTAAATCCTGTCGCTTCTCCCTCCATAACATTGCTAAGATTCGCCCTTTTCTCTCTGTCTCGTCTGCCAAAACTCTTGTTCATGCTCTGGTCATCTCTCGCCTCGATTACTGTAACCTCCTTCTCACTGGCCTTCCCCGGTCTCACCTTTCTCCCCTCATCTCTGTCCAAAACTCTGCTGCCAGGGTCATCTACCTCGCCAGTCGCTTCGACCATGTGCAGCCCCTCCTCTCTTCGCTTCACTGGCTTCCCCTTCCTGAACGAATCCTGCACAAGCTCCTAGTCTTCACCTATAAAGCTCTTCACAACCTTGCTCCCCCCTACCTCTCTGCACTTATCGCCCTCCATACTCCAGCCCGTGCACTTCGCTCCTCCTCTGTCCCTTCTCTCACCCTTCCACGCCTTCCCTGCTCCCCTAAGCGCCTTCGTCCCTTCTCACTTGCTGCCCCCCATGCCTGGAACTCCCTCCCTGTCCACATCCGCCTTGCCCCCTCCCTTCATACCTTCAAATCTCTCCTTAAAACTCACCTCTTTCGCTCTGCTCTGTCTGACTCTTTATCCTGCTGAGCCACTATTCCTATACCTACGATCGGTTTACCCTTATCCTTGCAACATGGACCTGCCTGCTGTCATTCTCATCGTAACCAAGCCAAGTACGTGCACTTGAGACCTCGCATCTTCATGAATGTTAGACCCCTTGTCTCTCCCTCTGTTCCCCTTCCTAAGTCTCTCCCCCAGCTCCTGTCTCTCAGATTGTAAGCCCTAGGGGCAGGGACCGTGTCTATTTTATTACTTTGTAAAGTGCCAGGTACACTGCTGGCGCTATATAAATGTTTGTTAATAATAATAATAAATAATAGACAAGAAATAAATGTTGATACACGCTTTAAGGAGCTCGAAGAGAGACTTGCTCAATTTTATGATATGCTCTTCTCTATAAAAGTTCTGATGGGAGGGCTGTGGCTAGAGTTCAACAAGGCCATCTCCAACTCCCTTTTCCCCATTTTCGGAAAGCAGACAGGATGCGATGCTGCCACACAAACTACAGCCCTGCCCTCTTGTGTGAGTGGCCCATTTACTGATAGAGCCACTTCGCCTATCACCTTAATTGACAGGCCTACTCCCTCTTATTCCAACAACTCTGTGTTGCGGAAAGCAGCTGAGCCTGCACCCGTAAATCACAATACCTCCTTGGGGCCTCCTCGGAGAACCTTCTGCGGGAATGTGGCCTCGAGCCAACCGTGACAGGCTACTACTAAATCCATCCCTACTGTCAAACCTACTTCATGTAAAATCTGGCCGCAGGAGACTACGGTGCGTTAGGCACCTGCCATCCTTTTGCATATGAATTAAAGGAGGAGGTTTAGATTCCTGAGAGCCCCAAGTTGGGACATGGCCCAGTTTTTGATTTTTATTTTGCAGACTATGGGTCTCGCTATAGAAATGCAAGATGTATACTCCATCTTGCCCCTTCTTGACAGGGGCCACTCAGAGATGTGAATTAATATTCACATCTCAGTTGACTGCCGCAGATTTTTGGGCAGCTAGGAGCTCTTTGAAGGCTACAGGGATGTATATCCTGAGAATTGAAAATACCATGGCTTGTGCTTTTCTTCAATCCCTCTGTGCCGATCTCCCTTGCACTGTGCCCAATTCCAGCTGCCCTTTGAGTCCATGATCCTGTCCCTCTTATGAGGTGTTAGAGGTATCCTCAGGATGGGAAACCTTGGACACTACAGGTTTTAGGGATAAGCAGAGTTTTCTTCAGTGACCTGAACTTGGGGCTTTGATGGAGTCACCCATTGTGGACGAGAATCTGGCATTTGCCCCGGCTCTTGGTAGTGATGAGCTTAATTCTGATCAGCTTGATCTGCAAGTGCCTCCTCAAATGTAGATTCCTCTCGGTCTTCTTTAGCACCCCAGAGGTTGGCTTCACCTTTGCGGGATCTAAATGATCCTGTCTCCTGTTCCATTTGCCCCTCATTCCCCCAAAACAGGGATCTATTCCCCTCTACATGACAGTGGGACCCTGCTAATTTGCACTTTCTCTCTTGGAACATCGAGGGGCTAAGATCCAAACTGGGGGATGGAGAGTGGATGGAATTTTTGGCTACCTATTACATTATCTGTTTCCAGGAGACCTGGCTAGCACAGGGGGATGAGGGATTGCTCTCTTTTGAGGGCTTCCACCTCTATGCTGTCCCAGGATTCAAGGAGGCAGTGAAAGGTCCATTTTCTGGGGGAGTTATTACCCTCCTTGCGACCAGGTTTTTAACCTGTGTTAGTCAAATCCAAGTCCAGCTTAAAAATTGCCTGGTTCTCCAGGTTACATGCCCAGATTTTGACCTCTTGCTAATTGTTAATGTTTATTTTCCTCCTGTAGTCTTCCCCTACTACTCACCCTCCATATGGGACTTGTTTAGCGAATTGCTAGACACTTTAGCCCAGGAGTATTCCAATTCTGCAATAGTTATCATGGATGATTTTAATGCCCATTTAGGGAATTGATCTGTGGAACCTTAGGACTCACATTTAAATGTGTTTTTGAAGATCCTGACACGGGTTTCTATGGATTCCTTCTCCAATAGTCATGGGGAGAGGCTATTACAACTCATTCAGGAGCAGGGCTTGTTGATTCTTAATGGTTGGACGCCCTCCGACCCCTTTGGACATGTTACCTTTGGCTCAATTCTTGGGGCTAGTGTTATTGATTATGTCTTCGTTCCTATCTTGGATTTTCAGATCAAAGATCTTTCAGTCTTATTAAGCCAGAAGGGAACAATTTCCTGCTCCAATTGGAACTGGCTGTCCCTTTTCCCAAGGACGATTTGAGGCCATTAGGCCCACCTTCTTTTTTAATGCAACTTCCAGTTAAATGGACACCTGTGGTATCATCCCAGGTGACCTCTTTGCTCTACACTCCTGATCTGCTAGCAGTATGCGACTCTCTTCTAGCATCCAAAGACCACGTTGAAGTTTACTCTCACTTCCAGAGTATTCTTGACCATCTTTCTCCAGTTATAACTAGGAAGCCACGTACCTCCCAGGTCCAGAAATTATCCAGACCTAAAAACATCTGGTATGATCAGGAGTGTAAAACTGGTAAGGCTGTCCTACATAAAATCAGACGAGATTGGAGCTGATTCCATTTATGTTCTGATTGGGAACTTTATGTGGCCAAAAGGAAAGAGTACTTTAAACTTCTGCGGGTCAAGAGATCTAGTAAATTAGCCCATACCTGGACTGAACTTGAAATTGCAGCTAGGATGAGAGATGCATCCAAATACTGGAAGCTGCTTAATTCCTGGTTTAGGACAGGGAGGGCCTCTATGTACTCTTGGGTTGAAGACAATCATTGGATTGCCTTCTACGAGAAACTATATCAGGATCCTTCCCTTGAACTGGCTGTAGAGTGCCTCGAGCCTCCCTGTGAATTGACAGTGTCTGACCCATTTCTCCTCGTAGTAAGGGAGACATATGTACTCGAGTACATTAAGAAACTCCACCACAGCAAAGTGCCTGGAGTGGATGCCATTCAGCCAGAATTGTTCAAGGACAACCATGGCTGGTGGATCCCTGTCTTAGCCAAATTCTTTATGGCTATAAATATGAGTCAAACCATCCTGAGATCTTGGATTGTGACAATTCTAATACCTATTTTCAAGAAAGGTGACCCCCTGGACCCTGCTTGTTATAGACCCATTAGTCTTTTATCAGTATTGGGAAAACTATATTCCAGAGTTTTGCTTACCGCTTTGGTAGACTGGGTACAGGCAAATGCGTTATTAGTAGAGGAACAGGCGGGATTTCGGTCAGGGAGGTCTACACTCGACAATTGCTTCATTTTGTCACACCTGATCAAGAAATACATCCAGATTAAGAAAGCAAAGCTATTTGTTGCATTTATAGACCTAGCAAAGGCCTTTGATTCTGTGCCTAGAGAGCTCCTCTGGTCAAAGCTCCTCAGCCTGGGGATAGATCCACATTTGTTGGCTCTAATCAAATGTCTCCATAGAGATAATACAGCTGTAGTTAGGGTGGGCCCAGAGGGTAGAATGACTAGCCCATTCCCGATGAATCGGGGAGTTAGACAGGGATGTCTTTTAGCCCCCTACTATTCAGTCTCTTCATCAATGATGTTGTACACTCTATTGAGGGTAATAACCATACTACCCCTCCGAAGGTAAAGAACAGACCAATTTCATTGCTACTAATTGCTGACGATATTGTTCTTTTATCGCAATCTAAACAAGGCCTCCAGCAATGCCTTGATTCCCTGAACCTTTTTTGCCAACGCGGTCATCTGCGGATTAATATCCAAAACATCCAAAATTATTTCATTTGGCGCTCCTCGTACCAAATATCGATGGACTCTTGGCCAACATGAAATAGTGCAGACCTCCCAATATACGTTTTCTCGGCCTCATGGGCCTGGCAGGCCAACAGGGAATTTTGGATTCCCAAAGCAGAACAGTTGACAGCAGGGGTGATAAAATTCTTCTGTGCTTCCCCGTCGGCCTCGGTCAAACAAGCTATTAATATTTTTTCGGCCCAAGCTCTTCTCCAACTTCTTTATGGATCTGAAGTAACATTCTATAGCTATAAAAATAGAATGGAGCTTCCCTAAAGTTATTTTCTCTGAAGTGTTTTGAGGGCCCCAAGATCGACGCCATTGCCTATGCTACGGTTAGAAACAGACTCCCTATCTGTTGAAGCCCACCCCACATCAAGTTGAGAGCCCTTTATTACTGGCACAGAATATGCCATATGGACTCTGGCTCCTTGGTATTCAAATGTTTTACCGAACAGATGTTGCACCAAGGGTCCATCCAGTTTAAATGGTTGAGAGCTATAAGAGAACCACTTCTAACCCTCACTCTGCCTCTTCATCGTAATGTATCCCACTTAGATAAGGCGGAATTTGGACTGAGATTACGGGAGTGAACTCTGAATCAAGAAATAATACTGAGTCAGAAATGTAAGATAGTCCCACTTTATCTACAGGTGAAGAAGTCCTGTGCTCTCGAACCATATCTCCAACAGCTATCGAATCCTAAACTAAGGAGGATGGTGAGGTGCCCCTTTTGCGGTTCAATCTTTTTGAAACCTCTGTAGTCATAGGTAGGAGACAACAAATCCCTTATGACAATAGAATCTGTGCTTGTAGCTTATGTGAAGTTGAGACCCTTGTCCACCTAATTTTTCGGTTCCCTATCTTTGAGGATTTAAGACAGGCCTGGATTGATCCTTTATTTACCAATCCTAATCTCTCTGATAGCGATAAAATGATTTCACTTGTTGAGGCAAATGATGCAGAGATATCAAAAGCGATTGCCTGTTTCCTAATTTTAGTAGAAAGGTCTAAAGCTCAAGGGAATCAGATTATTTGTTAGACACTCTTGGAGGCTTCTGATTCTTTTCTTGTCTTTTCCCTTTTAAGGCACTTCCTCGCTGCCTGGTTGGCTTTAACCTTTTTGCCGTATTATTTAATTTTACCTGGGGGATTCTATTGACCCCGATGGTTCTCTGTTTTATTTTTATTTTATTTATGTATGTTTTGTGTTGCATGTTAATTGGTATAGCTTTTGTGCTGGAAACAATAAAGTATTTGAGTTGTGACTGTGATCTCGTAACGTCTGAAATTACCCTCACATTCATGTTGTCATTTCAAGTTTATGAATGGGCTCCATGTATTAGTGGGTGACCACCAACACTGTGTGGTTGCACAGTTTTTGTACACCTGTATCCAGCCCTGGATCTCCGCCGTCTCATCCAGCTTCCAATAAATTCAAAAGCTGTAAGGGAGCAGAGTGGTGCCAGGGGCACTCTCTGTGCCATTTTAAGGCATCGGCCAATGGGCCCCAAGATCTAGGCTCTCAGAACCCATCAGCCAGTGCCCAAGCATGGTGTGTGGCCAGGTGCAAACATGCAGGAGGGGCCAAATGAAGAGGGGCCCAAATCACAAGCAGGTGCATGTGTCAAAATTCAAATGCACAATTTAAAGAGTTCACTGCCTGAAAATTCAGGAAGTGACCTGTGACAAGAGGCTGTGATTCATGTAATTTAAGTCTGTTTCCACATAACTTCTAGGGATGGGCGAACGCGGTTCGGTAGTTCGGTGTTCGGCCCGAACTCGGCCTGTTCGGACAACCGAACATGAACATGAACACGAACACACCGAACGGAACCGAACACCGAACAACGAAATG